>JAWWEE010000105.1:111507013-111649895 GCA_035221455.1 Xenops minutus
TTCTGGGGTGCTGAAAATGATGGTTTTCCCCCCCCCCCCCCCCCTTTTTTTTTTTTTTAATGCAGACTGAATTCCCTTTTACAAAATGGGCATGTTTCCCAGGAAAAACATGATACTTCACTAATCAGGATGGAGCCTTATCCTGCAATGGGACCTACATTTTGGTCTTTTCACCACATCATTGCTGTTTTCTACATGGACAAAAATAGATATAGAGTAAACCAACCCAAAAAGTCAATTATAGGGTTTTATAGTGATGTACTGTGAAAAATTTGGTCATGTTTTTCATTATACAGAATGTTCTTTCCGAAGACATAAACAGAAAAAAGCACATATGTTTGATTTTAAAAATAACTGTGCTTAGCTGTTTAAAAATGCTGGAGACGTTTTGGATAGTTCTAAATGATCAGCATCATAATTATATGATAAAACTTCTGTGTAAAGAACTATCTGGTTTATAATTATTTAACTGTTGGGATTTTGGGGTTCAAGAGGTATACTTTGAACAATTTCTCATACATATCTGAGAAGCCTGACTTATTCATCTTCCTCTCCTCTCTAATCAGGAAGTAACTGTTAAATCTGTGATGTCAGTTTAGGGGGAATGATTTAATTTAAAAAGTATTAACATGTGAAAGAAATATTGGAATGAATGAAAACAGTTTGGTCCACTGACATTGAAACCGGTGGTTATCCTGGGACAGTGTAGTGCAGGAGAGATGCTGAGGTAATAACTGCAATTACAGTATCAAAGCAATAAAAAATTAATATGTAATAATAGAATTATAAATGAAAGCCACATTTTTCAGTTGTGGGTTCCTGAAGTTCAGTAGATAATCCACAGTTGGACATTCACAGAAACGTGGTAAGATTTCCATAGGTGTGGAGCTCTGGCAGGTCCTTCACATTATTTTCATGGCACAAGGCAAATGCTCAGCACTTTCGCAAATGAGTCCACATCCATTTAGGTTTCTAAATGTGGGCATTAATATTTGAAAAATCAAAAAGATTTAAAGATGGTAAGAGTTATATGAATGAGAATAAATACTTTTCGAAGAATAAATGCAGTTGGGTTTTTTAGGCAGGTTAATTTAATTTGTTACATTTAAATTTTGCTCACTTTTGAGCCCTACAATCACAGAATGGTTTGAGTTGGAAAGGGCCTTAAAGACCATCAAGTTCTGACCTCTGGCCATGGGCAGGGACACCTCCCACTAGCCCAGGTTGCTCCAAGCTCCGTCCAACCTGGCCTTGGACACTTCCAGGGATGGGGCAGCCACAGCTTCTCTGGGTAACCTGTGCCAGGGCCTCCCCACCCTCAATGTAAAGAATGTTTTCCTTATATCTCATCTAAATCTTTCTCCTTGAACTTCACTTCATGCCCTGTGAAAAGTCCCTCCCCAGCTTTCTTGTGGGCCCCCTTTTGGTATTGGAAGGTCCTGTAAGATTTCCCCAAAGCCTTTTAATTTGAGTCTGATCCAGTTCCTAATAACTTTAGTGAAAACTTTTGAAACTTTATATGTTTATTGCTAATATGTTTTCTTTCTTAATTTGCTTGTTGGCTTTTTTGACTCTGAAACTATGTAAGCAGTTGCTTGCTTAGATTCATATGAAAACACCCTTCAATCTTCTGCTTCAAAGGAAAATAATTATAAAAATTGCTATTCCTTGAGATTTTTACATATGTCGAAATCATCAAATGTAGAATTTAATAATAGAGATACTAAGTTGGTTATGAATTTCTTAATGATTTCTAAGCAGCATGTTTCTTGTTTGCAAATACTTTGTGTTTCCAGTACATTGGCCACAATCAAAGATATTCTGTTGCTTGGGTAGTTTCCTCCTACTGCTCTCCATTGTCGGTCTCATCTTTTTATTTTTCCACAGAAAGCAGAACTTGCCACCACCTTTTCATTTAGGTGCCATGTTTATGAGGTGCTTCCTTTTCACGGTCTGGATAATTCAATACGTATTTCCTCCCACTTCCTCTGTACTACTTGATTTCCCCAAGTGATCCCATGTTTCACTTTACTGAAATTTAGTATTGCAATAATTCTGAACGTCTTCTCATTAATCCATGGATGTCCCAGGTTTTGTTATGCTCTAACTCAGCATTTGGGCACATCTTCAGTTCAGGCATTTAATGGCCAAAAAGGCCTAACCTGCTCTATCAGTTAACCCTGATAAAAAGTGCTTCCACCAAAAATGTTATGGAATGTTTGGCTAAAGCCTTTCATCCAAAATACATTCCAGACTGGATTTATAACATCAGAAGACAATGAATTTGCCATGTCTGTTGGATTCTCTCTCTTTTGTGGTATTTTCTTGTCAATAATTTGTTTCTCTTATTTTTGAAAATGGATCCTGGGACTGGGCATGTGATTTTAATATCTGTTGCATGAATCTGAGACATTGAGAGGTGAAATACCTTTCCACTCTTACATGTGGTTATTGCATTAAAAGTTTTTTACTTAATATTGTTGTGGGTACTTCTAATAAATTGAATATCTGCTCTAAATCCTCTAGAGAGTTGCCCCTTTTGCAGGAGCGGTGTGTATATGTCTCTGAAATATGTAACTTTGCTTTGACTTTACATCAAATTGTGTTTGTTTGAATGGGCTTCTCTTTGCTGGGTAACCCACATCATGTTAAATGACCTTCTTGTACTGGATGGGGCCGGAACAACATCATGTTGTGGGGGCACTTTGGAGTGGGGAGAAGGTGAGGGAACTGAAAGAGATGGATTAAATGTGAAGGGAAAAGAAGGAGGTAAAAAAGGAGTGGTGGAGAAGGGAGCTCCAAGAACAGCCAAAGTTGCCTCATTTCTCAGCAGAAAACCAGGCCAGAATGCAGTGAGGTCTTGTTTGAAACTCTGATGTGAACAGAGACATGGAAAAAAGTGTTTTTTCTAACTAGGTTAAGTTGTGTCAGAAGTAGAACTGCATGAGAGGTCCTTGGGGTCAAAGTGCTGCAGGAATTGCAAAGACAAAGTAAATTATTCAGATGCATGTCCATATGTATTGCTGCTGGGCTTAAAGGAATCAAATTGTGGTTACCAGAAAGGGAACTTTGTTTACATTCTCTGGATCCATTTTAGGTAGTTAAATCTAAGTAGTGTTTCTTCTATAGGGATCATCACATACTTTAAACCAGGGCCCAGCAACAGAAAAGGAGACTGTGACAAAAGTATCTGTGAAATTCACTGTTGAGTCTATAGTCACTTCCTTTAAATTTCCATGAAAATTATAGCTGCATTCACTAATATTATAAGTTAATCTGTCTACCTGCCTTAATGTCAAACTTTCATTCAGGAAGATAAATAATTTTCAAATTTCTCATTGATGGAGAAGGTCAGCAAATCTGTTTTGTGTTTTTATTGTTTTGGGGTTTTTTTCTTGTAATTAAATGCATTCCTTTGGGACCAGAAAATAGGTTTTGGGTACTGTACAGCAATTTAAATTATTCCATTTATGTCTTGTACAAGTGAACGATGAGTTCTGATGCTTCAATTGAAGTGGATGAGACATTATAAATTGTCTAGAGGTGATTACCCTTGTTTCTAGCTCTTTATTTTCCTGTTAGCACCATGAGAGGCAGAAATGGTGTTAGGATGGGAATGAATTTTAGGCTGACACATCCAGTTGCACATGCTCAGTTTTTGTGTAAAGGCTTGTGATGACTGTAACTTTAATGGAATGTTGGAGCAAAAGAGAGGTACAAACCAAGCTTTTAGAGAAGACTTTTGGGGTGGCCCCTTGCTGTGAGAAGATGTAAAGATAAAACACATAAAGGGTAAAATAGGTCTCTCTAAGCATGGTATGCTTCTCTCTGCTGCTGGAATTATGTTCTCTTGTGGTGCTTCCTGAGCAACTTCTTATCCAGGCACCATCTCATCCAATGGTTTCTGAACATTGGCTTTTTTCCCCCCTTATTTTGAAATTCCTCTATGATGCCCAAAATAAATAACTATCTTGTAATTTGTTTTCTAGTTTGGATAGTTTTTGGCTTTATAAGCAGATGCTGTGTTTTAGCACCACTGGCCTTGTTTTACTCTGGCACCTTGGATTTATGATTATGGACCAGAACAGTTGTTTGGGTCTGTGAAAAACAAAAATGCATCCTGTTACTGTCTAAAAGCAAGGGGAGGTAAAAGAGGTTGAATGCAGACAATGCAGATCTCTGCATTTTGCTTTCTGATCTGTGACAAAGAGAGGGAAATTCTTGATTGTTCACAGAACCTGTCTTAGAGGAAATTGAATCTCAGGTTGCTTATTCACCTCTGTTGAGAGTATGGGACAGTTAATGTAAATTCAGGAATCTAATATTTATCTGCCTGGCTTTGGGCAGGTGGACCAAAAGATTTAAATAAATCAATAAAGAGTAATGCCTGCCCTCCCTTAGCACTGGAACTTTTTGGATCTCTCTTCTCCATCTGGCTGCTGATTTTTTTTTTGTTTTAACCCAAACTATAAAAGGATTTAATTTTATTTGGATCTTCTGCCTCTCTAATAAGATGTCAATGAACTTGTGGTTCACGAGTCATTAAGGAGAGGCTGGCAGGTAGATTGTAAGGTAAAATAAATACATTTGTCATATTTTCTTAGAAAACTAGGCTGAAGAATATAAAGGTGTAGATCAGTGATGATCTTGAGTCTGAACATCGGGCTAAGTCTGGAGAAAAAAAGTTCTGAAACATTAAACAACAGAAAACAACAGTGAAGTAAGGAGTCAGAAATTCTCAGAAGAATTTGGGGAAGGAGATAATCATCATCTGATCCAGGAAGCAGCAGCATGTTCCCTGCCACATACACCTGTCTGTGGGTAGGTGTGTTGGTTAAGTGCCGTCAGACTGTAAAGAGAGCTGTTTGTTTTGGAGTGAGATAAATTTGGAGTATCCTTGGAGTTACAGCTTAATTTTTCACTGATGATAACTTGAAAAATTTGTTGAGATCAGTTTTGCCATAAAGTTGCTGTACATCTCCTTTCAGAAGACTGTGGGTTATTAATGCTAGCAGAGTGTACTTTCATCCACACATACTGCACTGAAAACACAGTCCTTCCATTAATCTTAGAGGAGTTCTTCCCTAATTTGAGTTTTTATTCTGAGATAAAAACTCTTGGTGCATCACAATGTTTAGCATTGTTAACATAACTTTACTTGGCAGATTTTGGCTGCTTGTGGTAGCATTCTGAGGTTCAGGGGACACCAGGGCTGTTTTATGGCAGGGGCTCTGCTGCTGTGCTAATCTTTCAGTCTGTAAGGATTCATTATGAAGGGATAGGAAGAGAATTAGATTGGTGTACAGATAGAAATTTGCTACTTTTTGTTACGATTTAAAGTTTCAGAGCTGCCCATTGATGCCTTCAACTGCTTGTTATGCTTGGTAAGGAACTGGCCCATAAACAGTACTGAGGGAATGCCAACAATGGCATTGCTACTTTTGGTAGTAGCATCTAATACTCAAAATATCTGTTAGCACTTGATTTGAATAAATCTCAGATAACATTTCAGGTTAAGAAATGGGATAATTCTTACATATTGCAAGGAAATGATCTGTTGAATAAAAGTTACATACGGGAATGGAAGGAAAGAAGAAAAGTGCTTCCAAGGCTTTTTGGAATGAAGACCTGTAATATTTGAGAAGTAAGAGAACAGGAAAATGTGATGCCCATCCTGCTGTTATTTCTTTACACTTTGGATCATTTTATCTCTTCTAATTTTTACATTTGTACATTTGTGCCTGATGAATGCCTTCAGAAGTTCATTCACTTTGGGAATGATGTGTTTCCCTTGAATATGTATCTGGGCAATGGCTCTGACCCTGTTATTTCCCAAGGACAACCAAGAAGGTCTGAAATAGTCTGTACATAGTCTGTTGTATATGAAAATATAAGCAAGCTTGCTGCATGTGTTCTTTTTTGGAATGTTTTATCTATTTTCCAGTGATTTTAAGTCATTTAACTCAGAATGAAACAGTGCGAAGGTACATGATTGTGTTTATACCCAGTTTGCATTCTTTCTACAGTAGTGTGGGAAGTGCAGGTAAATTGGATGCCAATTGTTTACCACTGCCCTTGTAACCCAGAGATTACAGAAAAATACCTGCTTGAGGGAAGGAGGAAAACCTGGAGAGAGGAAATTCCTGTGTCTCAGCAGGATGAAGCAAAGAGCATCCAATACTCTTTCCATCTTAGATTTCCTTCAGGCTTTTTTTTTTTTTTTCATAAGCCAAACAATCACAGCCACAAATTATTTATTTACTAGTAGGTTGTTGCCAAAATGTGGACTATAAAAAATTCGTAGTAAAAAATGTGAAAGTTTATACACGTGGTATCTGTACCTTTGGGCCAATAGCAAGATGGATTGGTAATTTTAGAGTAGATTCACTGGCCCAGGATTGGATTTTGGATGCAGAATTTGGAGAGAAAAAATGATCATTTATATAAAGAACAATATGAGTTGCTGAGATTCATATCTGATAGCTGCATACATACCAAGAAATAGTTTTTAATCTTCCATACTTTGGGATCACCAGGCTAAGAAAAAGGAATGAGGTTTTCCCTTTAAAGCAAGTGTGTCTGTGTTTTTTCCCAAAATGGTCCTGCCAGTTGATGTTAATATTTTTCCATTTGGTTTCTGCATTCGTAGGTGAAACTTTCTGGGTTAACTTTTGCCCTTAGACTTTCAGAAAGTTTATGGTGGTAGTTGCTGCTAATTTCAGGAAGGCAGTATTAAATATTTATATTTATCCTGAAGAGCTTTTGATCACAGCTCCATCCCACTCCATCTCTGAAGCCAGCATTTTTCTCTCGTCTGTATCAACAGTCCCAACTTCTTAGAAGTTGGAGATCATAAATAAGTATTTAAAGATATCTGAAATCTATTTAGTTCCACAGATTCCTCTCTATTACCACCTCCATGCCACACACATACATACAGAGGCAGAGCTTGGTGGCCCCATAAAACTCAATATTGACCCTAAGGCCCTCTGAAAATCCACTTTGAAATCTTGGTTTTATTTTCTTCAAGTTTTTAATGGGTAAAGTTCATATTCACAAGTATTTAAAAGGTGTGGATCAGCACCTTATTTGCAGTGTTATTTAAAGTCCTTGGTGTTCTCAAATCTGCTATTTTTTTTTTTTTCCATTGGGATAATTACGGTGGGATTTTTTTTTTTTTTTTTTTAATAATCGAAAAGTATTTCTTTGTCCCTATGCCCAAATCTTGAAAATTCCCAGGAGAGAAATTTTCACATTCTGGAGTTTAGGACAGAGTTTTGCAAGACGCCTACTGTGTTTGGCTATTTCCATCTTAATAAGAAGGGCTTTATGTCTACTAAACCACTATTTCTATGTTTTTATGGAATTGGGTAGTGCCCAGTTCCATAAAAAGCCATTGTACCAGAGCTGCAGCAGCAGCATTTCTGCAGATCAGCTACGTGATGCACTTTGTAGTCATGTGTAAAAGAAGTTAAAAATTAAATACAGAACCTTCAGGAAAAATCACTTTTCTTAGAAGTGAAGAAAATCTATAATTGGTTGGGTTGATGTATGTGATTTAACTGGAGTATTTTTCTTGCAGTCACTCAGACATCTCACAGAATGAGAAGATAAGGACAAAATTGCCTACCTGGAACTGATATTTTCTGAATCTATGTTGAAATGCTTTGGAATGTATTTATGTTTAGTGTAAATTGGTGCTTTATGTTTAGCATAGCATCCTGAAGCTTATATTTATAGGTTTAAAGGTGGAGTTTTTTCCCTGTCATTTAGTAATTTCTTTTGTTTATACTATTTTTATCCTGGCTATTTCCATAATAACTTAAGGGAGAACAAAGGAGTTTGTGATGCTCTTTCAGTGCTGGGGGGTGGTAGTCAGGTAGAATTTGGTAGCCTAGTGGTCCTTTTCACACCTGTCGCACCTCAAAACTCTTCAGTGCTTAAAAAAGATAAACTCAGCAGCAGAGATACCTACCAATATTGTTAATATTATAAGTACAACTGGACTTTCAGAAATACTGAAGATGCTCTAATCTCATACAGTGAAATAAACTTCTGGCTGAATAATGATTTCTGAAGTGTTTTGAACATCTCAATAGAAATGAGAGGAGTTAATGTGAAGAAAAGATCATAACACAAGTGATTCTTCTTCAGCAGTTTCGTGTTCACTTTATAGTGCACAGAGGAATGTCAGGCTATGGACAGAAACTACTCATATATCAGCACACTGGTTTTAAAAATAAAACAAAAATGAGTCTGTTAAGACCAATTTGTTCTTTTGCAGGATTTTCGTATGGTACACGTGTAATTTTGCAAGAATGAAATTCTTGTAAAATCTCTTTTATGGAAGTTGGTTTCCTTTAGAAATGTTTTTGATCTGGTTTTATAAATGGTGTTAAATATAAATGCAACGTGTGTAGGGCTGAAACACACTTGTGAAAGTTTGAGGAAGATTTTGGTTTTGAAGCACTGTTTAAATACTCTTCTAAGTCCTGCATGTGAGTTTATCTGCAGGTCTTTGGTGAATCTTGTCTGCCTGTGAACTCAGGGTGGCTGCAGGGAGGATTGATCAGTGATTGATTTGTATCCATGTACTGGAATGATCTGGTACATCACTGATCAAACCACTGTGTCTTGTGGTGAGGCTTGAGCAGGAGCTGGGGTTTACAGGAGCTCTGACCTGGGTTTGTCTCTGTATGAGGATGTGCAGCTCACACAGCTTCCAGTGTGTGGATTGACTTGCCATCTGGATCCTAATTTCAGCATCTTTCAAATGCTGTTTCCTGGAAGAAGTTTGATGAAATAACAGCAATAAACTCACTTTTTGTGTATTAACTTTCAGTGTGGCCTTTTAAAATAAAATATCAACATACCAATCAAATACCAATTTCTTGCTTTAAAAAAAAATAAAAATTTCAAACATGGAGCTGGTAAAAGGCACATTATCACATTATTTTGGGGCAGAAAAATCCCCACAATTTTTACAGCATGTCTAGGTAGGATCATGGAAAAGTTGAAGTTGAGAAGAATCTCCCGTGTTCATCTGGCCCACACAGCCTTTTCAAAGCAGGGTCAGAACTGAGCAAGTTGCTCAGAACTGTGTCCCCTTGTGGTTTTTAATATCTGCAAGAATGGAGACTAAACCCTCAGCAACCTGTTACAGCAGTTGACCACCCTCAAAGTAGAGAGATGTATTTTTTTCCATATATTTAAGTGAAATCTCTATTTCAGTCCGTGCCCATTGTATCATCAGATGGCTCCAGCTGGGTTTTGGCTTTCTTAACCCTGGTTTTTGGACAATATCTCTCTGTTCCTCCTGGTTTGTCTGTTCGACTTCCACCTCTCCTGTGCTTGGAGCCGCCTGGTCCAGAGGAATGTGTCCCTGCCCGTGGCAGAGGGTTGGAATGAGATGCTTTTTATGGTCCCTTCCAACCCAAACCATTCTGATTCCTTTCTTTCTTTGCATTTAGTCAGGAGCTCCTTGTGTATCCAAAGAGGCTTTCTGCCTTCTTTGGTGATTATTTGCTCCTTGTGATGGACCACTCTTGGGCTTGGTGACGAGCCAGCCCTCCTGCATCTCTTGTCTCTCCAGGTTTGTACTCCTTGGATGCCTCTAGCCATGTGTCCTTAAAAAAAAGTTTGTGACCATGGTCCTCACATTCTGGCTTTTGTCCCCAATATATTTTTAGTGTTTCAGTTAAAAGTGGCAAAGTTTAAGCTCTCCTTTAAATTTTTTTCCCTTTTTTTTCAATCACAAATAAGTTTCATCTTGTTAAATCCATATTATAAAACTGATGCTGTTTCCCAAGCCTTGGGGTATCCTGCCTGTGTAATTACAGGTTTGTGCTGCAGCTCTGCAGACGTGATTATTACCAATAGTCCAAATAATTGCACCGCTTGGCTGGTTCGTGGTCAGGCTCTGTCTGGTACCTCGATGTGGGGCAGTTAAAACAGAAAACAAAAGCAGAAAATTGCTGAACTGCTCGTAGGCAATGCTCCCAACTGGTAGTTTTGTGTTCTGTACTTGGGCAGGTTTGATGGGATTTAATTGACAATAAATCCTGCAAGGTAAAAAACTCCTGGATTTTGTCCTAGTTACTGACAATAAGATGATGTGAAGGGAGCATTGTACTATTATATTGTTAAATTTGAAGCAGATTTTTCTCCAACCCTTCTAGAAAGACTGGTTCCTATAAACAGAGGGATTACAGGGCACCATGTGTTACATTTGAAGTTAAATGTAAACTGCTTTACAGTAGAATTGATTATTAGATGAACATTAACATTTTTATTGCCTTATATTGTTTAATGATTTTCCTTGCGTTTAAGAACTGACACAGGTTTTTTACCCATCCCTCTGACAGATCTTGGCTTGGTGGGCTTAGAACAGGATGTTGTTCCTGTGTTGTGTTTCCCTTCTCCCCAGCTGTGACTCTGTGTAATGATCTATCATGAGCACATGCCTGGAAAGCTTTACATTTTGAGGTTTCCTTTGCAGTCAGAAACTTAGTTAATATAGAGGATTAATAGTAGCTGGAAGTAGGATTAATGCTGGTTAGGAAAGCTGTTGACTGTTAGTAATATCAAATTAATTGATCAGTTTTCATTTTTATATGCTGAGTGACATTTAAACCTAGGTAATTACTATGATGGGGTAAATGATGTTTTGGAAGATAATATTTATTTCCATATAAGTCAGAGGTTTAAATCCCACTTGGTACTGTGCTTACTGGCTAAGCAGGTGACAGTCACAGTGACTGTGGCCAGGAGAGAAATAGGATTCCCAGTGATAAAAACAAAGTTAAATTACCTTCTGAGTGAAGTAAGCATTATTCAGTGTTTGGGCTAGAGAAGATAAGGAGATGTTCACAGGGAGAAGGAAAAGAAATGAATCTGTACAAATACAAGTCTAAAATCTTGGGATGTTTATAGACTGCCAATTGGACCGGATAAACTGAGAGAAACCTCTGGAGCAAAACTAAGCAACATTTACATGCTTATCTTTCCTTTCTTTTTGGTTCCCCTGCTTATTTATTTTCAAGTTTCTTTCCTGTATTTAGTTTTTCAGGGTAAATATTAACCTCCCCTGCATCCTGTTGCTGTAGATCCTGTGATCACGATGGGATGGACACTGGTGTACCTGAGCTGTGTCCTGGTTATGTTGCTGGAAGGTATTCAAAGCAGAATGGGTTTTTTCCACTTCAGTGCACAGTTTAGTATTGAAACTAGCAGTGCAGAAATCTAGGTGAGGAAAGCTTCTGATGGCTTGGATTATCCATGCAAACTTCCTTGGAGTTTCCAAGTGAACCCTTGAATTGAAAATGCTGCCAGAAAATGTGGCACTATGTGTAAAATCAGATCTGAAAATGCTCATGTTATAGCTTAAGGGTAAGAAATGAGAAGAGCACAGGTAAGTTAGTTCCTGTACAGCTTCAGTAATTTAGAGTCAGCTTAGTTCTGTAATAGTTTCAGTCCCGTGGAAAACAGTCCTTTACTCTTTTTCAAGCCTTTGCTTTTTTTGAGGAATCCTGTAGCTGTCATCCTACCAAAAGTAACAGAAAGAACTTTATATATAAACTTCTGTAAGACGGTTTGTGTTTATTCCTCTTATTGTTACAGAAATTCCCCTTGGTAAAGGATTTCCCTGTGTTTCTGAAGAGGATTTGAGGAGGGGAAGCTGAGATGGAAAATAGTGATTCCATAGATAATCAGGAAGGGAAGACAGCAGCTAATAAACTAAAAGAGATGTTCCTGTCAAAATAAATGTAGTAACAAGTAACCATCTTTTTAATCTTCATTTTTGTGGTGTTATACTAGTCCGTGTTTTAAAAGTAATGTGAAAATCTCAGTTACACATGAATATTTAACTGATATGTGAGCTTTAAAGCTTTGGTTTGTGATTTGTCTCCAAAAATGGTACTTTGAAAGAAAGTATTCTGAAGTGGCAGATCACAAGTATGCGTTGAAGCTTAAAATGTTTTTCTTTGCCCTTAGTGGTGTTTTCTCATCAGCTTTATATATGTCATTAGTTGTTTTTGCTAGGGTTAATTCAATTTAACGTTTGGAGAGAACAGTTCCCTCAGAAATAAAAGCCGCTTTCTCATGGCTCATTTTTTTTTTCTTATTTTAAAAGTAATTTTAAGATTCTCTGACATGTCAATGCCACGTGAGAGGAGAGACTGCTGTTTTGCAGGTTCATGTAAGCACAAGTGGGAGGCTAAACGAGGTCAATCACATCAACACCAGCTCCTGCTGAAGTTGGCATAACCTGCTCCACAAGTATAGAGAGTAAGGAGAAATAATTTAGGTCAGATTAACTGTAAATCAGGTTTTATTTTTCAGTTTCTCACTTTTAAACCTCGTGTGGATACAATAGAGTGCTAATGTGTCCATTATTAACGATTTTTTTCTAATATCTGGAAGGATTCTTGTATTTAACATGAAGTCTGTTTAAACTATTTGTCCAAAACTGGAGTGCAAATACTGTGAGCTGTTGGCATTGGAATTGATTCCTTGTTTAATTCTGTGGCAGTTTCCAGACCTGCAGAGTGTCCTGCTCTCAGTGAGATGCTCGTCCAGCCCTCCTTTAACCCTCTGGTCCCAGCCAGGTGGGTATGAACACCTGGGGCATTTGCAGAGTGGTGGTGTTGCTTCTCCTTTGACCCCAGGCTGATGCTCAGGGTCGTGCAGAGCAGGAAAGGTGTCCCTTTGGTACCCTTTCCAGCTGTTGGTATCCTACACAATCCTCTCCTGGCAGAGTGAGGGGGTGTCCTCACCCAGACTGTTGGGCTGTGCTGGTGTGTGTTTCACAGACTTCCCAGCATGGCTGAGGCTGGGAGGGCACCTTGGAGATCATCTGATCCAACCCCGCTGCTAAGGCAGGTTCTCCTGGAGCAGCTTGCACAGGATCCCATCCAGGCAGGTCTTGAGTATCGTCAGAGGACACTCCACAAAGCAGTTCTGGTGCTTTGTGTCTCACAGAGACATTTTTCCTCATGTTCAGATGAAGCTCGCTGTGTTTCACTTTGTGCCCATTGCCCCTTTTCCTGTTCTGGGCACCACTGAGAAGAGCCTGGTCCCATCCTCCTCATACCCACCCTTCAAGGAGTATTTATTTTTTCTCTTTCTCATCTATTTGAGAAAGAAGCTCATACCTGTAAATATTCTAGATTTGAAATTTTGAGCTGCCACATGCACCTGTAATCCTCAAAGGCAATTGCTTGGATCTACAGACTTTTTTTCTTTTTTTACAACACACTTAAGAATCAGGCAATTCCTTTGTCTCATTCATAAAATGCTCATATTTCAGTTGAATATATTTAATAAATGGAAGATTCTGTAGTGTGTTGCAGATAGAGAGTTTGAATGCATTTTAACAAGATTACCATACAAAAGATTTTTTATGATGGTTTATGAGGTTTGATTACTTCTTTGTCTTCTTCCAAAACACCTTTAACAATTTTTTTTTTCTTTGTATAGCATACCAGGTTCTTCATTCAAATGCTCAGTAAAGTATTTACCTAAAGTAATAAATACAAAATGAAAATTTTGTTTAGGGAAGGGCAGGCTCTGTTTTTGTACTCTGATTTAAACACATTATTTGGTCACAAAGTGCAATACAGTAATCCAAAACTCACAAGTGTTTGGGGACATTTCAGAACTTTAACCAGGCTTGCAGTTTTGTGTTGATTTATTTGGGTAGCAGGCCAGTGTAAACTGGGAGACCCAAAGATTTCTTGAAAGAAGAGGAACTTCAAAACTGGACTCCAAATTTTGCTTGTTTTAATGATAGTAATTATTTCCCAGAACTGGAAATTGTACGTAACTCAGGTTTAAAACTTGGCTTCAGTACTTTCATAATTTGTTTAGAAAATATGATAAATACAAGGGACAAATGAAATTAAAAGACAAAACAAATGCATAAATGATCTTAAATGTACTACACTAAACCAAACATTGAATTAATCCTTTTTAGGGATACCAGTAAATAGCGTAAAACAGTAGTGACTGATTACACAGGAAGGAGAAGACCTATCAACTAACTTATATTAAGAACACCTTGTAAGAAAAACTATACCTTACTAATAGGCTGTAATTCTACCTTAAAAGGTCGGATTAGAAATTTAAAGCTATACTCCCAAGGCATCCAGACCAAGATTGTTAAACTTTGCACTGGGATCAGAGCAAAGCTTCATTTAACCTGTAATACCATCTCCGGTGCTGGCCAGCAGTGGATTTCGAGGCAGGCATACAAGAAAAGGGAAAACATACAGCAATACTTCCCCAGGATGCTTTCCTAACCTCTAGCTACGCGCAGTTCAGACTTCCTGAGCTAGAGCTGTCTTTGTTTTTAGTAGCTCTCCATGAATGGTTCTTCCATGAGTTTATCCAGCTGCTCTTTGAACCTGCCTAAACTTTTAGGAGTAGCTTGCAGCAAGCCCTTTAATTCTGTAAGTCTCCTCTTCCTGCTTCTACAGCATGACTTGTGACTGTTATAAAAATTCCCTGATCTTTGGGTAGCAGGAGTGGTTGGAAAAGTTAATGGGTTTTATCTGTTATTTCTGTCTGATAGTCTAGTACCAGCAGTTGGCCTGTTTGGTGTGTGATAAATAAAGCAACTAGAACTTGAGTGGGCATTTGATTTTGTCCTGTGTCAGTGGCTGATGAGCTGCACAATCCTGGTCAAATGATGTCACTTTTCCATGAGGTGTCATATCCTGGGACTGACTCTTACAATGCGAGTGTTTTCTGAACCAGGACTGACTCACGTCCACCTGCTTTGAGCAGAGTAAATTCAAAACTTCCTACACTTCTTGATGGAGACATGACTGTTTCTCCTTTTATAAAATGAATTGGTCATTGTGCTCACACTGAGTAGGCTGAATCCAGAGGAATATACTCTGAACTGTGGATGAAAGTGTTCTGAGAGCTGCTTAGTCTTTTTAGACTGTGTGAAGAAATTCCAGTGTGACTCTTACACTTGGTCTGTGGGTCACCTTGTAGATATTTTAAATTATACAAGTCACGTCAGCACTTGTTTTTAAAAACTGGAGGATGCTGCAGTAAGCCAAGAAAAAGGACTTAATACTTTACACTTAGAATACATTCTGCTTGCCTTCTTATTGTATAAATTCCCTAAAAACACCTGTAATGCTCCAAAGCTCAGTGTTTCTTTTCAAAATGCAATTAGCATAAGAAAATGTACTTTTTGTAACCTGTTCCTTGAACACCCTGTGCATACAAAAAAGTACAGCTGTAACCACAGAGGAAAACCCTTGACCAATGCCTTGTAAAGCTGTCCAGTGCCCATGTACTCCCCCAGATGTAATTCCAGATGCTGTCTTATCACCGCTTGGCTTTATGGAATTTGGCTGAGTTTTGAGCAAGTTTATGCTAATCACTGGCACAGAATTCCATTTACTTTAACTTAGAGACAGTGAAATTAAACCATTTTCTATTTGATCAGGTGAGAGCTTTAGTAGATGTAATGAGCAGAAACTTTTGGATAAAAGCTGGGCTTTTTTTCCCTCATCGAAAGCTTTTGCATGTAATGTGTGAAGTGAGCTAGTTTTGTCCAGTTTTTAATTTTGAGGAAGTGAAATAGGGCCTTTTACAAACTTCATCCAGTCACCTGGAAGGTGTCCCTGCCCATGGCAGGGCCTTGGATCTACATGATCTATAAGGTCCTTTCCAACCCAAACCATTTTATGCTTCGTTGTAAGCTCTGATCTTCATTTTTAAGAGTCAGGAAAGTAAAACAATGAACTTTTCACCTGCTCTGTTGGATGGCGCTTGTTTTGAACTAAAATAATACAATTTTCTTTTACAGAAGAATATTTAGCGTGGAGGTTAGAAAACCCTACAAGAAAACAGAATTTGAAATGCTTTGTCATTTAGTAGGAATGGCTCCAGAAAATGCACAGTGGAAGAGCAACAAAGTGAAATTGCATGACTTTGAGACATTTGTCCTGTTATGAGCAGTGGGTGTCTAAGTTTAGTACCAATATAAGCTTGTTCTCCTTCATTCTTGCACAGCACTCACGGTGATTGGTGTGATGATGGATACAGGGATCATCATGGTGAACCCCTGCAGGTTCTCTGTGCTTGGTCCTTCTCATGCCCTGGTGCTGAACCATGAAAATGAGGGCTGGGTGAGATTGGGATGCCCCAGAGGAGCAACTGGAGTCAAAGGCAGATGGATCTCAGCGTGGAACGTGGTGCAGTGGGATGTGTGTGTGTCACAGAGATGGAACTCTGGGGTGCAGCTTATGGGGAAGTGTTAGGAAGATAGTTAAGGAGGAGAGGAAAAGGAACCTCAAATAGAATAATGTGATGGCAGGTGAGCCATAGGAATGAAAGATAACAAGGGGGAAAATGGTCAGAGTTATGGATAAGGCTGGGAGAAATCAGGATTGGGCCTGTAAGTGAGAGTCAGGGGCCAAACAGGGGTGGTTCCTGCCAATTCTGTGCATCAAACCAGAAGGGAATAAACTGATTCCTGAGGCGTCTCCATTAATGATTTTGGAAATAAGATTAGTTTTGAGTCTTGATATTTCTTTGCTTTTTTTTAAAAAACAGGAGTCAATCCTTCAAATATCCACAGAAAAATCTTGAGAAGTAATAAATAAGCTCTCATTTTTACCTGCTACTGCATTAAATCAAGTGATAGGTAATAATTTCTTGGCTCTAAACATTCCAAAATTTCTCTTGATTCATACATGCAGTCATTGTTTGCTTTGGGATTAACATGTGTTTATTATTTTTATTTTAGAAAGAAAAAATATGGCAAATTGCTTTTTGTGAACAATGTTTGAAGAGCACCAGCGCTGCAAAAGGAAGCATAAAAATTGGGAGATAATGCAATAAAGGTTACCCCTTTAACTGTGATTTATCTCCTTGAACTGGCACTAATTCCTGCTTCAGTTTTGTGAGGATGCTCCCCTGGGAAGCTGCAGCAGTTCCTTAGCACTGATTAATCCCATCTCACTGACTTACCCGGACATCAGGCCTTTGCTAAAGCTATTTATGGGATCAGTCACACTGTTGATAAGCTTGATCTGTGGCTTTCCTCTCTCAAAGGATTTTGTGAATTATCTTCAAGCGCTCTGTTCTTGGAATTGTGTTTTATGCAGTGCTGCCAAATCTGGCACCTTAAATACAAGTATTGTGCCAAACAGTGAAATGCACTTGTCCTTATTATCTCGTAGCATGCACACAGTGGGGATTTGTTCCACACTGAATTTTTGCCAGTAACAACTACCAAGAATAATGATGGGAACAGAATTTTTTTAAACTAACAATGCTGCCCTTTTTGTGTCTGATTTGTCATCTCTCCTACTTTCTGACTTCAGAAAACTACCTTTAGTTTTGGTTATATTTAATACTTTAATACTTTAATGCTCATGCAGATCTGCCACTGACCATTTTATTCTTTCAGTTCCAGTGTTGGGGGTTGTGGTTTTCTAAGTTCCTACTCCAGTTGTGGTAGTGCTTGGTTGGTTTCCCTACCCAGAGACCATTGACAAGAAATCACCATCAGTGGCTACAGCAAATTCTTCTAAAACAGCAAAGTCCTTGCTTTGCAAAGCCAGACTGGTTTGGTAAAGCCTGTCCTAAATTTTCTGCTAACTAATTTGTAACCCTGGGTCTTTCTGATGGGAAAAGACAGGAAAGAAATAATGGTTGCTAAATCTTTACCACATCCCTGGCTAGGATGGTCTGTATCAGGTGAAAAGCACAAATGAAGATGCAGAATTGTCATTTATGTAAGCTGGGTGCCTTCAGTCCTTCAATACTCTCCTCTGGGGATGTGTTTTCTTGTCATAAGTGATCACTGTTGTTAATGCTTGAGTGAAAATTTCTGTTTGTGATCATCACTTCTTAGCAGAGGCTCTCTAGGAATATTTCTATTCTGCAGTTATTCTGTCGAGTTGCTACAAGTTGGTGGCAAAATTTAAGCCTGGTTGAATTTGTTTTCTAGCCAGACACAGTTTATTTGAAAAAGTCTGAATAAAAGATCCTTTCTTGCAATGCTTCCCTTTGAAGGCTGTGTAAAATCTGTTTTGCTTACTTCAGAGACTTTATTTAGCAGAGCTTGATTATGTTTTTCCATTCTTTTTGTACTGGCTGTGAGAGCCCATTATATTTTATACATATCAACATGTTCGTATTTAAAGGCTTATTCAAAATTTCCATTCTTGGATCATTATCTGGAAACCCATTGCTACATTTCAGTTATTTACATTTTCCTATTCCTTAAAATTTGGCATTAAATAAGCTCTTAACTAACCTGTAAATAGTCCCCATCAGGATATTTAGAAACCACCCTATAAGAACTTTCAAGCTTTCTGTTCAATCTGGTATTCTGAGATAATAACGAATGCTACTTTTATTTTTATAATGCTGGTGCATGTTTTGAGGCTGGAGTTTATTTAAGTGGATAATAGTACACCACAGGTTGTTAGTTTTTCCCCTTAAGATGCTGAACCCTTGAGTGTGTTGGTCAATAGCTGATGGAAAGATCTCTTTGATCAAGTTGTGGATGTGGTGAATTTTAAGATGGAGACAATATCCCAAAGTAAGAGATTTTTCTTTCCTAAAATGCTTCCTCCCTAAGATGTGAAATGAGTCTTGATGATGAATTGTGTGTTAGTATTTGGGTTTGGATTCGCAGCCCTCCATGACACGAATGGAGAGCAGAGAGTACTGGAAGTTCTATGGCCAAGTTGGGGAGACTGGAGATTGCTTAATTTAATACTTAATCAAAACAAACACTTCTTTTCAGTGATCTGAAATAACCGTTTTTATTTTCAGCAGGTTTACCACAAAGTGAGGATGAGTTTCTGATTTGAGTGAAAATCAGTGTTTAATAGCATTTATCTGCTGGGGTTTTTTTGTAACCAATTAAATGAATCAGCATTGGCAGATTTGGAAAAATAACAAGTAAAAAAAATTAGTTGTGGAAAGTTCTTTTCTGTAAAACATTAGAAGTGAAATGCTGGCCATTTTCAATACATTGATGCACTGTCATGGCTGAAAGTTAAATATTCATAGTATTTTTCAAATGTGGAGATCTTTTGTGACACCTGTGCTTCAAGTGTTTTTACTGAGGGCATTCTCCTACTAAGGAAAATAGTTTTTTTTCATTGTAGCTTAATTCTTGCAAGCACAGAGACAATGCTGACATGCTCTCTGAGGGGCTTGGCCAATCGAGCAAACCATTTGTGAGTTATAGTAACAAAACTGTATTTCTGGTCTATTTTAGTGTGTAGTGCAGGTAATACAAGGCATTTCTGCGTATTAGAAAACCAACTCTAAACTAGAAACATATTTTTAAGTGCTTGAAATATAAATAAAATTATCTGCTTGCATGTAGTTACTGTAATGTTGTTATAGGAAATGTATATAGCTGGAAAAGAAAATAAATACAGTGCTGAATTTCAAATTACAAGTCTAAACAAAGGAAAAGAAGAAGCTGTCTGCATATGTATAGTTAAAGTCTTAGCAAATTCCAACTTTGGTTTATTTTTTAGTACACTTACAGTAACATACTTTGGAAACAAATAGTATCCTCTATACAATATGGATGTATTTTGTTTCATAGCACCATGGAAATTGTAACAAAATCTGAGTAGTTAATTTTTGCATTAAAAATAGCTGAGGAATATGGTTACATATTGTAACAGGCATGTATACTGTGTGTTAAAATCAGAGCTTGCTAAAGAGTTCTTGTTTAATCATAGTATGGAAAAGATAGTTTTATCTATAGTGTCTTTATGCTACCCTTCAATTTTACCTGTTTGCTCCTGTCATATAGAGGTTTGTATTTAATGTGGTAAGTAGATTTTAAGAACATTGTAGGTATAGATTTCTACACAGCATTGGCCAGTAGGTGCTTGGCATCCCATGAAGATGAAAGAGGATAAAGTGTGCTTACAGCAGTCAGTGAAATTGTGGTTCTCCAAGAACCTTAGTTCTACACAGTGAAAGAAATATGGGTAAAGGAACAGAAGGGTTTTGTGAAAAAGAGAAATGTTCCAGGATTTGCTGCAAAAAAGAAAGGCTGTCATTTGAAGTGCTAGACAGCAGCAAAAAGGTGAGAGGCACGTATATTTATAAGCATAGTTTGTGGGGAATTTAAATTTCTTTTACTGTCCTAGCTGTCATTCCTACTGAAAGTAATGGGGCAGGTAACAATTCCTGAGTGGAAGAAGTTGTTGTGATGAGGGTGGTGAGGCCCTGGCTCAGGTTGCCCAGAGAAACCGTGGCTGTCCCATCCCTGGAAGTATCCAAGGCCAGGTTGGATGGGGCTTGGAGCAACCTGGGCTGGTGGAAGGTGTTCCTGCCCATGGCAGGGGGTTGGAATGAGATGAGCTTTAAGATCCCTTCCAACCCAACCATTCTATGATTCCATGATTTAAAGGTCCCTTCTTTAAAGGTCCCTTCCAACCCAAACCATTCTGATTTTATGATCCCTTTAAGTCCTTATGTTCTTACTGTAATGCAAAAAAATGATTCTTGGAGATGCTGTTTTAGGTCTCTTGAGTATCACATTTTCAAACTTGTATGTTCTACATATGGTACCTCTACCTATGTAGTGTTATTTCAATGTGCTTTGAGGTTGATCTGCCTGACATACAGTTAGAATGCAAATATTAACTCTAGATTTGAATTTCACTTGTAATTAAATTTCATGATAGCATTTCAATACTTTCAGTGAAGATTTCATTAAAAAGTGAGAAATGGTTTATGTCACCCTCATGTTAATGTCACTTTTTCATGGCTGGCTTTTCCTACTCATGTTTCAGGCTCTTGGATGTTATCAATTAGGGTTTTTTAATAAAACACATTTATAAACTTCCGTTTGCTTAAACTGTGAGACTGTTTTTCTTAATATTTTTATTTTTTTGCCACGCAGCCTGTGTGTGGTCAGAGAGTTTTGAGATTGTTGTAGGAAATACTTTACATGCTTCTAAACTCCTCTGTGCTTGGGTGATCGCTGAGTGGCCAGATACTGTCACTGTGAGCCGTGCTGCTCATTTATACATGGCTTCAGTGATTGAAATCTCTTCCTGTCGTTAATTGCTCTCATTAGATTGACATTTTTCTGCTTTACAAAGGTTTCATTTTTCGGTTTGTAAAGGTTTTGACAGTGTGTTCTTGTCTTGCTTAAGTTTGTTGCAGTGCAGCAAAATTTAAATTAACAAATGATGTTAACTGGAATGGATGGCAATCTATTTTTCTTTCATCTTTTTGCAGCATCTTTTCAGCAGTCATACTTCACAAGTAATTAGAAGGGTTCATAAAAATATTGCACTGTTTTTTAGATATTTAGATTTATCAGTAGGTCAGGTTTGTATTTTAAGTCCTTTTTTCCCCCCTGCCTGTATATCTATAGTCTGAAAAACAAGCTGAAAAGACCTGGGCTTGTCCATGTGCTCTGTTCCCTACCAGGTTGGATTGGATGTTCTGGGGCTGTTCTTGGGGATGTTCTTGGTTGATTGGTATTTGACTTACCCAGTTTTCAAAAGGAGCGGAGGTAGATTGGCCTTTACAAACACTTCAGAATTCATGTCACGGTGTTCTTTATGGTGTATAATGAAGGACTTTCAGTTTAATGTTTGCTCAGATTCCCAGAGAGAGTGTGGAGTCTCCCCCACTGCAGACACTCCAGAATTGTCTGGGAGGACCCTGCCTGAGCAGAGAGGTTGGACCAGATGACCCATTGTGGTCCTTTCCAGCCTGACCCATCCCGTGATTCTGTGATGTTGTTCTCTGTAAGCAACAATATCTTTCAGAGGTGCCAAGCATTAGGTGATTTTTACTGTTCTTTTCCTGTTCAGGGTCAACACAATGGTGTCCATTTGACCTGTGCTCTTCTGATTTGAATTTTCTATTGTGATGAGCTACCCGATAATCTAAGCTAAGTTTTGTTTTGTACCTTTACAATCGATGGCCTCCTCAGAAAAAAAGACATTCCTAGTTTTTGAAATCTTACTGACCAAGCTGATCTAATAAGCAGTAAATTCAGTCACCTATCAAAGAAGGAACAGCTGAGCAAGTCTGCCGTTCATGGAAAGTGTGACACCCCATGGGTAGATTGAAATTTCTCAGTCTCGCTGAATCATTGTACTTGACCTTCCAAAATAAAATTTAAGAATATCTATTTTCATGAACAAACAGTTTGTTGAACCTAAGGGTGTTGCTTAGGAGTCATCACAGAAATTGTGAGGCCGGAGTGGGTGAGGGAAGGAAGAGATAAAAATTCTAGTACTGCAGAAAAGAATAGGACAGAAGGAAGGTGTTGAGCAGGAGGAAGTGAGTTGCAAATTTTTGCAGGAGCATAGTTACAGTGGGAGAGTCAAAATAAATCTGAAGATGAGAATAAATCATGGGAAAACCTTCTGCTGAGAGGTTGAAATACCTGTGATGCTCTGAAGGGATAGAAGGGTACAATGGTTTCATCAGCACTGGTAAAACTTGGAGGAAGAGAAGCAGCCAGAAGAATTTAAGGAGTTTAGGTGGAAAATGAACTGCATGTGGTTTGCGAGTAGGGATAAAGACAGATGGATTTTGGAATACACAAATTGTTCCAATGCTCTATTGGAAATGGAGGTCGAGCATTTCAAATTGCAGCTGGCTCTATAGTTGATGTTTATTTGCAATGGCAGGACACTGGACTGTGCAAGTAAGTAGGTTCCCACTAATGATCTTCATAAAGAATGCTTGAGGCAGAAAAATGGAAATTTCAGTGGATGTGAACTTACTAATGGAGTGCATTAATGAAAAATTAAGCTCAGTATTAGATAAAATGTAGTGAGCCTGAGTTGAGATTTAGACACCGAAATCCACCAAAGGCTCAGAGAGCAGTTAAATCCTATAAGCTTTTGAAGGCTACCTGCTCTGTTGTACAACTGACATAGTTTATCAGCTCCTGTGGAAATTTAAACTGAATGATGACCAGAGGCCCCTTCCAACCTCAATTATTCTGTAGTTGTATTTAGTTTGATGGTTTATGGCATATTTAGCTTCACTTCCTCCACATACGTTTAAAAATGCCTGTTCTGGCAAGTGGGCATCTGTCTCCCATGTGTCTCCTACCTACGGAGAGGTTTAGGAAGAGACTCCTGACTTCTGCCCCTGTATTCCAGGTAGAATTTAAATGCAGAATGGACCATTTCGTTGATCATGCCCATTTTTTCAGAGTGCCCCCATGGCATCTGCTGGCCTGCGCCAGTGGGATGGATCTTGCATCCCATGGATTTACCTCGTGTCAATAGCAAGGGGATCAGGCTCCAGAGGGCCTTAATAGTTGCTCTGTTCCTTGATCCCATTGAGTTGGACCGAGGTGCCACCAGGGACAGGAGTCCTGGGTACCCAGCTGAGAACCTGAGCCTTCCCGGCACGTGGTTTATGGAGAAATAATGGAATCCTGGAACTGTGGTCCTCTTCCTGGAGCTGGATTTACCCAGCTGTGGTTTCAAGGGAATATACCTCCACCTGGGAGGAGGTGGTTTGGAACCAGCTTGGACCCTTCCAGGTGGATGTCCTCCACATATCTGATGGCATGGGTTGGGAATAGTATTGTCTTACTGGTATGGAATAGTCAGAGGAAAGTTATTAGAGGAAAAGAAAGAATACATTTAATGAGCTGGTGTGACACTGGAGTACAAGAGGCTACTGTGAAGAATAAAGATATTCTTTTTTTTTTCCCCTGTGGTTTAATTCTCTGTGGAGATTGGCTCCTTCTAAATGTTTCTCAAATTTCTTCTGAGATACTGCAATTCAGAAATCATTGGGTACTGTGTTTCATAGCCAAACGTACTGTAATTAATACTTTTAGCCTGATTTATAACAGCATGTATTTTTCATTCAATTCTGAAGTTTATCTTGTGCATGGTATCTCTTTTTTCCTTTTCTCTTTAAATATGTTTCATTCAGTGTCCGCAGATCTTACTGCACTGCTGACTAGGTGAAATCTTACTTGCTGTGATTTGAATTGTGGCATCATAAATTAAAGCACTGAGAGGTTACCAATTTTATTTTCCTGCCTGGGCACTGCACTGCCCAGAAAGTAAAACAAATTTAACAAATATAGAAATTTAAAATGCATAGGTTTCTGTGCTGTTAACATAATTTTTGAATGTGAGTATTGAAGTTGAGACCTTCTCTTCAGTATATTGATGTTGGAAAATGAAGAGACTGTGTGGTGACTGAATTTCCATTGACACTTTTTTTGCTATTTCTAGCAGTACTTACTTCAAACACTGAATGTTTCGCCCCTGTTATTTCAACTGTTCCTTGAAAATGGCTATTTCAAATCAATAGCAAAGCTACATGTCTCACGCTGGCCTGTCACGTGATAA
Organism: Xenops minutus; assembly: GCA_035221455.1. Lineage (NCBI taxonomy): Eukaryota > Metazoa > Chordata > Aves > Passeriformes > Furnariidae > Xenops > Xenops minutus. The sequence goes on from JAWWEE010000105.1 coordinate 111,531,379, forward strand.
TATCATTTATTTTCACTTTTAAAATCGCTGATCACAGTGGAAAATAACTTTAAATACATTTTTAGCTATTTTATGATATCTGTAGGTATTTTTACAGCTTAACTCTCTTAAGAGGTGCAAAAGAAGAAACCGATTTTTCAAGTTCTGTTTTATTCTTTGCTATTCATTTGAATAATGTTTAGCTCAGAAATGCTGCTCCTGAGTTTCATGTACTTTTAGATAAAAGGCATCTAAATGAGGCTTCATAACAAAACCTATTATTTTTTGTTTCATAATAAAAATATAGTTTAGAGATGGATTAGGAATAGAGTCCATATTGGTTCTACTTAAAAAATATAATAGTTGCAATTTTATATTTATAGCTCACTGAGGAGAAAAATGTTACTTAGTGATTATTACAAGATAGTGAAGCCACATTAAGATCTAGTCTGGCCTTCTGTTATTTAACTGTGAATTTATGTATTATTTAAGTGTCATAATGTAGTAAATTGTAGGGAATTATTTAAAGCTTAAAATTATTGCCAAAAAAAAGCTCCTTCTTTGGAGTAACTTTTTGGACTTTCAGTCTTTCAGCGGTGTAGAACTTTCAGTGACTTGACTTCATTTAATTTATCTCAGCAAGTACCCATGAAATAATTTTTAATAAATCAAATATGTGCTGGAACATTTGCCAAGATTCTAGTGTAGTACCTGCTACTGCAACCTTAAGCATAATGCTAAAATTCGGAAAAGAAATTTTATATTATTTTTATTGCAGCAGGAAAATATTTTTGTGGAAAAAAAGTACTTAAGCAGCCTATTTTTCATTTTCTGTAAATGTTGTCATGAGGAAGAGATGTGGACTCGCTGATCCTTCTATCATTCACCCCTTCTCAGCCTTTCTGCTCAGGGAAATCGATGCCACCTTAGTTCATTCTTACAGAATTCCAGAATTAAATGCTGTTGCATGGATAGAGTGTGTCAGAACCGGCTGCTTCTGTTTCTAAAAGAAGTGCAGTTATTCTAACTACTGCTTTACTGCAAATAGATGAAGCTGAATATCTGAAAGCACCGTGTTTGGGCATCAGGGTGGTTTTGGTGTGGATTCTGAGAGGCAGGATCCTTCTGTTATTCCAAATGTAACTGGACTGGAGTCACCCCATAAGGGATATCCCCTTCTTTTGGCATCTGAGCAGCAGCTTCAAGTGTGTTCTGCCACTTAAAAGCTACACAGGTGGCATGGTTAACTGAAATTAGAATGAAATTTGGCAAATTACATTTTATATCAAGATCCTTTGTGTGAAAAATCAGAAACAGGACAATTTGGTGAAATAATTTTAAAATGTGGTTCTCTTTAGGGGCATTTTTCCAATGGCAACGTAGTACCAAAAGTTTGTTAAGGTTGTAACGTTACTGGACTGAGTGAATAGTTGTGTAAATTTTTCAGATCAGAAAGGGAAGGACTGAAGTGACTCGAGGCAGCTGCGGCTGTTTGGGGGAGTGTCCTTCGCTGCAGCCGAGAGGCAGCACAGAGCGTGTGTGGAGGAGCTGAGGGAGCAGCTCTGCTGTTTTATAGTCAATATTAGAATAAGATCACCTTGGGAATCAATCTATTCGGGTGCTTTAATCACATTTGGCTTTGTTTTTTGTTTGTCTGTTTTTTTGGGTAGGCTAGAAGTGTAAACAATAATTGATAATGCTTTAGAAAGTAAAAGAAGGATCTGATGTAGGTGAGGAGCTGTAGTGAGATACTGTACAGTTTGTCTTTTAATATTTCTTTTTTGTTTTTTTTTATCCTTTGTGTGCTTTACTGTGATATAATTCAAACACTATTTGCCTTATTAGAAAATTTTAAATGCGACTTTTGAAATAATCATTTTTGATAGAAAGCAGAATGTCAGAACAGCGGAACTAAATCACCTTCTCTTTGAAATCTGAAGATAATAAAGCTTCTTCCTGGACCCTCGAGTCCTCCTTTTGGGTTCCCAGGAGGCTGGGCATTATGAGCAGGCATTTCGAGGCTCGGCATGATGAGCTCAAATAACTTGCAGAGTAAAGTGTACACATTGAGGTATGGGAGGAATAGTTCATTTTCCATTGTCAGCTGCCAGGCAACTCTAATTCTGAAAGCAGAATGTTATTAGCTACTCATAATTTTAAAGTAGTCTGAAAAGAAGCAGCACGTTTTCATAATGGAGATGTGAGTATAAGTACACAGGTTTAAGCAGTGTCCTTCTCTGAACAGAATTAAACCAAGAGACTGTGATCTCTTGTAAGTTCAGCTCAAGGCAGCTTGCTGGAAGTTAAATAACATTAATGTTTTAGTTGGAGCTCGTGTAGAAGAGGTATTATTTTAAACAAAAATGAAGTCTACAGCTATCTGGTTGTAAATGTCTCTCAATTACAGTGGCGTCCGTGGATCTTGGATCTGAATGGAGATTTGGCTAGAAATTCTCCACATCCTTAGTCTGTGTTTTCCTCTGCATAAGGAACAGCATGTGTGAATTACATTTGCTATAATCTGCTCCATACAGGAGGCTAAAAATTTCTGTGAAAAATGATTATGCACGCTTTAAACCAATTTTGGTGGGTACAGATAGATGCCTTTCTAGCTTGGCTCGTGGGAAGTTCAAGGTATTTAGAGAAGGCTCTGATAGCCGGCGAAACACAAACCTCTGAACACGAAGGAGCTCTGCCGTCGCAGACAATCGCATTCCTACCGTGGTGCAACTTCCTGCATTTCACTGAACATGAAACGTTCTTCAGTGAAAAAGGAAAAATACTCTTTTTCCTGAGTGTGCTACCCAAGCAATTAGAATGAATTGCTACTCCTGTAAAGTGGGAAGTTACCGAATGAGATAATCTGTATTTAAGCTTCCCATAATACAAGCCTATGGAATAAAAACATGTTTCTCTTCTGCATCAACTTAAAATATTTTTACAGTTGTAGCTACCAAGTTTATAAAGAGGTTTCTCCTCCTTTCACGAAAACAGAACATTTTTGTGTGTTATGGAAATAAATTTCAGTTTAAGTGCTGAGAGTGCTGCGATGCTCACGGCTTTCTCACAGGGGTTGCTGCCTCGGATGATATTCCCAGCTCCTCACTTCCCAGTTTCTGGCAAAACAAAGAAATTTTTTCCCATTGCTGCATGTGTATGAAAACTACCACACTGAAATGATGCCTGTGTGGGCATTTTCAGGGGAAAAGACAGAGCTCAGTGAAAAAAGACTCTTAGTAATTTTTGTAAAGTGCAACAACGTGAGTAACTTTTTGTACAGTGCTGTTAGACTATAATCAAAAGAGTATAGTTAAGATAAAAAATTATGATAATACATACTTAGTACCTCAGTTCTAGTTTCTTGTTCTATAGGATAAGTTGTGACCTTCATGTGGAAATTCAGTCAAGTATTATAATAAAAAAAGGCATTTGCTTTGTTTCTCATTTGGAATTGAGAGAAGGAACTGTCTGCATCTTGCATAGGCTCAATAATAGTCTATATATATGAAGTTTAGTTTAGTTTTATTTTAAAAATATACATTATGAATAAACTCAAATGATGCTGTTTTCATAATTCCTATGAAAAAAAATAAAAGAAGTGGATTTGTCTTCATTCATATGGAACCACTTAAGGTAAAGGTGAAATCCAGTCCTTAAATGTCCAGTTTGGGCTGTTAGCTGAAGAGATTCCTGAAAGAAAAGAAAGGACTATTTAGCTTCAGATTCTAATTCATGCAGAAATGTTCCTTCTCAGATGTTACGTTTGAATTAAAAAGGCTAAATTGCAGCTTTCACTGAAGGCTAAATTGCAGCTTTCACTGCAATTATCGGTACATCTTGGCTTCTACATCAATGAAGGCTGTCCTGTGTGAGAGACCACTATCTAAGAATTGGAAAATCTCATGTGAATAAATCCCACAGAAACTCATGTAAAAGAAATGCAGAGAGAAAATATTCATCCTGCTGAAAAAAAAATATAATTTTCGAGGTGCTGTTTCCCTGTCTCCCAGCAAATTAAAAAGGTCAAACTCCTGACAGCTTGTAAAACAGAAGCAGTTAGCCCATGGCCTCACATAAAACTGCAGCGAGCTATTGCTCATGTCCCACCTCTGCATTTAAACCAAGAACTAACTGCTGTTTGTAGTTTTAAAAATAGAAGGCTGTTTACTTTGATTAAGCAATCCTGTGAGCTGCAAATATTTGTGACCCTCCCACACCTCTCCCATATTTTTTTCTTTTGTCTTGGGTAGATGTAATGAATCTCATGGATTGTATCTGGACTGTCAGTGGGATATAATATAATTTACTTTACCGACTGATTCCCTTCCAGACGTCTACATGGGTTGAAAACTGGATTATGGTATTTAAGATACAAACTGTCTGCCCTTACTTGTCACAGAAAAATACTTGTCAGTTAAGCCACAAACTCATATAAATAAGACTTTGGTCTTAAAGCAACATATTTCTTAGCTGATCTTTGAAAACACGAGTTCAAAAGCTCAGTTCTGCAGTAGTCCTGACTTATATAAGCCTTATATGCCTAATAGGAAAAGCATTTTATTTATGGAATTTGAAAAGACAAATAGGGAAAGGAAAATGGGAGGTGTGTTACATACTTCATTACTGAAAAAAACAACTATAGCATAACTGAGAAGAAACCAGAAATGAGTAAATGTGTGAGGATTAGTTAAAAGTACAACTTTTAACATAGGAGGCATTGTTCCTAGTATTTAGGCAAAGAAGATTTTACTTAGCATATGCTATATTAAAGTTGTAATTTTTAAATAATAGAAAATATTGTGCATACCTTATTGAGGTATTTATCTGAGTGTTTCAGAAAACCAGGCAGAAATAGTATAAATGATTATGTATCTTTATCACTCTTCTTAGTTTTGTAATTTTTAAATACTAACTTCTACTTGATTAGAACTGATTGATGCTTTCACACTGTATTAGGCATTTAATATGCTCTGTAATTTCTACTACCCTCAAGGAAGCAAAAACCCCACCAATTTGCTGACCTTACCAACATTTTAACAAAATACTTATTTCAGAATATTTCTGCTATTATATTTATTCTGTGTTACTCCTTCCCAGAGGCTTCTCTGTGTGGCACAAAGATGCCTATGGTTAAAAAATAAGAAAATCAGCCAAATGTTAGTTTTGCTTCATCCTGGGAAGTATTTCATGTCATCTACATTGCATAGTCCAGCATGTTCTTACTATGTGATTCAGCCTCACTTATGAAATTTGTTGTATTTATTGTTAAATAATCTAAACCAGCAGAAATCTGTAAATATGTTAGTCTGAATAACCCAGCCGTGGTGTCAGGAGGACTGGGATAAGCACTGTGACCTGAATTGAGGTTCCTTGACCTGCCTCTCATTCAGTAGCTTTGCTACACTCCAACCCATCTGAATGGAGATCTTCCACAGGGAAAGATGTCCTGCAAAGTGGCTGGTTGCTCCCACTTGGTGGAGGGTTTCAGCTGGGCAGGGAAATGCTCTCAGTGTTGGATCCCTACGGAGCACTCTTGGGCTTGGGGCTGTTGGGGTGTCCCAGGTGCTGTTTCTGCAGCTCAGAGAATCTCAAAGTCACACGTTCTCTTGGTGCCCCAAGACCAGATTAAAATAGCTCAGTTGATTAAAATGGAGAGGACATCAAAGTGAGGGAGGCATGTGCTCTCTGAGGAATGGGACCATGCCTAAGCACGGGCTGTATATTAAGCTGCTGGACCAGAAGTTGTTTGCAGCAGAACACACTTGCCTCCATGATGTGAGGGAATAGCCCAGGGTTTTGCTTTAATGCTGGATTCTGGCAATTTCGTTGCTGTAACCAATTATTTGTGAAGACTGGAGAGAGCCTGGAAGGGGTGAGACATGGGTTGGTGGGGCAAGGACCACACTCTGCTGGATGAGTGGGATGGAACCGAGGTGGGAAGACAATGGCATGGCACCAGGGCCCTGTTAGTGGGCTGGGACAGAGACTGCCACTGGAAAGGGGAAAAAATGCCCATCTTCTTAAGACAAGCAGTCCCATCTTCAGACTGTCATTTCCAAATGAATGAATGCAGGCTTTTGCAACTCTAAATGTTGTTTAATACAGTTTTTATGTGTATTTTTATTTGTTTGTGTTGTGGTAGTGCTCATAGAGCCCAGTCATTGTTATGGGGGCTTCATGCAGGTGGGAAGACAGACCCTGTTCCAGAGGGTTTGTACCCTAAGCCTTGGCATGGACAAGGTGTTACTCTCCAGAGCAGTTCCTTTTGAAGAGGGTGGCTGAGCTTGTGGAGCTCAAATTAAGCAAGATCTGACATCTTAGCAGGAGTTTATCCCTAGGAACAAGCTGGACTTCAACCCCTGGAGCTGTGCCAGTAAATTCTAATGGGCTTGTCATTGTTTGCTGTTACAGACCTATGATGGCTTTGAAGGGCTGGAGCCCAAATCCTTCCTTGTCTGAGTTTGCTAGTGGAGAAGACCTTTTTCATTTTCAGGGTAGCATCTTGTTAAAATTAGAAAATACATGCCTGCTGCCTGTTGTTTGAGTGGCAATGCTATTTCCTGTCATTTCAGAGGTTACCACGTTGCTAATACTGGGAGTGCACGTACAAGCGCATCAGAGTAAGGAAATAATTTATTCTGTAGAAGTTCTGGGGATGTTCAGCACCAAAGAGATCTTCAATGCAACATCTAAATTTCATTTTTTCAGCTTTTTGAATTTAGCTGCAGACCTGTCCTGCTGCATCTCAGGAATATGCTCACAGAACTTTGAGGTGTTCAAGGAAAACTATACACCTTATTTTCCTGAGTTGCAGATATTACGTAGTGCATCTGCAGAAAGGGGCACCTGCTGTTCCTGCCTCTTTGGTTTAACCTGGCATGTCTCTCGAAGCCAAAGGTCTGACTGTTCCTATTGGAGTGAAGATTTCTCCTGGCTTTTGTGTTGGCGTTTGTTTGTTTAGTGCCTTTTGGAAAAAAAATTGTTTAGGGGGACTTGAAGGAAGTAATTGAATTAAATATTTATAAAAGTGAAAAAAACCAAGACTTAAGTTCAGGAAAATTATGTTTCTCATTAGGAAAGCCCCCTAGAAAATGGACTGTGAAAGCCAGTGGCTGTACTGGTTCTACACCATATTTTCTCCCCAACTTCCCAGTAAGAAATAAAGCAGTTTTGAACATTTTTTTTATCCTGTGATACTTCCAGAGGCATTCCATTTCTTTACTCCTCTGCTCTGTTATTTCCTCTAAGGAATATGTTTGTAGTTAAGATAAAGATGTGACACTTGCTGCACTTCTCTCACTATCGCTTTGTGTGAGGTGTATACAATTTTTGCACTGTGCATATTGAATGTATAATTTATTTAAGTGCTGCTTGTATAATAAAGCATTTCCTTGTGCAGTACATCATGGTTAGGAGCATCAAACCTCCCCTTCTCTGGGTTCAGTGGGCTTAGGTTGTATCTTTTCCTATTTCAAATATTTAATTATTTTTTTTCAGTGTCTTAGGTTGTGGTTTACAAAAGCAGTTGATCCTTTAAGCCCATATTAACAGACGAGCATCGATTCTGTGTTAAACTTACTTTTTTCTGTGCCTTAACCCTGAAGATGACCTTCAAGAAAATCATGTATTTAAATGTTATTCTTGATGTAAGTGAAAAAGTAGATGCTAGAAGTCAGAACAGGTAGATATTAGTAAGCTGGAAGGAGTATTTCTTTAAAAAGAAACTAAATGATTGCTTAAAATACATGTCATCAAACATTTATTAATACTCTTGCCATTATTTGCATCTCTCAAATAATTTTTTCCTTTAAAGTCTGTGCATAATATTGCAAAACCCTTTTGGGTGGCAGGTGCAGTTAACCACATCACAGTATTCCAGTTCTATATTTACAGCAGGAATTTTCCTAGTTAAAATTACACTTTGCAAACAGTTTAAATTTTAAACTAATATTTTTCTTCTAATGAGCAGTTGGGAAAGTTTTCCATCACAAAGCATAATATCCAGTGAAAAATACCTGTGTAACGCGACGTTTCTAAAGCAAAGCTCAGGAACTGCTGCTCCCCCCAAGCAAAAACATTCCTGATGGTATAGTGACGCAGCGTGATGTGTGTGTCAGCTTATTCCTGGGTAATTAAAAGAAGGGTTTGTGATTTATCTTTATTTATGCAGGGGGTCATTTTCATTTTAAAATATTACTGTTAGCTATTAAAAAAAAAAATCCAGGCTTGATATATCAGTATTAAAAAATAAAATAAAACATCTAGGCCCCTCTTGATGTGAAAGATCTTTAAGTTAGGCTGAACGACAGAGATAAATGCCAGTTGGTGATTTCATTTTAAATTAATTTTAAACCAAGAGCACAAAATTGCTGTGGTTCATTCTTAAATTAGGGCTGTGCCCTGTCCCCGTGGCTGCAGCCAGGAGCCTTCGCAGGCTCACGACTCCACTTCCATTGTTGTTCCCCCTTGGACCTTCAGCTCCAGGCTTGGGAATTTTGATTTGTGTCAAGGAGCAGCGGGTTATTCAGTGCAGCAGCACTTTATCCATTTCCAGGTTTTTAGGGAGTGAAAAAAAATTATTCTGTGTCTGTTTAAATCACAGGATCCTACTGACTGTCAGAAACATGCAGGATTTCAGAGTTAGTAAACTGGAAAGAAAAATATTATCAAGTCAGCAAAAAAATGTATTTAACGTGTGTGGCTTTTATCCAGTGTGTCCTGGCCCGTTGGGCAAATTTCTGTTTCTGGGGCTGACTGGGATTGTCTTATCTCCAGGTTGGTTTTTTATGTAAGGTATATGCAGAATCATGCATATATAAATACATATATAAATGCATGTATATATATATATATATATATAAATATGGCTGGAATTCAGTCGGGGTTATTAGGAAATACACAAAATGTCTACTCAGGCTAAAAATTAGAAGTATATGGAGTTGTTTAAAAAACCCCAAATATGTAAGAAGTAAACATAAACATATAAAGCTTTTATATATAAATATATAAAAGTAAATATATGCCCATGCTGCCTCCAAACTGTGTGGTTAGTAAAGCTTGTAGCAACTAACCTCTCTACCAAAAGAAATTCATCCCAAATTATAACAACTTGTATATATTTTTAGCTTATCTTTTTAGATGCAAGGCATCAGAAAAGATAAAATATTTTTTCTCTCCTTCCTTTGTAAAAAATGCACACTTAAAAAAACCTGTAGATGTGAACTCATGAATTACTGATTTTTTTAATTATTATTTATTTTTGTTAAGTCTTTTGCATCTGAAAGGTTTGGGTTTCTAGTGTTAAGCCACTGATCAAAACAGTCTGTTGGTGGAGAATATATTTAATCAAAAGAAATTGGTTTTTACCTGTTTCTACTTTTAGTTGCCTTTATGTGAGGATAAAATAGTTCACAAATAGCACTCAGAATGGATATTTTTCTTAGTGAGCTCACTTGAATTTACACACGCCAGGCCTGAAATTTCAGCCGCAGTGCCTTTAAATTCCCATCAACTTCCTTGGGATCCGGATTTCTTTCAAGAAATGCACTTCAGGCAGAAAAATATTGACATTTCCTTCAGGTCTCCAGACTTTTGATGTTCGTAAAAAGAAAGTGTAATCATATTTGTTAACATGTCTACTGTTACCTTTACCTAGAAGATACTTTGCCATTATGTGCTGTGCTTCTTGAAGGAAATCCGTGTAAAAATACGATATTATTGGATTACTTCAACCTTTAATAGAAATATGTACATAAAGGTCCAAATAGGTAAAAGTAGAATTGAGAAGAGTTGGATTATTTTGAAATGGCCTGTGAAACTGGTGGAGGGAAAGAATAACTTGTACATCTCATTTGCTGATGGCCATTAAAATAATTTTGTCCAAAGGTAATGTGCCTTAGAGTATTTGAAACGAAACACACTAATGCAAGAGGATATCTAAGGTGAAAGATGTTTGTGTAATGCTAAACATAACCAAAGCAGCTGTGGTTTGAGCAAAGGTACCATGCTCTATTTTATCAAGTGCCAGAAGTTGCATAATGAAAGTCTTTCAGTTAAAAAAAATATAAGTAAAGAAAACACAAAAATGCCACCCAGTTGGTAGAGATCTTCCTAATTTTTACCTGATTGTATTTCTGAAGAAATATGGCAGGGCCCTCGTAAATTTTCAACATGAACTGCATTTTTGTTGCCAATTTCCATATCCTTTTAAAAGTGCTGAAGCGTGCATTTGCTATTTATGTTTGCAGTAGACTGAGTACACTTTTACTATTTGTGGTTTCAGAAATTGGAAACAACCAAACAGTGGTGCTATGGTCTAAAAAAATAAATTTTAAACAGCTGTGGGACAGTATTTTTAGAATGGTAGGAGTCCTTCTGAAGACAGACTCGTAACTGTGTCTCTGTGCACAGGAAAGCTCCGAGGGGTTTGGGAAATGTGAATTGTGTTGACTTCACACCTCTGGCTGGATTGTCTGCGACAGTCGGGCTCTGGGACAGACAGAGCTGCTTCACCCTGACAGTCTCATGTTGTCCCTATGGATATTTGGGTTACTTCGAGCAGTTCTTATATCAGATTCTGTATATCCAGTTCTCTCTTGCTTAACTATCCCTTATGAATGTCATACGAGATAGATAATTAACTATAATCTTATTTATAGAGGTAATAAAAGGTTGGAGAAGACAGAAATCCGGTGTTATAATCTGGGCTTATTTTGGCATGCCAGTTCTATTTGTTCCCTAAAAATGATCTTGTATAGTGAATCATTTATTCAGATATAGCGATGCTTTATACTTTAAGCAATTTGATTAAAATAGGTGGGTTTAATTTCTTTGCCGTTTCAATGGTGGGTGTGGTCCTGCCACAGTTAATACCCCACTACCCTTTGGATAAAGTGCTCTGAAAACAACCAGCCACTCCAATGGTTTTTACGTTACAAAAAAGGTGTGTTATTATGTTTTTGTTGCAACATTTCAGAAATAGCAGAAGTTTTTTTGTTTTATGCAACCCAAGTAATTAATTAAATTACATAATTAGTTTAGATTACAAGCCTAGTAAGAGTCCCACATGATCATATGGCTTAACCCTCTGTAAGAGGTGTCATTGTAATGTGGCAGCTCCTTTGTGGAGGCTGATGAATTTGGGAACTTAAATCTTAATGTGTATCATGGTTTGCTAATTTAATTAATTGCTACTTTTGATTTTAGCTGCAGCCAGTCACTGATCCAGAGCCTTTGATCTAGGCTTTCATTGATGTTAACTGTAATTACTTAATATAAATTTGAAATCAAATGAATTCTGATTTATAACAAGTTCTTTAATATCAACTCCTTCTGGAACTCAAATTGTAACTATATAACCATTCCGAATTGTGCAAAATCTTTTTGTAATGACAGAAGAAACACAGTTAATCTTCTGATCTCAGCGATGACGTTGAGTTCTGATCTTGCCATGGTCCTGTGCCTGGAGGACCTTCTCCCTCACCCTGCAACTCGGGATTGTTCACTTCTTTGCAGTCCTGAGTCATGTGGAGTTGTTGGTTTTTGGATTCAGCCTTCCAGCTTTGATTTCAGGTGACCATCACAGAATGGTTTGGGTTGGAAGGGACCTTAAAGATCATTTTGTTCCACCCCTTGCCATGGGCAGGGACACCTTCCACTATCCCAGGTTGCTCCAAGCCCCATCCAACCTGGCCCTGGGACACTTCCAGGGGTGAGGTATTTGTATTTGGATGTGACTTCTACTTAAATAATTTATCTGAACATGTCTTGTATTTTGGGATCCAGCAGTAATATTATCTGTAGTAGTTTTTAAAGGCATAATAACATTTAATTATACAAATAGCGAGTAGTGATTGTGTCAAAATGGTTGTATGATTATACCCAGGCAAGAGTAAAAATAAAACATCCCACTGACAGTTACTCTCTGAGGTTGTGAATGACCTTACTGTAACAAAATACTGTAATTTAAAAAAAAATTATATGCCCTTGTTTTCAAAAGTTGAGGTCAATTTAATATTAGTTTCAAATTCTGACAAAAAATGGCACTTTATCTCAGTTCCAAGAAATACACTGTGTGTTCAATGTATTTGCTGTCAGTACAAGATGAAAGGATGTGTTGCATTTTTTTACTTTTTAATTGTAGGAAGTAGAGGAAGATACAGCACTTTCCCTTGTGAGTTACAGCACTTTGATGAAGTTACTTTTCTGAAAAGTTTCCCCGAGTACTTTCTTGGAAGAAACAATTCTATGTGTCTGAATGTTTTAACTAGAAAGGGATAAATTGTGAGGAGGGTTAGATAGTGTCGTGCTACTATCAAAGTTATTTTATAACCCACATCACCACTAAACACTGATAAAATAGGATTTCTTTCTACATGGCCTTCAGGCAGTGCTTGCAAAGATTCTTTGCATCTTCTGCCCATCAAAGAACTGCTGTGCCAAAAATAATATTTTAGACATAAACTTGGCAGTTTTGGGTTGAACACGCTTTGTCAATGAACTTCCTAAATCAGGTGCACTAAGTCCTTATCATTGTCCCCAAAATATTCAAAGCAAAGCCCTTAGCATTTAAAGAATGCGTTATCTATCAAAGAATTTTAAAAAAAGCTCTAGATGGTCAGGATATATATATGTATACGTGTGCAAATACATATCTATATGTTACTGAGGTGTTCATAACTTCAGATGGAAAGGTGTTAGAAATAAGATGTAAGGAATGCTTTTCATTAAAAGGGAATAGAAATTATTCACAAAGAGAAAGTAAATAATGAAAAGGCTCCAGGAAGCTTTCTTGATAGTAATTAATGTCAATAGTGGAAAGGTTTTCCATAAAAATTGAAATCATGTTTACTCTCAAGTAGATATTTGGTGTAGCAGCTTTAGAGCTGGTTTTGACAAAATTGGTTTTGGTGCATTTTCAGAAAGCTGTGTTAATGTAATTTTCATGACCTTTCATATGGTCAAATATAAAAATATAAAAATTTTGGAAAGATTAATTTCAGAAAGCTGTGTTTTGGTTACTCTTTGAATTATGATAGTTTGCACTCAGACTTGAATGCCAAAATCCAGACATTCTTGAATTCTGTGGAGCAACAACTCAAGTTGGATCTGGAGTTAAAAGCATGTCACTCAAAAATGTCAGTGCTCCTTCTGTGTAAAAGATTAGGTGTTAATTGATATTTTTTTAAAAATAATTCTAACTGTATTTTTCAATGACTTGGTACATGCCATAGTTAAGAACATTTCCCAAAAATTTAATATATTTAAATATACTAAAATACCCTTTTCTGTTGATTTGACATTGCTGTTGTGTTATGTTCTATTTAACAAGATTTCTGTGCTCTTATACCCTGTGAAAATCTGATTGTTTTATCACGTCACTGCTGCAAAACAGTCTTACATTACCTCAGCAGAAACTCAAGTACTGTTTATTTAGTATGTTCTCTACTCCTAATTATAATTGCCAATCAATTTTATAGCTCATATTTAGATCTCCATCAGCATTGATATCTTAATAGGACGTTTCTGTTTTAGACTAATGGGTGACTATCAATTATCATTCAAGGTAATACTTATGTTAAGTGGATTTTATGCCATACTTATGGATAGGGCAGATATTTAGCAGTTTGCCAGACGTGTGATCCTGACAGTGACCCTCCACTAGGACTTGGTGTTAACATTTTTAACTACCTGTGTTTCCACCGAGGTGTTGTGATCCTACAACCCAGCTAATCTTTGCTCTGGGTCTTGCCTTGAGTTTAAGCACCAACTGACCCCTTCTCCTCTCCATTTGTAAACATAAGGGTTGTTGCGGTGGTTGAAAATTGATTATCCCAGTAGCATTCCCATGGTTTTCAGTATTGGAACAAACGTTATCCCAAATTCTCATCATTGTCCTAAGGTATCTAGTTAATTCCCTCTTTTTTAGGGAATCTTAAATCTGGATCTAGCAAGTCATGGTGATCCCAAAGTGGACCTTGTTTTAGTGTAAGTCCTGTGATTTATGGTATGATTTTTGCCCTGTTCAAAGAGGTAGGTTCAGAAGTGTGTTTATTCCTGGCACAATCTGATGAATGCTAATCTGTAGGCCAGTTAATTGGCATTTCTGAGGGGTTTTTAAGGGCTTTATGCTCGTCCCCAGTCATTAAATACAAAGCCTTCTATGAAGTCAGTGAACTTATCTCTAAATCTGGAAAGGTATTTAAGAATGGTTTTAAAGTTGCATCTTAGAAAGGGTCTCAGCTTTAAGGACCTCAGTTAGACCCACCATCGTTTCTCCTGGAAGGAGTGTTGTTTTCTTTGGTCCACAGGACTTCCTCTTTAAATTTCTGTGTTTTGACCAGTTAAAATGTCTTTGTGTGGTCTGATGCCTGAGGCTTTGGGAAAAAAAAAAAAAAAAAGACTGTGACTTTGCCCTTTTTTTTTTTTTCATAGAAATAGCAAGTTCAGACATCCCTTTTCCATTCCCATCTTTTTAGTTACGTGTAATTTTTAGCTGCATACTTGGTCATAGATGGGAGGTTTAGGATCATTTTTCATAGCGAGCAATTCTTCTTGGGTTAGATTAGTAGGATATAGCTGTGATAACAGCAAAAATGAGAGAAGCCTTTAAAGTACAGTGGTGTTCCTGTACTTATATCAGAGACTTGTTTTAACATTTGAAACCAAATTGGAATGGGAGTGGTGATTGGGTTAGGTGGGGTAAGGTCCTGAGTTCTAAAAGGCAAATGAACCAACCTCCCTGCCCAGCTTTCCCTCCTCCAGACATCTCGCTGGTGGAAACCCCTGAGCACAACCTGTGGTTTGGTGGTGGAGCACAGGGGCAGGAATCACGGAATTGCCTGGGCTGGAAAAGACCTTTAAATCACCGAGTCCATCCTCTAACCCAGCACTGCCAAGCCCCCCACTGAACCATGTCCCCAAGTTGCTGGTGCAGAGTCCTGGCCCAGCACCCAACTTCCCATGGGGATCAGGCTGCAGGGGTAAAGAGCTGGGAATGGGTACACCCAGGTGATTAGGGAGGGACAAAGGGCAAGACTGTTTAGACTGCTCGAGGTCCAGCAATGGAAACTGTTATGTGTGAGACAAGTTGCCGTGTGGTTGGAGCAGTGGTTTGGGTGTGAAGAGGATGGACACATGGTCTTTTCAGCATTGCTTGTGGTAGTTGTTGTAATCCAGCAAATCTTTCAGCCCTGTTGTCACAGTTTGCCTCTATCTCTGAAATAACTTTCAATGTGTGTGAGAAGCACTACTTACAAATTAGAAGGCTTCTGAAACTCATGGTTAGTCCTTAAAGGTACATCAAAGCTTGATTAAAGGACATTATTGTTTACTTTTATTACTGAACCTTGAAATTCTCTTCTGTGCAGGATGGTTGTCAGTGAGGATTTCCATCCTGCCGTGGTGTGCTAAGAGGAGGGGTTTGTGCAGCCACACTGTCCTGCTCAGGGCAACTGAGATCACTGGCATATTTTAACAAAATTTGTCTCAGTGATGAAGATACCAGAGGTATTAAATCTGCCCTTCCTGGGCAGGGAGCAGTTTGTTTGGGCCAGCAGGAGCCCAGAGGTCCCCGTGCCTCCAGCAGCACCTCTATGAGGGTGGGTTAGATGTAGCACATGCTGTTTGTTGCCCAGCAGGGTAAAGGAAAGGGGGAATGTGACAGGGAGGGATGGATGGATGGATAGTCACTTATAGGTCATGGAGTTTGAAAGATCAGAGGAAGAGAAGTACAAGATAAAACTTACACTTTGTTTAAAAATGAGGTTTCACCACCTTCTTGTTTTGCCCCTGAGGTTGGTCTCTGTGATGTAAATAAACTTCATCCTCACCTCTTTTTTGTCTTTAGGAGATTTTGTTATATTATCACTAAAATATTTATGAGAGACAACGTATGAATCATTCTCTAATCTAAAATATTCTCCCAAAAGATGGTTTCACAAAGGTATCAGCAGCAGAGTAGGAAGTTACAGCATGTCTGAGAGCTGTGCTGCACTGGGGACAGCTCACACCTCTTGTGTCACCTCCAAGGGCTCGTGGGATCGTGTGAAGAAGACAGGGCTGCGCTTGGAAAGGTGCAAATACTGCGTCTTGCTGGGGATCTCTGAGAAGATCTCCTTGGCAAACGATAGTGCCCCTGCAAGAGCTGGGCACCAGGGCCAGCAAGCTGGGGATGCCTTCCCTCTGCTTAGCTCAGTGTTGGTTTTACCCAGAATGTTATTGGGGTGAAAAATAAAAGAGTGGTTGGATAGCAGTAGTGTAGAAGAAGTCTGAAGCATTGCTTGTCATTTTATACCGAATTTAGGTTTTTTTGCCACCCCCCAGTAGCCATAATAATTAGTCACAATTGTGGCCTGTTTCCAAAACTTTGATTGAAATAAATTAGGTGCTTTGAGTGATCATTGAGCCCTTATTAGTGAAGCAGAATTTGTAGGGAGAGGTGATTTAGTACATAAACTGAGACAGCTGGTTACACGTGAGAAGCTTTTAAGTGTTTAAGTTCTTTTCCAGGCCTTCTCCATGCTGTTCTCTGGGTGATGATACATGATGAGCAATGCAGATTATGGGCTGAGGATAAAGATCTCCTCCCAGGACTGTTCTGAATCTGTTATCAGTCTGGGATCAGGCATGTGGGCAAGAGACTTCTATCCTTCTTTACTCCCTTTCCCACTCCAAAGATTTTGATGCTCTGATATTGTTCATTCTCCTTGGCCACAGCAGTCCTTATCGATGTGCACCTACGAGATGAGTTTCTCAAAAATCAAGTGTTACCACAATTATGAAAAATTCCTCCAAATCTGCATCTCTGGACTTGACAATCTCATGGGCTCTTTCAGGCAGCTCCCAGAGCTGAGGCTCTCTGTGATTGTGTGCCTGGACCAGCTCACAAGCATGTTCTTTATGGCCCTCCCCATAGACTGTGGCTGTGCTTCCTCCCCTGCCGCCACTGCAGTGTGCTGCTCTGGAGGAGCTCTGCTTCCACAGCGAGGGGTGGCTCCAGGTGCCAAAGCGGGGCTGGGATGGGCATGGTTGAAGAGCTAACACAAAGTCATTTGTTGCCACCCTTGCAGCAATCAGAGTCAGTAAAGATGGTTGTGCACAGGCTGGGAGATGCTGCGTTTTGACACATATGGACATTTGATCAGGATAAGTCCTCAAGCATTATTTTATCTTTTGATTTTTTTTTTCTAATTATACCTCTACTAGAAATTATCTCATGAATACTTCCCAGTATCTGTGAGATTTTAGGAAGATGCCCTTCTGAACCTGAAAATCTTAAAATCTTGCAATGACTTCTGAAGTAATCCAGGGAAATACTTGCATCTCTGGACTGAAATCAGCCTTAGTAACTGTTGCTTTAAAACACATCAACACAGAAGAAGAAAAAGGAGATTTGCTCTAAGCTGTGTACAATTAACAGTTTTAGCTTTGTAAGGATTTTGCTGCTCAGGTAAAGTGTAATACAAAAATCATTGGAAATTTGTAATGATCTCACACTGCTGGGGATACACAAATTCCTTTTACTATTAGGTGTGATCTTGGGGATGTTCCTGTTCAGGGCTAAGAGCTGGACTCAATGATCCTTGTGGGTCCCTTCCACCTCAGCAGATTCTGTGATTTTCAGGCAAGCCCTTTACCACTGAGAATACAATGAATATATCTCTGAGTGTGAGTTTGCTTTGGGTGATGACACAGTTTACTTAGAGAAGAAAGTGTCACTTTAAAAAAAAATTAAATAAATTTGGGCAAATTTAAATAATATACTCTGAGATGAAAATGGACAGATGATGGATCTAAAATAATAACATCTGAAATGATTTTTTCTTTTTCAATATAATTCTTGAAGGTGGAGTAGAGACACAGTGATTTTGAGGTACAGCAAAATGTCATCTCTGTAGTAAATCAGACTTATGATGTAACTCCCGAGCATCATTGCTCACCATTGTGATTTATTTTTGTTTCCTCTGTTTCCAAAAAGGTGTATCTTCTATTGATTGCTTTATAGGCCCTTAATTGCTCTCTGTGTTCTGTAAAATAGCATCTTCATCGGAAAGGAAATTGAATTCTGACTTTCAGTCAACCTTTTCACTGCTATGTAAACTTTTCCACCAGGGCTGCTTCAGTCTTGCAGGTGGTACAGACCCTCTCCCTTGGATTTGGGAACCCATGATGCTTCTGAAGCACCAGCAGGACCTTTGCAATGAAGGAGTTTTTTGGGTGCATTGAACAGGGGGAAGGAATTGCCCAGTGTCACTGCTGCTGCTTCTCCTCTGGAGCAGTAAAATGTGGCAGTGCTATTGCAAGAAATCAGCCAAGACACTGAGAGGAGTCTCATGAGCTCTTCTGTTCCCACGATCAATTATCCATCACAAACTCTTGGTTCCATCCCAAGCTGGGATTTGCTGTGGAGTCACATTTCCTGAAGCCTCCCCTTGTCCCCTCCTGAGGTGTTTCTGTGGCCGTAGTCCCTGTTCTTTGCTAAAAGCAAAACTTCTGCTCTTCTTCCTCAAAGTTTTGCCGAAAATTGGAGTGTGAAAAAGGCCATTAAAAATCTCATTGGCTTATGTTTGGCAAAGGAAAAATGGTTTGGAAAGTGGATATTCCTTGCAATTTATTCTGTTTTCCTCATTTTTACGTTACTGTGAAAAAATAATTTAATTTAATTTCACACTACTTTTCCTATACTATTATTCACCTTTAATAAGTGATTTCCTTGTTAACAAAACACAATTGAAATGTTAGATACAATGATTACTATTTCCTACTCTTTTTTTTTTTTAAAGAAGAGGGGAGAAATTATTTTAAGTACATAACCTTTTCAGTAAGGTGCAGTGGCTGTCAAGATCTGTGAATTAAAGAAATAAAAAATCCTCTATATCAGCAAACAATCAATATAAAACCAAGAATTGTAGCATCCTTTATAAACTGTAGAAATCGTAGTAATTCAATCATGAACTGGTTTAGTTGAATTAATTTTGAGAGTTCTGTACAGTGCACTTTAAACTTTGAAAGTCTCTGGAACCTAAAGAATTAAATATAGGGTTGGGATTTGTAATTAAGATACGTGGTTGGCTTGGTTTTCTACAACACCATTTCTGCAGCCTCTGTGCTGAAACCGAATCAATTATTTTATCAGGAGTTGGTTTTATCTTTTCCAGACAATTTTCAGCCTCTCAGTTGACTTCTAAGAAATGCTAAAATCCCCTCTTCCCCAGGGAAAAAGAAGCACAAGGCAGAAAGACCCAAAAAGCTGTTCATTACTGAAGCTAAATTACAGGCAACAGGAAAACCCACCATAATTCACTTACATATGCAAAAAGTTTTGTTTTCACCACCTAAAATAATATTTTTAGTTTCCAGTTCTGCTATGCTCTGCAAAACCCACCAATTTTGCTCTCATCCATTTTATAGAAATGCTTTACATCAAGACTTTTGTTTATAGAAATCTGATTTTAGGGAAAATTGAAAGCGCGTATTTGGATACGTGAGTTTGCTCTCCTTTTTTCCTTTGGTTTAGAACATTTAGTCTATGTTACAAATGTAATATTAGTTAAATTTTAAGTACCAAAACCTGAGTTTGTGCTAACCAGGTCATTCCTGGTAAGGGAAGCAAAGCTTAGCTCAGGGATAAATACCTGTTTCCTCACTAACAGGCCTGTACAGTAAAAAAACCCTCCAGACAAACAAATCCTCGTATTTATTTAGATTTGGCTAAAACATTTTTAGCATCAAATGCGTTTTTTATGAAGTGCAATTTTTCAAATTAATTTCTACAAATATTTCCAATTCCTAGTAAGGTCTGGTGTTCAAGCTCAAATTAATGTGCTCCAAAACATTAGTTTTAGAGAGAAAATGTCTCAGGCTAATTTTTCTAGTTTAGGCTGTCTAGGAAGCGAGAGACACCATCTCTGCTGTGTTCTTCTGCCAAGGAGGAGTCTTATTCTTGAAAGATTTTACAGCTTCTCTGAAGGCAAACATAAAAATGAAGAGCCTATGGAGGCCAAGTAAGAAAGTTACTTGATAACATGAAACAGATCAATGCATTTAATGGTTGTTATTACTAAATTATTATTTGCTCTCTGACCCAAAGGGCCTGAAGTAAAACAAAGTTCAACCTTGCTTTGATTTCCTGAAAGGTTCTGAATCTGATTCTTTGACTGTGTAACAAAGTGGAACACTTTGCTGTGTTTTGTTTTTGCAAGGAAGTTAACAAAATACTATATATTTTGTCAGTAAAATGTGTGAGAGCTGACAGAATTTGCCACCATGAAAACTATTTTTGGCAACTTCTGCTTATAGCCTTCAGAGTAAGAACTAATAACATACTGTATTTACAAAAGTTCTTCTATCAAGCCAATTAAAAGCAGATTTCTTACTACATACTTGCCTATCATTATCAACTGAAGGAAGATACAATTCGACATGTTTATATCAGTGATTCTAAATTTTTCTATCTTCTCAGGAGCAAGTCAGTAAACTCAGAAGTTAAAGAATAATTAAAAATCAGCTGCTCCAGTGGCAGGCATTTTTAACTTTACAGAAGAAAAGATAATGCGGTGTCATTTTTCAAGCTGGGTATGAAGAATAATTTATAATCCTTCATTAGTGTAGTGGTCCAAATAGTAAATTTCGATGATGGATGGAAAGAGATTTGATTGGTATTTCCCCTTTTAAATATCCTTTTATCATACTTGCACACTCAAAGCCGTCTTGTCCCCCAGCTCTGTGAGTAGAGTTGCATGAGAAGAATAAAAAGATCATCTCATTCCACCCCCCTGCCATGGGCAGGGACACCTTCCCCTATCCCAGCTTGCTCCAAGTCTCATCCAACCTGGCCTTGGACGGGGTGGGTCATCCACAGCTTTTCTGGGCAACCTGTGCCAGGGCCTCACCACCCTCACGGGGAAGAACTTCTTCCTGATACCTGATCTAAAGCTTCTCTCTGTCAGTTTGAAGCCACTCCTTCTTGTCTTGTCTCTCCAGGCCCTTGTTCACAGTCCCTCTCCAGCTCTCTTGGAGCCCCTTTAGGGGCTCTAAGGTCACCCTGGAGCCTTCACTTCTCCAGGTGGAACAACCCCAAACTCTCTCAGCTGTTCCTAATAGGAGAGGGATTCCAGCCCTCTAATCATCTTCATGGCCTCCTCTGGGCTTTCCCCACAGTGTCATTGAGTCTTCAGAACATGGAGTGTATTGAGAAATGACATTATGACATGGGCATTTGTCTTCATTAAATCTGTGCTGAAGCAGAATAGGCAAAACTCTTCCCTTACCCCCTTGATAGCTGCCTTTTTCAAATGTGATGGTGAGGCTTCAGGAAAGAGCCGCTCATTCTTTTGCATTGCCATTGTTGCAGGAAAGGTCAGGAAGGATGTAGTAATTTTGTTATTTAAAAACACTATCCAAATTTTGAGGACGTCCACCTGACATTGGTAAATTTAACGCCCTTTGTCATCCTGTGTAAAGAGTTAGCCCAGGTGCCTGCCAGCCTGCGGCTTAGGATGTGGGTTTCCTTGGGCCAGCCACATCCAGAGCCAGGGGGAAGCAGGCAGGGTATGCAAAATGGGCAGGCACTGGGGCTGCCTGTGGATGTCCTGTGATCCTGCACACATTTTGGATGGGTCACCTCTGGGGCTTGTCCTCTTGTGATGTGAGAGCTCAGTGTGGTCATGCTCTGTGCCAGTGATGTTACAGACCAAAGGTAAATTCACAGAATCACAGAATATGCTGAATTGGAGGGGACCCACAAGGATCATGGAGTTTAACCCTGGTCCTGCACAGCACCATCCCCAAGAGTCACACCGTGTGTCTGAGAGTGTCATCCAAACACTCCTTGAGCTCTGTCAGGGTTGGTGCTGTGCCCACTGCCCTGGGGAGCCTGGTCAGTGCCCACCAGCCTCTGGGGGAAGAACCTCTTTCTAATCTCCACCCTATCCCTGCCCTGACACTGGATCCAGGCCATTCCCTGGGTCCTGTCCCTGGTCCCCACAGAGCAGAGATCAGTGCCTGCCCCTCCTCTGCCCCTCTCAAGGAAGTTGTACCTGCAGTGAGGTCTCCCCTCAGTCTCCTCTTCTCCAGCTGAACACACCAAGCACCCTCAGCCGCTCCTCACACACTTCTCCCTCAAGGCCCTTCATCATCCTCATTGCCTTCCTTTGGACACTCTCTAATGGCTTCATATCTTCCTTATATCACAGTGCCCAAAACTGCCCCAGTATTGCAGGTGAGGCCACCCCAGTGCAGAGCAGAGCAGGACAATCCCCTCCCTCGCCCGGCTGTGCCTGATGCCCCCCAGGACAAGGTTGGCCCCCCTGTGTCCTGGGCACTGCTGACTCGTGTCCACCTGCCCACTGACCAGGCCCCCCAGGGCCCTTTTCTGGCATCTCATCCCCCAGTCTGTCCATCCATCCAGGGTTGCCCCATCCCAGGGGCAGAATCCATCACTTCCCCTTGTTGAACTTCACATGATCGGTGACTGCCCAGTCCTCTAATTTGTCTCACTGCAGGGCCTCCCTGCTTATGAGGGAACATATAAAGTCTTGGGTTTGAGGCATTTCTAAAGGTCTTTTGCAAGGATTTGTCTTATGAGTCCAAACCTCTTGGTGTGCTTGTTATTTTCTTTCACGCAAGGTAATTGTCTCTCAGCAGTCTCTCATTAACCACCCATCAATAGTAACTGTTGTATTACAAATAGAATATGCTTCTTCAACATCTTCAAACAGCTTTGCCTAAAATTTTAGTGATTTTTTTTTTCCCCCCAGAATCTAAGATATTACAGGGCAAAACTTTTAGCAGGGACCTAGTCACTTGCTATTTCAGCATTCTGGTATTTGATGGCAGTTTTATTCTAATTATTGTATTCCTGACTGGTTACCCTTTACTGAAGTGTTTTGGAACTTAAATAGAGTAAAGAAAAGGCTGCACTTTGTCATATTAAGAAGATGAACCTCTTAATGATCATAAAACATTTTTCATTGTTTGTAGTGGCATTTTCATCATTTTTTTTCACCATATGCCATGCAATTGGTTTTTATGGACTAGATGCTTATGAAAACTATTATGTTTCTGAACATTGTTTAAGGTGAAAAGGGAAGGAGGTTGAAATAGGAGAGGAAAAGGGAAAAGATGATGAGTTTTTCTTTGCTTGAGAGCTGATAAAAGTTTCATCCTTGGAGGCAGCGCGAGGACTGCTAGCTGATTGATTGCCTTCTGAGAACGATACAAATCCCAGCATTGCGAGGGGATGTTTTGGTGACATGATTGCTGCCTCTAGCTCTGGCTGGCACACAAAGGGCTTTCCAGTGGCATTTTCCACTTCCTTTTCCAAACTACAAATTTTCTCCTGCATTACCTGAGAGTGCAGCACAGACTCTGTTGTCTTGTGATAATCATTACCTGAAAATTTTGTTAAAACTCATTTAGTTTAGCAACCACAACTCTGCAAATGAACACATTTGACTCGAAGTGGGTTTTCCTTTGCAAGTATTGTGTTTTAAAGCAAAGTAAACTTTTTGAATCATCTTCAGAAAGCTGAAAGGGGCAGGGAGAGCTTCCTATGCTGGGTAAGGACCAAGCACAACCAAATGCTCTTCAGGGCATGTTTACTTGGTGTGTTCTTCACTGGGGACTTCAAAAGACGTTTCACAAGAACTTTAACATCTCCCCTGCATCACATTTGCTGCAAAGCTTTCTGCCAGTGCCTGTCCCTCCCTGGTACTACAGCAGAGCTCAGGCCTGTGGGTTGTCAGTGTGTTTCCTCTGGTGAAGTGATTATAGGCATTTACACTCTGTATTGAGTATCTGTTCTTTATGGCTTTGGTCAGCAAGTTAGGATGGCTCTTTTACAGTGTTCTGCAGTGCCAGACATGGGAACAAGGTGCTCATATGTTATAAACTTAAAATGATACGGTGTGTTGTGCCAGGGCTTGCTTTGTTGGGGCTTGTTGGCTTCTCCTGTGAAGCTTTTCAACTTGTAGCACATGAAAGCCTCCCAGATATGCTAAGCAGCCTGGATGTCTGTAGAGATGCTAATGAAACTGTAGTTAAGAGATTAAAGGCCTTTGGAGTGTACAAGCTGGATGAAAACCAAGCCAAGAGAGGAACGAAACAGTCCCCTTTGTATCCTCATCTAACCTGATTTGGTTTTGCTTGTTGTAAAGGTCTGTGTGATATTTGGAGCTCAGGCTGCCTTGCTCCTGATAAGCACAAGAAACCACAACAGTATTTACAAAGCTTCAGTAATTGAGACCTTTTTTTCTGCTCCCCTGTATTCCCTTTAGTAAAGGATATTTTTAGCAATGTGTTTAATGATGTTTCCAGATGATTCCACATTCCCTATTCCAGTTTCTCCAAGTTGTATACAAACATCTGACATCGAGGTGTGACCACAGCAATACATTTTTCAGTATCCCTTGACCTGTGTGTGCTTGGACTGAAGTTATAGTGGAGGTCGTATTCTTTGAAACACGAACTGGCGTATTTTCAAACTCAGTGTAGTTTTCAGGCTGTAGAAACTCGTCCACTTCAGATTGCAAGCACTAAGATCAGTTGTATCTGAAGTGGCTGCTTAAGGGGTACTGCCACTGTGCTGATGCAATTTAGAAAAGGGAACTTAAAAATATGAGACAACTGTGTTTGGAACAAATAGGAACTAGGGAAGAATTGTTTATAATTATTACTGTGCCAGCTAAACCCCAGCATAATCAGCTTCATTGTTTGCCTCAGACATAGTGGGTAATGATTTTTTAAAAAACATTTATTAAAGCTTTAATTGATGATTCAAAACATTCTTTTACCGAGTTGTTATTTCATGGTTCCCCACATTCAACATGATAATCCGTTTCAATCTTTTCTTTCTGTTTTACCTGTGTGGCTGTTCCAAGAATTGGAATATAGGAATGTCATAGAAATATAAAGATGTGATTGTATATTAATTGTGCTTGCACATTAATCAATCTCACCAGCAATTCCCTTGTGATTTTTTAGTTGGTGAAAAGGCATCTGAACTCATAACCATATTTCCTACATAGTGTTTTCCCAAGCAAAGTACCTCTGCTTATTTTATTATACAAAAAAAATCAGAATTAAAATCATATGTAAGGGCAGTAAAGACAAGATGTCTCACTCACCCTGCTTATGGCTTTGGATGAAATGATGAGAAAATGATTTCCATAAAGTGTGGATAAGGTAGGGTGTGCTGTTTCAAGCTTGGGTAGCTTGTGTTAAAAATAAAATGGCAACATATATGTTATGTCACTCATTGCTACCTGATTCTTTTTCAAGTTGTTTATCAGTGGTTTAAAACAAAGGGCTTTATATTTTCAGAAGTATTATTTGCCACTTACCCTTGCAATTTTTGATGATACTTTGGTAAGTAAAAGTAACATCCGAAGTAATTTTGGAATCTAAAATGTGTAAAAGACCTAAAATACACCATTGGGCTTTTACTGGCTATACACAGCTGTGGTATGTTAAGTGTATTATTTTTCACCAGTACACGCTAAAAGATCACTGTTAGTGGCATCTATGTGACTTCTTAGGTATTCATCATGCATTATGCAATGTTTGCCATTCTTACTGGTTAAAATGACTGTCAAGATGCAAATGCTTAAAAATCTGTAGCATTAAGTAGGTCGTGCTATTTGAAATATCCTTGAAGTATTTGGTGTTTTAATATGCTTGTGTTTTTTAAGTGTAGTAGCTCGAAGTATAACTATCAGACTAATTACATGAGATTTATTTTGAATCAAAGGTAAGGGAGGGACAGCAACAGTTCTTGATTGTTGGTGGGTGGACTCAAGTGAACTGTCTGTGTTTTAATCTAAATATTCCCGTCTGGCTGTTGGGAATAGAGAGGTATTGTGAAAACAGTGGCAGGAGTGATTCCAAATCACACATAGTTTCTTTCTATTCTCTGTGTACTTTGTGAAATAAAATGTCAGAAGGTGCTTGGTCACTGTTAGCATGAAAAGTTAACATCTGTAATCTCAAAGAGAAAGAGTTCAAAGTTCTTCATCAGCCTAACCTTTGTGGTCAAACATGAATAAGTCTTTCTGAAGCAGAACTCAAAAATGACACCTGTGACTATGGGTTGGCCCACTGTTTGTGAAACTTCTCTCTTTGCCAGTTAGAGGTGTGCCTGATTCTCAGGAAGGTTTTTGGGCTGTCTTTCTTACCAGTGTTACCAGAAAAAGGGGAAGGGTAAGTATGAAGGCTAGAAATTCATGGTGCAGGGTGTTTTTTTGTTTCAGAGAAAGTGTTTCAGTATTATCAATAGTCTGGGCAAGGAGATAGAGTGCACCCTTGGCAAGTTTGTAGACAACATCAAATTGGGCTGGAGTGTTGATCTTCAGGAGAGCAGGAAACCTCTGCAGAGTGATCTGGGTAGTCTGGACTGGTGGGCCAAAGCCAGTTTTGTGAGGTTCAACAAGAAGTGCCAAGTCCTTCAGTTGGGTCCAACAGCCCCCTGCAGCACTACAGGCTGAGGCTAGAGTGGCTGGAAAGCTGCTCATTGGAAAAGGCCCTGAAGGTGTTGGTGACAGCAGCTGAACATGAGCCAGGTGTGCCCAGGGGGCCAAGAAGGACAGGGTGGCACCTGGGCTGTGGCAGCAGGACCAGGGCAGTGACTGTCCCCCAGTGCTGGGCACTGGTGAGGTCTTGAATCCTGGGGTCAGGTTTGGATTCCTCATGACAAGGAAGACATTGAGGTGCTGGAGTGAGTCCAGAGAAGGGCAACAGAGCTGGGGAAGGGTCTGGGGCACAAGTCTGAGGAGGAGCTGCTGAGGGAGCTGGGGGGGCTCAGCCTGGAGAAAAGGAGGCTCAGGGGGAACTTTATTGCTCTCTACAAGCAGCCAGGTGAGAGTCAACCTCTTCTCCCAAGTAACAAGCGGTAGGACAAGACAAAATAGCCTCAAATTGTGCCAGGGGAGGTTCAGACTGGATATTGGGAAAGATTTCTTCATGGAAGGGGTTGTCAAGGATTGGAACAGGATGCCCATGGAAGTGATAGATTCACCATCCCCAGGGGCATTCAAAAGACCTTGACATGTAGATGTGGCACTGAGAGACATGGTTTACTGGTGGACTTGGCAGTGGTGTGTTAATGGTTGGACTCAACAATCTTAAAGTTTTTACCAGCCTAAATGAGTCTCTGATGCTAAATGATGTCAACAAGAGGATAGCAGTAGCCTTGCTAGTACCATACAAATGAATGACATCAAACCACGGAAAGGTTTGAGAGTTAGGAGAAAACAGTCCTGGCTATGAAGGCTGCATTCAGATGTAGCTGTTCACATATCTCCATTTGGCTATTTCAGTGTGAGCCTCCCTGGGCAGATAAACCACAGCATTCTACAGTATTCTGTCTCTGACAAGCTCTGTTATTGTCAGAGCTGAGTGTGGGAGTTTGTCTGTTTTCTGATAGTGTTAAAGCCTACATTTTGTGACAGGTATCTGTTTATTTTTATAAGCACCCCATTTCCCTACAAAGCCATTTGGGCTTCACTTGCTCAGACAGTATCTCAGTCAGGATCTTAAAAGAGAAACCCCAAGTCCTCCATTCCCTCCCCACCAAACAAGAATAGCAAACCTCCTGTCGTGGTTTGGTGAAGTGCCTAGCAGTAGCAATAGCTCAAGTCTTGACTTTGCTTTGTGATAACATGGGTTCTGTAATGCTGCATAGTGTGCTTTTCATTCACCCTCTCCTTGCTTGAGCTTCTATTTCCTTGGCTGAGTTTAGAGAGAAAGACAGAGAAAGGATGCCAGGATTTGGCTGGAAGACTTACTGATAGGAATCAGGAGCTGGTGAACTTTGAGAACTGCATCTTTCTCTTTTCTCTTTTATCCCATGGGGTATGATGTCCGTTTACTCTTGTGCCTTCTGGTTCTAATTCATTTGAATACTTGCATCCAATTGAACTTTAAGCAAATAGTTTTCTACACAAGAGGAGGACCTGCTTGTATAACGTGAAAATCTCTCAGCCTCCATAAAATTGGCTTTGCAAGCTGTGGTTTACATACAGAAGCCATTCACACATATGCAGGAAGTTTTCCTGACTTTTGCTAACGACAGTGAAGTCAATGAAATTAGAGAATAAATGATTCGTTGTAAATACTTAGTGAACTGTGACTAAGCACCTTTTAATAGAAAGTGTCAGTGTTTTAATTCCAGGGGCTAGACTGTTCATGAATAGTTGTATTTTATAAGGTACTTTGTCATGGCTCACGAGATATTTACAGCAAATCTTTTTTTAGTCCTTTTTTTTTTTTCATTAAGAAAACTCATGAGAATTTCCTGAACATACAAAGCAGGCTCATGGTTGCATGGTATGTCCCTGAAAACAGCTTTCCATGCAGTTTGCATTTCCTTCCATCTTGATGGGCTGGGGTTTCGAGATGAGTGTTATTCCATACCTACCTTTGTAGATAATGCCTTTATGGGAAAGGAGAGGGGGGAAAAAAAAGAGAGAAAAAATATTCGTGTAGTTCTAAAAACATATTTCTACCCCTTACTTCTCTATAAGTGTCCGGTCAGATGCCAGAAAGAGTTCCTAGCAGGGAGGATACACATACAGAAGTCAGTGGGGTTATTTTGAAAAGAAAGAATAAACACCCCACCTTGTTATTTTTGTTGCTTAATTTTTAAGTATTACGGTCTGTTCCCTGTCAAAGTGATGGAAGAACACAACCCTTAGATGATGATTAAGCTTCTGGGGAAGAAATGAGAGGAAAACCCTCATACATGGAAGTGATTTTTCCATGCAGCTTTATGCAATTTTGTGTTTTACTCTGTCAGCCATTGATGAGCAAATTTAGTCTCCGTAAATCCTTCTTAAGCTGAGGTTTAGGAAGGCCCTCGGTTGCAAAGTCTTGGAAAGAGATTCAGCAAGACTGCTCTACTGAAATCTTACAGACATCTAAAGCCAATGAGGGATTTGGTGTTTTCCAGGCATCAGGCAGAAGCTCCTGAGAATTGTAAAAAATGCCCCTCTCTTGGAGGAGGAGGGAGACATCAGGAGCCTGCACTCTGCTGCCTTTCAGAGGGAGGCAAGCATCCCTTCAGTACATCAAATCCCCACCTCCAGGGACTGTTTTCCTAAATAAGACTCATTCTTACTTCGGCATCATTGTAAATGAGCTGAATTCAGACGCTGAATGCTGTAATTTGTAACTTCTGAAATATTCAGTGTATTTTTCCTTAAAGCATGTTTGCATGGTTAGGGGCTGACTGCTCTCAGCTGTACCTTCATAAGCAAATTGAGGCTAATGTCGTTTCTTGGGTAATTAAATAAGAATGAACATTTTAAAAGGATATAAAAAGACTTTTCTTTGTTCAGCAAATGTTCACCGTTTAATATTTTTATATAATATTATTTGTCTCCAATTTAGTTGATGAGTTGCTTTCGATTAGTCAAAGGCAAGATGAAAGTAAGTAAATATGAATTAAAGCAGTGGAGGCTAACTGGGAAATTTATTTAAATAGTAGAAAATTCATTTAAAAAATAAAAAGTTAAATAGAACAGTTCTGCCAGATGTTTTTGGAGGGCTTTTCTCTGCTTTTCAGATTGGTGAGTTAACTCTGCAGACATTTCTACTGTACCTAGTGATCTCCAGCTGCAGTATGAAGCTAGGATTTAAAAAAAAAAAAACCCTGCAAAAATCAAGACCAGCAATTTCACATTTTTTTAAATCCCATTCATACCTTGTTTAGGTCTTTTTTTGTAAGCTTAATCAGGGATTGCAGCCTCATGGGGTCTTTTTCCTTTCAGCTTTTACTTCCTAGCAGAAAGCTTAAAAAATGCAACTTGTTTGTTCCTTCAGTGATAATGAAGAATGTGTCAGCAGAATTTCCTGAGGAAAACAAAATCATTTCATTGAACAGAGAAACTGAGGTGTTAAGACCTTGGGTGGGTTCCCCCCACCTCCTAAGAAGGAGGTTGTCTCATGCCTCTCCTCCTGTGCCTGGCTCAAGGACCACCTTCTTCTCCCCCTGGCAGCTGAATATCACTGCTGTGCCATCCCTGCTAACCACACTAATTGCTTACATGGAAAAGGAATATTTGGAAAATATTAAGTGAGCCTAAAAATACCCCAAATATGATATAGCAGCTGGGAACAGGGAAAACCAGCACCTTCCACTGGCCAGATCTCCACAGACCACCAGCAAAGTGCTCCGGGGGCCACTGCAACCGTGAACCTCATCCTGTGCCCTGGAACATTTATATCAAATATCACCTCCTGCTTCTTACCTTGACCTCAGGAGAACTTCCCCGGGCAGCGATAAACAATAAACTTACATAGTGTGCCCGAGAGACTCGGGTTCTAAATAAACTGGGGATGATGCCACACATTTTCCAGGAAGCAGAGCTCACCAGAGACCACACAAATGTCGGCCACGAGCAGCATCCCTGGCGTGCTGGGGAGCCCGAGCTGCAGCTCTGAGCAGCGACCACTGTGCCTGGGGATAAAAGCACAGGCAGGGTGTTTGAAAGGGATAAAAAAGGGGAATAGCTCAGTGTTTGTGGCTGTCCCTTCCATGGCACCTGGGGTGCCCCAAAATGCCACTCTGGCTCTTCTCCTCTCTGACTGAAACTGAGAGGAAGGAAATGAGAGGAGTTCAAACCTGCAGCATGAAGGGAGACATTATTTATTCCTCTGTAGCAGATCATTCTGATACTGAAGAATTACGTTTGCTTTTGCCTGTGTAGTGTGTGATCCAGTGAAACCACAGCTGGTCTTGGAAAATTTGGTCTTTCCCTGAGTCCAGCCATTCCTTCCTCGGCTCCTAAGGAGGAAGAGAAAGGGGAAGATGGGTGCTGGATGTCATTCCCTCAGCTCCTCACTTTTGTCTGTAGAGATTAATTCTTGTTTTGGAAGTTTTGTTCTTTTTAAAAACTTTGACACTGAGCATCTCCGGGTTTTGTTTCGGATACTGCTTGTGTGCTTAATTATTTCAAGAATTTTTTCTTCTGCAGTCATAGAAATGTGCCATAAGTAATTATAAGTATTCATTGGCATAACTTTTGTACTTGTGTGCCTTTTTTCATTTTGCCTGGCTTACCTGTTTTGATAAAAAAGGGGGTTAGGATTTTCCCTGGTATCGTTCCACACTGTGTTCTGCAGATACAATAAGAACTCAGAGAGCAGTATCTATGATAATGATTTTCTTTGTTGACTCGTACTGGGAGTGACAGTGGGTGGACTGTGTATTAAAAACCAAAGCAAACAAACAAACAAACAAACAAACCTGCAGCGTTTTAAGTGTTTATATTTGATTGTTGGTTTTGCCCCTGCTTGAGCAGCCTGAAATATTTGAATATTTTTTGTATTAATATTAATTCAATCAATCTATAATTTTATAGTGAATTCTCTCCAGACTTTTAATTTTTCACATCTAAATGCCTGTCAAGAAATACCAAATCATGCACATTTTGCCTGAATGAGCACAACTTGAGTTTGTCTTTTTTTTAATTGAGAAAGGTAAGGAAAGACAATTTTTTTTAGAAGCAAATTTGAATGAACATAATCCTTTACATTGACCCCCTTTGAACTATCATCAATAAAGTGAAATAAGTAACTCTGCCTTTCTTTGCTGTGAAGTTTGGAGGAGCCCTATGAGAGTGTCGCTTGTCCCCATTTTTTGTCATTTATTCTTGACTCCCAGCTTGGATGTGCTGCTCTATAACTTCAGACTCTTCGGTTCAGCGCTCTTAATATATTATATTTCAACTGGCAGAGCATTTTTGGTATTTGAAATTTTGCTTCTTTCCTTTGTAAATGTAGTATTTTTCATACTTCTGAAAATTAAATTTTTGAATTAAGATCTTGAAGTACTTATGCTGCCTTGCTTATGAAAAAGTCTCTCTAAAGTCCAGATCTTCACATCTTCTCTTTCCTGCTCTCCACTGAGCCACTTTTCGTTGGAAAAAAGAAATCAATTTGTTTTGAGAAACGTAAGAAAGCTGTTTCTTATTTCCTTTTGATCATCTCTGAACTCAGAGTGATTATTTAATAATTCCAGTGCCCAAGGGGGTCAGTGTAGCCTCTTGCTTCTGTGCTTGTCCCCTTCCTGAAGTCATGGGAGGGACCTGGGCTAAAACCAGAGAGGGCAACCATCCTTTGGACACGTGGGAAAACAGGGGGTCGATCTATAGATTGTGGAAATCGGAGTATCTTTTGTCAGTATTCTCCTTTGGGGTTTCTGTTTGTTTATTTGGTTTGGTTTTGGTTTGGGTTTTTTTAATATCCTGTATATTTAGTTAAAAGAAGACATCATGTCAGTAATAAAATGAGAAAAATAACTTGTGTTTTTAATGAGACTTTAATTGTCTAAGGGATGGTTTAGTGTCTGTGCTCAGTTTAGCTGCTAGACAGCACATTTTGGACAAGATGAAAAACTCAAGTGTAATTAGTAGCCACGGATGTGGTCATCTCCCCGAGTCCTTGCTTTTGTTTTTGTAGCGAGTAGATCAAGACTAGGGTGACTGTAAAACATCAATATTTTATAAAACTCTTCTTTTCTCGTTCCAAAAATTCTGCCAAATTGTACTTAAATGAAGTCTTCGGAGGAAAAAGCCTCTAAGAGTTCTTTACTATAAATACATTTTTGTGATTTTAAGAAGAATGGGGTATTTATAATGGATTGAGCCAGAGCTCCTCTGCTCTGTGTTATCTTTATAATGTTTGCCATAAAGTGCTTCCAGGCGACATCTTGACTTCTGTAATTTTTTTCTTCCTTCTCGTTGGTGCCTGGAACAGATTATTGTGGGTTATAACATTTTAAAACATCTAAGTAATCCATTTGAAAGCAGGAAAAGGAGCACACCATTGATATGAAATTGCCCTGACTTTCCAGAAAAGATTTTATCAGAGAACTTCCAGTTTCTTACTCTAGGGAGAAGGTTGCATAGTTTGAGTTTCTGAAATAAAATACATTTTTAAAGCATTGCAATGGATGTATCTTATGGTAGATTTTCAGTCCCAGAAAAAGTGAGAGTATTGGTGTAACTTTCTGAAGTGAAACCTGAATTAAAACCAACTACTTGAAAGAACTATTCTGTATTTAATTTTTTGTGCATTTTTTTGTCTTAGTGGATATATTTTATCTGTTCCTGAGGGAGAAATAATTCCTATTTTTCACTCCCAGGTTCAGTGATAACACAGAGTGACCCCTGTGAGAGCTCACAGTGGGTTTGATGTTTGGCAACTGGGGAGTTGTGCTCCTCCATTACTTGTAGAAGGCATGAAGTGCCTTGCCCCAAAGTTGTTAATTTTACCTTTCTCTGAACCACTCATGATACAAAAATCACATTAAGAAGTTTACAGCAGTTTTGTCAAGATATCTATATATATAAAATAGATTTTTTGAAAAATAAATCTAGAAGGACTGCAAATAATAACTTCATAGTTAGATTTTACAGTGTTCATGAGAAATAGTGGCATTTGTAAGTCTCTTTTGGTCTCAGCCATTTCCATATTTTTGAAACAGGTCCTGTTTTTTGACACCTTTTCCTGTTTCTCCCCATTATTACAGTGACACTGCAGCACCTCCCTGACACAATCACTGCAGGGGTGAATAATGAGAATACAGGCTCCCTTTTCATATCATTTTGGTTTACTATTAAAATTAAATTTAATTTGCTAATTTGCTAATAAAATAAATCAAATTTGCAAGGCTTGATCTGTCAGTAGAGCACTTGTTACCCTCTGGCAATGGGAGGCACAGGGGGATAATTTGCTTTTTCTGACACAGCCACTGTGGACAAGTTGCTTCTCCTCTCCAGGCTCTGACTTCAGGAAGGGTACTAAAGTGAAAAAAAAAAGATGTTATAAAACATGTCAACATCTGATAAGGAGGTGTGTTGTTTGAGACTTGGATATAATTATCATCCTTCAACACCCACAGGTCTCATTCATAAAGTCATGATGTGAATTTTTAAAACAATGCAAAACGGCCTTGATGTTTTGAAGAATATAAAAAAGAATAATATTATTTCTCCAAAAATTAGCATAAAACATGCATCCTCAATTTATGTTTTGTATCTTGTGGATTAGTTTAAATTGTCTTGTGGTTTTAATCTAGATTTAAAATAGCAAGGGATTTCCACAGTTGGTTAACACTTATAATGTATATATACAGTGCAATGATGTTTTGACTTCCTGCTCTCCTCATCACTTTTTCGCCCTGTCCTCATGAGAGCAGACTGAGAATTCATCTCTCTTGGCTTTGTTAAATTCCAGTTGTGTTTGGGTACATTGTTGAGATGAACTTTTTCCTAGAGCAGAAGTGACTGATCCCAGTCCAGGCTGCACAGTCGAGAAACTCAGTTGTCTCATTTATTTCCTGAAAAACCAAACCCCTTTGTGATTGAGCAAATGGAACATATTATGTTATACAACTGGTATAAATTATATCTTCTTCCTTGGCCAGTCATAAGGATTTGTAAAATTAATTTATGTTTGAGGCACTTAACTGTTAGAGTTTGGTGTATTCTGATTAGTATACAATGGCAATGAAAAGGGGACTTGCCACAGCTTTGTGTTGGGATAAATCTGCTGATTTTCAGCAGTTAGGAAACGTTTACTATAATATAAGACAAAAAAAGAGAAACCACAGGATGAAATCTATTGTTTTTCATTAATAACAGGACTTTTTAAAAGCACCTTTATGACATAGCTCTCCAAATTCTAGCATTTCCTTATTTCACAAAGTCACACTTCTTCTCAGCCAATGCGTTTTGTGCATCCCGCAGTTTACAAAGAGCAACCAGTTTGGTTCAGTGGAACCATCTGAAGAGAGATTATTCTGCAGAGCTTTTAGCAAAGCTTAGAAAATTAGGTTTTGATGGAATTTGACCATATTCACTCTGAAGCATATGTACCTATAAGTAGTTTGTTGAAAGTAGACTTCTATAGCATCTTGCATCAAAATTGACAACATTTTGTGTATTGACCATGGGGGAGGAAAAAATACTTAAAAAACCTTTAACTCAAATGCATTTTCTAAGTTGTGCTTTTATATACATGAAATCATTTTTCATGCCTTAACTGTAGTCATAAAAGTTTAAGTACGGATAATCTTAAACCAATTTCTGCTTGAAATCAGACTTTAATTTACATATTTATTTTTCCAACAACATATCATACAGGATTCTGCTTTGATTTTATGTATGATACTGCTGGTGTAGAAAAGTTGTGGTAACTGGAAGAAATTCATTCCTGAGGAGTGGAAGGAAGAAAATGCCATTTCTGTCTCCAGAAAGGGCAAGACGGAAGATCTGGGGAATGACAGACCAGTCATCCTCACATTGATCCCTGGGCAGCTCATCCTAAAAACCATTTCTGAGCCTCTTAAGGGTAAGGAGGTGACTGGGAGATGTCAGTGTGGATTTACCGGGGGGAAATCACGTATGACCAGTGTGATGGCCTTGTGTGATGAAACAGCCAGTGCAGTGTGTGAGGGACAAGCACTGTTTGCCTGGGCTTTAGCAAGGCTTTGGTCACTGTCCCCTGCCACATCCTCTTACACAAGCTGATGGAACAGGGAAGTGGATGGACAGTGAGGCTGAAACCTGGCTGAAGGGCTTTCTTCATAGGGTTGGTGGTGGCTTCATGGAGTCCCTCTGGAAAACAGTTGTTGGTGCTGCATCCCAGGGGTTGATCTGGGGTCAGCACTGGGTAATGTCTTCATTAGGGACCTGGCTGATGGGACACAGGTGCACCCACAGCAGTTTGTTGGTGATGCAAAACTGGGGTGAGTGGCACAGACCTGATGGATGTGCTGCCATTTGGAGGGACCTTGCCAGGCTGGAGAAATGGGCCAGCAGGAACCTCCTGATGTCCCATAAACAGGAATCCTTCGAGGAAGGAATAACCTTGGCCAGTAGAACAGGCTGGAGCTGACCAGCTGGAAAGTTGGTCATGTGGCAGCACTGTGCCCTTGGGGCAGCACCCTGGGCTGCTTTAGGCAGGATGCTCCCAGCAGGTGAGGGAGGTGATCCTTCCCCTCTGCTCAGCACTGGTCAGACCCATCTGGAGTTCTGGGCCCATTGCTGGACTGCCCAGTACAAGAGAGACCTGGAAGTACTGGAACAAGTCCAATGAAGGGTCACTAAGATGCTTAAGGGGCTGGAGCATCTCTCATACAAGAGGGGCTTGAGAGAGCTGGGACAGTTCATCCTGGAGAAGAGGAGGATCAGGGAGACCATATCAGTGTCTACAGATACCTGATGGGAGGGAGAAAAGCTGACAGAGCTAGGTTTTCTTCCATGGTGGGCAGTGACCAGACAGGAGCCACTGAACACAGACTGGGATACAGGAAATTCCACTTAAAAATAAAGAAAACACTTTTTTACTATGAGGGTGGTCAGATGTGTGGGAACAGACAGAGCAGAGAGGTTGTGGATGTCCATCCTTGGAGGAACTCAAACCCCAATTGGCTGCAGCTCTGAGGAAATTATTTGTGCAGGGAATTGAACAGGTATCTCCACGTGTCCAACCTCACGTGCTCTGAGATTCGTGGAATAGAAGTGATATAACAACATCTCCCTTTTTTCCTCTTCTATCCTGCAAAACAGTGATTTGGCAGGTATGAATATGAATTTGTTAAAGCAAAAGTTGGATAGAAAATTCTTACTGCATATATTACAGCATTTTTAAAGAAATGTTAACAAAAATTACCCTTTCTAGAGGGCAAATTTAGGATACTTTTTTTGTTTCTGCAAGTTACTGAAAGTTTCAAGATCAGATTAAGAACATGATTCAGAAGGTTCATGCTTCAAACACTTTGTTGAGTCAAAACAGAATGACCTCCCATGGAGCTGGGAGACTTTAGCATCTCTGAAATTCATCCCTGAGGATTTTGTGTTAGTCTTGATTTATGGTGGTGTCACTGAGGACAGGGTTTGTCTTTTTGTGAGAAGAATTGAACTTTTCTTTTGGCAGGATGGTGGGCATTGTTAATCCTGCTGCCTGGCAGACCTCACCATGTGAAAACTCAGGGTGTAGACAAACTGCGTCCTTTTTCAGGTAAACAAAGCTGTTCTTAGGAAGGTCTTGCCTAGTTCAAGTCTTAGTGGAGCAATGAACTTGGCTGATGCCTTCAGATGGTGATTTCCACCCTGGTAATTGAGAAGTATCTGTAGGGAACAGTTAAGTAAGCATTAAAAAAAATTCAAAAAGCTCAAAATAATTATTTATTATGAAGTCTTTTCCTGGTTTTCCAATTTCAGTAATTATAAGCATCAGTGAAGCTCATTTCAGACTCCAGATATGGAATTCCAACAACCCTCTGTTAGCTGCAGGTGACAGACCATCATAGAACGGGGTCATTTCTCTTTTTTAAGTATTTTCATTCACATAATCGGGCTTTCCTTTTGTGTACTTGTTTAACATCACAAGACCCATCCCCAGTTTTGGTTAAGTGTAGTTTTTTGTGTTTCCAGCAGTGAAACTTCTCTTCCATTTCTGGTGGTTACAGAGGACTTTATTTCTTGTTTTCGGATATTTTCCTTCTAATGTGCTCTAAATGTTCCTTTTCTCAATTTTATCCCTTTACTTGTTGCTATGTACTTTTGAATAATTAAATGGTATTATGTAATGTTTCTCTTCTTGTTGTTTGTGCTTTTCCAGTATCTGCAGACACCACCACAGCTTAATTTTAGACTGAAAAAAGTCCCATTTTGTATCATCTGACTTTTCAGTTTCTTCCTGTGCTTCCTGTTCTCACAGCCACATGGATTTGAGGGAAAGTGTTTTCCTTAAGCTGAGTTCCTTTTAGTGAAGATTCAATAATTTATAACCAAATTTTAAGAGATAATCTGATGGTATTTAAATAAGGCAATAGGATGTCTCCACTGGCTGCAGAAGTAGATGGTAATTAGATTTAGTAACTTCCTAGAGCTTCTCTTGACTGCACAGGAGGAAAGCAGGGAGTTACTGCTCTTCACATCTTCAGGGTGGTGAGATACATCCCTCAGTTATTACACATGAAAAGGGGATACTTGTCCAGCAACGTATAGGTCTAAGAAAGGGAGATTCGTGGTCTGCCTTCAGCAGCTGGGGGAGGTATCAGCAGCACTTTGGAGCACTGGAGAGATAGAGGAACGTTCCCTGGAGGCATATCCCGTGGGAAGGGGTGGGATGGACAGACAGGAAAGACCTGGTAGAGGAGGCAATGCTGGAAGAGACGCTGAAGTCAATACCAATTAACTTCATATGCACGATAATGTAATTACTGTTATCCAGTTAGCTGAATGTCACTGCCAGTTACCTACATACCAACCTATAGATTACTTTGATGTACAAATTGCCTGGTCTGTGCAGCTGTATATGCACAACCCTAACTTTTGTAGTACCTGTATTAAAAACTGTTTTGGCTTTTGAATGCTTGTTTTTATTGCAACTTAAGCAGAATTTTTCTTAACTTCAAAGAGAAGTCTCACACAGCTACAACTTGCATTTTGACTCTCTGTCTCTCGTATTAAGTCCTGGTAAAGAACTGTGTTCAGCATGACATGAAGACTCTGCATTCTTGATCTCATTAATCCATGGAGATAAATTTGTCAGCTATGAACTCTAATGGAATTAAGATTGCCTTTTCCTTTTAAAAGGGCTTTGGTGGAAGTTACCTAATGAGCAGATAAACAGCAATATAAATTCCAGTGCTTTTCCAGGTAGCACTGATAGAGGATGCTGGTTAGTTAACATAACTCCGTGCCTTTATTCGGTCCCTCTTTCATTAAGCTCAGACAATATAGCAAGTAAAATTATGTAATTTTTAATGTCTCAGTTCACTGACAGGGTTAGGAAGGAGTGAAGTAAACAAAATACCAACCTGTCACATCATCTCTCTCTGATACAATGTGCCTTAACATAAAATAGAAATTATTTATAGACCTGGTTGTTTACCCCTCTTTCCCCTATTGAAATCATCCTTTTACTCAGGGCGGTTCCTTCCTTCTGATTTTGTTCTTTCCTCTTCCACTCTCTGTGTGTCCTCCTGGGCATGTCTGATCAATTTTCTGGTTTGGCACCAGGCATCTCTTTCCTTTCAGTCCCTCCTTCTGCCTAATTTGTTCAGCAGCAGCTGGGGCAAACACAGTGGAGACAGAAGAGCAAACTTTAGCTTTTTAGACTTTGAGAAAGGTGCTATCTTTACCTTATTTTCTCTGGGATGTCTAATGCAGTGGTGGGCTCATTCAGAAAGAAACCTGTAGTCTCCCAAATTTTTGTCACCGAAGGAACCAGATCTCCACATTTTTATCCTTGTCTTCATAGTCAGTGTCTTATGGTACCAAGGTGAATTACTTCAAAATATTGTATTATTGATTTTCCAAAGGGCGTTTTTAGTTATTTTTAATGGCTTGTAGTACTTGACCTTCTGGTGTTCAAATTGCTGGATGTTCTTGTGCTCAGTCCTGTAAAACAGATCTTCTGTGTCACCACCTGGCTGTCAGCTTTCCAATAACTCGTGCCTTTAGGAACACACTTGCTTAGAATATGGAAACATCTCTGAGAATTAATATGCTACATATTCCAAATGCATTCCTGCCAAACAGCTGACAGAAAAGAAATTTAGTGTGTGTTCCTACAATGCTGAGGAGATGTGAGCCTGGATATTAGCCAGTGCAAATATATCTGGTAGTTGGTCTGTCCTCTGTGATTCTATGGGGTCCTCGCCTGGTTTTAGATTGTAACAGTGAATTAGCTGGCTCTGTGCATGGTGAGCACTTACACCTTGATCACTGCTAAATGAGCAGCCTCAAGCTCAGGCACTCAGTGCTGGAGAGCCTCAGTCCTCATGTGCAGAGACACAGGACACAGAGGGCTCTCTTGAACAAGCCCCAGCCCCACAGTCTCCCCAGCCACTGGTGGGGACCTCCTGGTCCCTCCAGTAGCCCACTCACAGACCCTCTGGGCTCTCCAGTGTCCAACCCAGGTTTGTGTCTGGTTTGATACGTGGATCCTAAACCTCTTATGCTGCTCGTGGGCTACACTCCCACACCCACAGTGTGCACACACTCAGGTCTGGCACTGCAGGCACACGGATCCCCGTGATCCACAGTCCCAGTCTGGTTGCACAAAGGACCAAACAAATACCTCTGTTTGCTTGCCCTGTGTGAGACCAGATCGTAGAACCATGGAATCATTCCGGTTGGAAAAGGCCTCTGACATCATCGAGTGCAACCACCAACCCAGCACTGCCAGGTCAGCCACTAAATGATATCCCTCAGCGCCACATCTGCACACCTTTTAAATACCTCCAGGGATGGTGGCTCCACCACTTCCCTGGGCAGCCTGTTCCAGTGATTGTGATCCCTTTTTTGTGAAGAAAATTTTTCCTCATATAGAATCTAAACCTCCCCTGGCACAAATCAAGGCCATTTCCTCACATCCTGTCACCAGGGAGAAGAGATGACCCCCACCTGGCTGCACCCTCCTTTCAGGGAGCTGTAGAGAGTGAGAAGGTCCCCCCAAAGCCTCGTGTTCTGAAGACCCCCAGCTCTCTTATCAGACTTGTGCTCCAGACCCTTCCCCAGCTCTGCTGCCTTTCTCTGGACTCACTCCAGCACCTCAGTATCTTTCCCCAAACTGGACACAGGACTCGAGGTGCCTCACCAGTGCCCAGCACAGGGGCTGGTCACTGCCCTGGTCCTGCTGGCCACGCTATTGCTCATCCAAGCCAGGATGCCACTGGCCTTCTTGGCTGCCTGGGCACATGCTCCTGTTCATCCTTCATTTAGAAACAGAAAAGGAAAATTGTTAGGGATTTCTAGGGAAGAAAAAAAAAAAGCAGCACATATTTCCCACCAGGCTCCCTCACTGCTTTTATACTTTCCGTAGGCTGGATGGGTCACATTTATTCAAGGTGGTAAAAGCTGCGTGATTCAGGGCAGCTTTGTTATGGTATGAACTCAGCAGAAGCCCCAGTAAGGGAAACTGTTTATTCTAGCTCAGTGCACTCCCAGCTGCCCTGGTTATAGTTCCTTTCTGGCCAGGACAGCGTTTGGAGCCTGTGGAGGATGGAGGTTGCAGCAGCTTTCTGTCTCCACACCATGCTCGCCTGGTGGTCTGGCCACCTGGAGAGCCCTCCACCAGGGTGCTTGAACCCAGCCAGGCCCAAACCCTTTCTTGGGCATTTAACCCCCCCAAAAAAATACAGTAAAAAGTGCTTTATCTATTTCTGTAGCTGCCCAAGATTTTGAGGTTCTTACAAATGTCAGTCCGTGGTCCATGAGGAGCTGTCAGACCTTATCTTGTGCCAAGTATGAGCGTGTGTTTACACACAGTACCATGATACTTCATGTAGGCACTTAGTGGCTTGGACATTTACCCTTTTGATGAGCCTGGAAACATCATTACAGGAACTTAAATAGATTAGAAATAGAAGCTAAAAGTAAACAATAAAAGCGCTGCAGCAGTCTTTTCTTTCTCTGCGCTACTATTTTAATCCTCCTGTGAAAATCTGGGTAAGTTGATCCCCCCCTTGTAAAAATGTTTCCTTAAAACAGACAAACCTTTGAAATTGGATCTTCTAAGAAGGCTTTGTTATTGCATGACATGTCTAATGGGTAGATGCTTCTATTACCAGGACAGTCTTCCATAACACTTTACGGCTTTGATGCCCTGCTAACGTTGTATTTTGATACATTTCCTCTTCAGTATTTACCTGAGGAGAAATAGCTTTTTCTTTTTTTTCATTTCAACAGAATTTTTATGTGTTTCAGAGGAAGAGTTATTCATACTTCTAGTGAATGGAAGGTTCTTTAAAAGACTCTCATGAACCATTAAACCCAAAGCACATGTGAAGTGAAATTCATAACTTAGATTAAAGCATCAAGTTCAGTTTCATTTCCCAGAAGCAAGGGCACCAAATTTTGAGTTCTTTTACGGTTTTTTGTTGTGTTTTTGGGATTTTTTTAGTGGTTTAGTTCTTAACCTACTTTGTATTCTGCTGCTTGGCAAAAATCTGAGTCCTCTGACCCTTAGCTTAGTGTTTATTCTGCCATGGAAAGGTACAATGCAAAAGTGAAGAAAAAAATGGAAGAGTTAAAGTAATAAACTAGTTATGCATTTCTAATTATTACCTCTGGTAGCAGAGTAAAAATGATCGGGTTTGGGACCTTCAAGAATGTTCCCCAAGAAGCGTGTTAGAATCAAGAAACATATCAAATGCTGTACAAATACAATTAACGAATATAGAGGCTTTCCTTTTATTTTAGTGTCTAAAAGTCACAGATCTATTGCAAAGAAAAAGGAAGTGGCTGTGGATGGGTGTGGTGGTTTTTACTTTTTGCTGAAACCACCATGCCAGTATCTAGTTTTCTGTGTGTGGGAAAGAAGTTGGCAGAAGTTACGTGGGAAAACAGTGAAGGCAAACTGAGATAGAAATAGCTTTGGAAGGTGGAAGGAGTGGAAGTGAGGGAGGAAGAAAGTAGGTGCGTCTGGAACTTGATTTTCTATGTAATCAAATTGTGCAGTTGACCTTAACCCTTCTTACTGTGTCAGCATCAACTCTGGTATGTCACAGAATCACAGGATGGTTTGGGTTGGGAGGGATCTTCAAGCTCAACCAGTTCCAGCCCCGTGCCATGGGCAGGGACACCTTCCACTATCCCAGGTTGTTCCAAGCCCCATCCAACCTGGCCTTGGACACTTCCAGGGATGGGGCAGCCGCAGCTTCTCTGGGCAATCTGTGCCAGGGGCTCACCACCCTCCCAGGGAATGTCTTCCTAATACCTGTTCTAAACGTGCCCTCTTTCAGTTTAAAGCCATTCCCCCCTGTCCTGAGGGACATCCTTTTGCATCAGAATGGATCAAAAAGGTAAGATGTGTCTCCTTTTAGATCAAAGTGCTGCATCGTGTTTGCATCTCCTTCCTCTCCTGCCATTTGGGGAACGGTCAGTTCCTTGTGAGGGAGATTTCTGATCGCAGACAGGGAGGGCAGCTCAGCACAGGGGCACCATCCTGCCTCAAAACCAGAATTTGGTTCTTGTGCTTCGTTGTCTTTGGAAAAGAAACCCCAGACCCTTTAATTTGTACGTGTGGAATGCTGAGTAAAACTCTGAACAAAGGAAGTGTATGCTCAAGATGATGATGTTGGCAACCAGGTGTTTGCTACTCTCTTGCATGGTTGTTTTACTTTGCCTTTAAAGCCTTAAAAAGACAAAATATTTACTTTTAAAAATTAAAAGACCAGTAATTAAGAATGAATAGTGTATTGTGGTTCTGACAACTGTTTTCCTTGGTTTTGTATACCCTCTGTGATTAAAAAAAACCCGGAAATTGTCCTTCTCATCTACATATGCACCTTATTGTAGCCAAAACTCCCAGACTTAACATGAGCACTTGTTTTGAATCTGATGTTTTTAATAT
Source organism: Xenops minutus (assembly GCA_035221455.1). Lineage (NCBI taxonomy): Eukaryota > Metazoa > Chordata > Aves > Passeriformes > Furnariidae > Xenops > Xenops minutus. The sequence goes on from JAWWEE010000105.1 coordinate 111,574,726, forward strand.
TTCCAATATACTGTGGTAATAAATATTCCTGGTTTTGTATGTATTTCCTGTACAATATCCATATATTTGCCATTTATAACATATTTGATAGTCTCTGCCTGGAATGCTGTGCTGTGCTTATAGTCCTAGGTATATATAGTGCTATAGTCTGACATTCTAATCCCTGGACACTTGCACTGCTGCGTGATAGAGGAGGAACCCTACTATACAACTCATGAGTTGTTTCTAGACAAAGTACTGGTTTATTTTATTTCAAGGTAGAAGAATGCTTTCATAAGGAAATAATTGATACATTCAGTCACGTGTGAAGCTTTGAATCTTGCTTATAAATAAATTTTCACTATTTTCCTAAGAATCTGTAGTGTTGGTTTTGGCCTGTGCTGTTTAATTTACAGTGAATATATTTTACTGTACAAGTTTTTGTATTTTAAAAACTCAAGTTTAGGAGGAGAGAGAACATTTTATATTTAGAAATGCCCTGAGGAAATACTAAAAAGCACAGGAGTTGTCTTTCACCGTAACCATGTAAGACTGGAATAGCATGTTTTTATTGTGATACCCATGTAATGATATTTTCAGTGAGCCATTTGGGGCATTGTATGGGAAATGCTCAGGCCCTGCCATGGACCAGAACTCCTACAAACTGAAGGTCCGACCTCCAGAATTTTTGCAGCCCCTACAATGGTCACTGCCCATCCCACATCAAAGGAGCAATCCCAGCTTTAGCTGAGTGACCAGCAGCTAAAGCAGGTGTAAAACACAACTTCTGGTATTTCTTACAGAAGAAATGCCAGGAAAAGAAGAAATACCTTGCAAAAAGCCCATTGTCTCAATTCCTTATTTTATGATATCTGTTGCCTTTGGTTTGTGGTATTATATGACCACTTTCATCTCTTTAAGACCTCCTGTCATTTCATGTGGCTGTGTAGATTGTAAGAGTCTCACATATATTATTCTATATAAAAATGTTTGCCTGTAATTTGTCTCTTCTATATTTAGCACTAGCATTTAGATTTGGGATAAAATACCTGTTGGCATCTCACCTTTTCAGTTATTTGATAATTTTGTAAGCAAATGCAAATACAGAATTACTCCTAGTAGTGCACATGCTACAGCTTTGCCTACTCCTTTCTCATGGAATCATAGAATTGCAGAAAGGTTTGGGTTGGAAGGGACATTAAGGATCATCTAGAGAGGTGTGGGAAGAGAGGTTACCAATGAAGACTGAGGCCAAATAGGTGTTGAGTATCTCTATGTTCTCCTCATCTCTTATTACCAGTTTACTGACCTTGCTTATCAAGGGAATGGGGGGGTGTTCACAAATGTTCCTACAAACTGGGGTTTCCTCCGTTTCCTCAGTTTTTCTCACCACATGGTTTAATGTGCATTCTTGCAGCTCTTTTGTCCCTTTAATCATATTACTTTGGTTTATAATCCTTGCACCATGCTGAGAGATTTCTATACATAGAGCTGTAATAAGCTTGTTGTTATTATTTATATTTTCTTCTTTCTTCTTTCTGAAGACCAGCTGTTTCTTTTATTTCCACAACCTTGCAATAAATGTCTTCCTTTCAGGTTTTCCCTGGGAGATGCTCGCAGGCCCCTCCATGAAACTGCAGTGCTGGTGGAAGATGTTGTCCACACTCAGCTGATAAATTTGGTAAGAAATAACAGGTAAAATAGTTTTCACTCTAAACTCCTTCAGTCCACATGACATTTTCATGATCAAATGGCTGATAACAGATCATTTTGGCTTTAGAAACAAATAAAACACTGAAACAGAGGGGGATGCTCTGGCCTCAGTGATCTGTAGAACCTACTGTTTGTCTTCCCTGTGGTTATATACTGGGTTTGTGGGATATCTGCAACACCACCTAACCCTGGGGATAAAGCTCATGGGTTTGTTTGTTAAAAACTTAAAGTTGCTAAAAAGGAGAAAACTGACAATTCATCTGAAGACTTCCTTGCTAATTTTTTTTAATGTCCTATTATTTGTGTTAATGCATCACTTGCTTAGGATTTGTGCTCTAATATTCCTACTGTGTGGTGTTTTGATTTCTGTCAAAAAGTAATGCAGAAATATGGAATATATTAATATATTGAAAACCAATGAAAGCGTTGTGTTAATGAGGGTGTTTTGAATCTTGTCTGCCAAATGCAACTCTAAATTTGCGCCTCTCCACAATTCAGCAACACCTCTTAAGAAACGAATGATGGTATTTTACACCATGGCACGAATTTGCCATCTGACATTAAAATGTGTCCTACACAGAAATGTATAACCCAACATGTCACCTGTAGGTTGGGAAGCATAACAATCGTGTGTCTCTTATTATAGTCTTTAAAAGATGTGTAGATGGGGCATCTGGGGATGTGATTTAGTGGTGGCCTTGGCACTGCTGGCTTAATGGCTGGATGATCTGAGAGGGCTTTTCCAACCTTAATGATTCTGTGATTCAAATGACGTTACCAGCATGTGTAGGAGTGAACATTATATGGAACTCACATATATAGATAATACTAATGCATATTATAACTAATATTTACATCAGGTGAGTTCCTGAGTCAGCTGGAGCTTTGAGCTGCAGATTCCTAGATCTCTTCTCTATAAGGAGCCCTTTTAGCAATCACAACGTGCTTAAGTTTCAAGCTGAGTCTTAATACTACATTGATTAGAATTAAAAAGTTCTGTAAAATGAAAAAAATCAGAACGGGGCCCAGCACATGTTATAAATATCCATGTGTATGTATAATATATATTTTATATATAATATATATATATTTAATAGAAATATTCTATAAATTAACTTCCCTTTGCCGACTATTTGCCTGCAGACAGGTGTTTTCCTTCAGCTTTGCACATAATCCAGCAACCATTCCGTAGTTTCCTGCATCTCAGCAAAAGCCTTGGCATCCCTTCCCGCTCTGGGCAGCCTCTTTCTGCTCATACCTCGCAGCCCAACAGTGTATCCCTGTCTCTGCTGTCTCCTGGCATCCTTGTGCCGTGGATTCTTTCCTTATTACGCTCCCCTTGGTGTGTCCTGAACGTGCCCTGTGGCTCCTTGGAGGGGACAGCATCTCTCTGCAGGTTTCCCTCTGGTTGAACATACTGCTCGGGGCATTTATATTTGTAATTCTTATTGCAGCTTTCACTCTGACAAAGTAACGTTTTCTCTTTGCTAATGAGCCCTGTAATTTATGCAAACTGGTGGCTGCGGCTCCGCTTTCCCCTCAGCAATGCCTGGGCTGAGCTGAGCGTTGCACCAAGCCCTGCTTGGAGAAAGCCCAACCTGTGGCCATGTGGTCTTTGCCCTTTAATCCAAGCCGGGCACTTGGTGGGGGCCGCGGTGACCCGGGGCTAACCCTGCGTGGGGTGGAGGAGCACAGAGGATTTCCTGACAGAAGGAAGAATGGGAACGGAGCGGCAGATAAACAGCTTTTCTAACCTTTCCCCTCCCAGCCCAAGACAGCACTTTATTTCTGAGGAAGTGAAAGTATCTTTAATAGCTCATTGCTTTGACCTCTGACATTCACATCCCGGAACTCTTAAATCAGGAGCGTTTTCCCTGCTCTGGGCTTCTGATGGGGGATCCTGAACATTTGTCACCCTTAAATGCGCGTCCTTATTGAGCTGTTCTGGGCAGTTGTATGAATTTTCACTTTAGATGTAGGTATTTGGGAGGGTATTTACCCAGTAGTAGAAAAATGCTATTTTTATAATTGAAGCTGACTGCAGATGTGAATTTATTGCTTAACCACCCAGATTTTGTCGTATTACTCACATTAATGGACTAGGCAGTTCTCACTGTGTAATTTAATGATTTCTGCTCCAAATTCATGTCCATTTTTTCCATAGCTAATATATGTATAAGGCTAAACTGTAGAAATTACTTTTATGCCTGCAATAAAGCTGGCACATTGCATACATCCTTCATAGTAAACATTTGTAAGAAGAGCTTGTACTTGTTGATTAAGTCCAGGTTTGAGCTTCTGAATTAAAAAATAAGTTGCTGGCATGATTACCTTTGATTGGTTGACTTTTGATATCTCGCAGGTTTATAGTTCCAGCTTCCTATTTTCAGAGTTGATCTGAACTCCATTAAATCAGAGTCTGGTTTGGACAGATTTATACACTCCCTGCTTCAAACCACTATACACTTCATGAAGTCCGGCTGCTGGAGCAGATGAGAGCACTAAGGCAAATTCCTGGAAAGCAGAGTTGTGAGAGTCTGCATCACATTTTATGATCATTTTTTGGGTGTGTTTTGAACAATATGTACACTGCTTTGCATTAAGGGGAATTCTCCTAGAAGTATATAGCAACGTGTAGAAGGAAATGAGCATCTACAGAAGAAGATTCATGTCATCCTAAAATTACTTTCTGAGTTGAATGAGTCTGTATCTCTCACTGAATTTATTTTCTCAGTTGACTAGTAAAGGGATCCTTTCACAACTGGCTGGGGTTTGAATATCTAGGAGATAAGCCTAAAGGTTGAGAGATAAATTACATCCATTTCATGTCAGGATACTAGCATGAGTTTGAATTTTTTATGCTTATATTGTAATTATAATGACTGTTTTGTTATCTGCATATCAAGCAATAGAAAACCGTAAACCCCCTACACTAGAAGGAGAAAGTAAGTTCTGTACCTTTTTTTTCAAGCATAATGTATTTGAGGAGCACAAAGAATTTAAGTTTTAATCTGAAATCAGTCACTGTTGACTGATAGTGTTTGTTTGGTAACTGATCTAAACGTTCATTTATAGATAAATGTTTAAGGGATTTACAGATGCCTTCATGTTACCCTAAAACTATTTATTTATGTGTGTTAAGACTGGAGATTCCAATCAAGGCTTGTATTGTTCTTTACGGTTAAACACAAGTAGTACTACACAAGTAGTACAAGGAAATTTGTGCCTGCAAAATGGCTCAACAGGGAATACAAAAAGGTGTTAATCAGAAGGGGCCGAGCTTTTAAATTACTGACATTTGATGTGGAATGAAGCCTCTTAGTTCCTTCTTTTGTGATATACATTCTAATCTACATGTGCAGTGAGAAGATTATGAAGCATCATCTTCTCTAATAATCATCTGTTAATACCTATTCAGACCCTTAGAAGGGGAACTCAGAGACCTTGCTTTAGGGCAAATCAAAATTATTAATCACTTCATCAAAAAAAAATAGGGGCTGTAACTAAGTAATGGAATAGGAATTTTTGTTCATTATTAAACTACCATTGAGAGGTTTGTCATCAAACTAGTTTAAGTCTTGAACATATACAGATGTAAAATCATTTGGAAGTTGTTTTATATAATATTTAAGAAAGAGGAAAAGTCCTTGCCTAACGAGCTAAAAGATATTTTAGCAGTAGGACAGAGTTCAGGAAGGGAATATGAAAATTACGCATATGCACACCAAAAATGCAGGTGAGTAACCTTATCTGTCCATGAGGAGTGGCTGCTCAGAGGAAAGGCCACAGCAGCCTTGGACTGCATCCTTTCAATGTTTTATCTTCTGTAATTCTTCACAATGTGTGATAAGTCATCGTGGAGACTCATGAATGGTAGGATTCCTGTTACCAGAGTTGTGGTTTGCTCCCTGTCAGCTGGTGTGTCTGCTGGAAGATGCACTCTGATCTCTTCAGTTGATGGCAAAGGATTGAAGCCAAACCCACCCAGCTGGCTTTTTCAGAATGAAGTAGTGTCAGCTCAAAGGAGCTTCAGTTGCCCAAAATCATGTTGTACACAGTATCTGTTGGGATTTTTTTAATTTCCTTTTATCTTCCTGTGGAAGAATTTAATTTCATCCAACTTGTGCTGCTACCTAGTACTATTAATATCCTACTCTTGCTTCCTTTGTGGGAGCATGGCTTGGGTCCCATGTTACATACATGCATACATTAACACTTTGTGTGTACTCCTGGATAATTTTAATTTTTTTTCTTGTTTATTATGACTGGAAATCATTGATATCATACACAGACAACATATTTAATTCAGAATCAGTCTTTTCGAGTCAACCAAGGTGCAAAGCCCAGGTCAGCAGGTGAATAATCTGTACTGGAATATACAGATTATATTAAATTATAGCAGTAATTCTTAGGTAGAAAACTTAGAGTGAGATGCAAAGATTCAGCAGGATGCCAAATCCTGAGTAAGTCCATGGTAAATCCATCCTGTGGAGTAAGTTGCTTTTTATAGTAGGAAGGTTACTAAAGACTGAGTAGTTGTTTGCCACTATTTGCCTGGGAAAGGGAGTGGCCATCCAGAGAGAAGGACCATGACAATGGGAGAGGGAAATAGCAAAAATGAGTATTTAAACAGAAACAAGGACAGAGCTTTCGTGGTCCTTTACAGCCTGTTCCTGCAGGTTTGTTTTTTTTTTCAATCAGGTCCCACTCGTTAGTGGTTCAGGAACTGGATTAGTCATTTTAATATATGTAACTCACACAGTTCCAGGGTTTTTTACTGTGTTTTTGAACTGTTAGACTTGTAATCCTTATATACATAATTGTAGCATTTCTGACATTCCTTTCAAAAAGGAAAAAATTGACACAAGCTCATTCAGGAACAGGAATTGCCTGCTGATAAAACCAACAGTGTGAAGCGCTGTTCCCTCCTGATCCCAGAGTTACACGCAGCTGTCACTTGTGCCACCCCAGCCACGGGAAAAGCCCTTGTTTTATGAGTCTGTTTGAAAACAGCCATAAAGTTTCCTGTGCAGTACATTAATTAAAGGGGTTATCAAAATAAGACAAACTAATATAATTTGTGATTGTACGAAATAAAGGAAGTGGGGGGTACCACAGGGACCTAATGAATCACAGGATGGAAACAATCTTCTGGCTAACTAAACATTCGGGCTTTGTGCTAAGTCACAGAGTGTAAGCAGAGCTCGGCAAACCGGAACACGCCACGTGTTTACATGGATGGGATAAAGGGAGCTCACAAGAGCCAGCTGGGGGAAATCCTTCCACTCTTCGTTCCATTCCTACTGTAGGGTCAGTGAAACAACACATACATTTGCAGCAAACACGTGGCACACCTGCCTGGGAGAATCAAACTGGAAAGTAAGTCTGGAGTACAAAGGATTCCCTGGGTACCAGCACCGTGCATCTGTTTGCATTTCCCAGGTGTGGTGGAGGAGAGATGGAACTTTACCTGCAGCAAGTGGTTGTTAATTGTTCCCTGTGCTTTTGCTGCACTTAAATGGGTTCAATATTTAGGTTTACATGACAGATTTATATAGTGATTTATATGGTAATGTATTTGAAAAGCCATGTCCTGAGTTTGCTGCTTTTTTGGTATCAGCTGCCACTTGTTCTCCATATTCAGACCTATTTATTCTAAAGCACAACAACTACTTCAGGAGATGATTCAGGATGTCCCAGGGAGGGATTCTGGGCTTTGTCTTAAGACGAAGGATTTGATGACTTGGTCAGATGGGGTTTTTTTCCATGGATCTCTCTGGAGAGTCAGTGAGAAAGAGATGGTGCTTTTTGCCTGGTCACACAGAGATGCTGCTCAGCATCCAGTGGTGATGAACTTCACTGACCTTAAAAGTGAGATACTTTTAAGAACCCTAAATTATCAAACAGGTGAAAATTAGTATGCCCACATAAGTGTAGCAACAAGTTCTATAGTGAAGGAAAAGATCCAAAACATTGGCTAGATTGAATGGAAAATACAAAGTGATTGATGGTTAAAGGTTGACTTGTCATGCATATAAAATATAAAGAATGAAGGTAGTGCAGGCAGCTGTAATCCCAGTATTTCCTGATTTTCTGTATCAGTCTGGGCCCTTAGTGACAATGCCACAGATTTCTGTGTGATACATGTATGTGGATATATGTGTCTGTATGTACAGAGCTGGTTTTTCCACCCTTCACACATCAGATTCCTGTTTGGGCTCTTGGGCAAAAGGAATGAAGTATGTCTGAAATCTCACTCATGGTGGCTTTGGAATTTGTGGCATTCTGAAATATATATGTACTCAATTCCCGTGGCTTCTCGGGCTTTTATGAAACAACTGATAAGCTGATCCCAGTCTGAGTTTTCAAAATACAGATACATCCAATAATTTTCCAAAATAAAGATACGTCCTTTAATTTCTCTACATAACATTAGGAGTAGAGCACAGATTAGCAGCTGTTGAAATCCTGGATAAGCTGGGATGAGCAGAGATATCCAGTGTACAGAGGCAGTGTCCAGGGTGTTTGGCTACTTCCGTTGATGTCATTTACTAGCAAATCAAGAAGTTAAGAAGTTTAAGAGTAATCATTAAATTTTTGTTTCTCAGTATGGTGCACTCTGGTAAATGAATATTTTGATTATGATCTTGAAAATCATAATCACATCCCAAACTCCAGAAGTCAAGTGGAAAACTGATACTCAGTTTCATTCTTTCTTTAACTTGCTTGTGTGGTGTAAGCTGAATAATAGAAGTAAATGAACATGTGTGTAAAGAAAGACCCATCAGAAAGACCCAGAAAGACTGCACAGAAAGACCCATCTTGCCTAATTCTCTGATTCTGGCAGCAATTAGTAATTTAAATGAAAAGAAACTGGAATTTATCAATGGTGTGCAACTCACAAATATTTGATAAGGAAGATGGACCTCAAGTTAACTTTTAAAAGTACCTGTGTATCTTTGAAATCAGCTCCAGAATCCAATAAATGGTGTTAATTACTATTTTTGTCATCTCACTTGCTGTGTTTCAAACAAATATATGTAAACTGTCAGGGAACATTCCTTCTGCTTGTTCTCTGAGATCCTGAGAGGATTCACCTGGGCAAACATAAAGGCAAACAAACATGTGTTTCTAAAGCTAAGGTAATGATGCCAGATCATCTGTGTCATGAGAAATAAATGGCCACTTCTAGGATGTGATTCTTCATGTCCCAAAGTAGTTATTTAACATTCTGGCCATGCATTTAAAACGTGGACTTCTTAAGTGAAGTGAGAAACATCTCACCTTTGTGGCTTCTGGCACCAGCTGGATCTTTTTAATATATATTTAGTCTTTCATTGATTCTGACAAAAAAAAAGGCAACTTGTAAACTTTCAGTTGTGAAAGACACAAACCGATTTATGGATATCTGTGATGAAAAAAGAGTAGTGTAAAATTCTGCATGGTCTTTAAGTGTAACTCATAAACCTTGCAGGTCATCTCGGAGTGGTTAACAGAGCAAATTCATTGTAGTTTCTAAATCACCTTATCTGATTTCAAGCAAACCTGATAGTTTCAGAATAACTTTATTTAGGGAGATTGGCTTGTTAACAGTGTTATGCAGTTACAAGGAAATGTGCTCACAGCTGCTTCTGGTTTCTTAGTTAATCCACCTGATTGGAAACAACAGGTTTTTGATATTTTTCCATTTCTTACACTGACACCTAGTGTTCAGAGGCACCGAGTTTCTAATACTGCACTTGGTTATTAATAGGCAGCTGTCAATACCGAAGTTCTCCACTTTGTCCACGTCTTCCATTTCTGCACTTCTGCAAAATAAAACAGTAACTGAAGGCAAAGGTGGTGCCATCATTCAAAACTGTTTTATTTTGGAAATACGAATAGTGCACAACTACTGGAAAACTTGGCAGAAGCTATTTTATTTCTTGAAGCGCTGCAAGATCTGTTTTCTTACTATTTAAGTACTTTGGTTTTGGCAAATGCAGCCCTTTTGTGTCTGTAAGTGTCACTGGCCAACAAAAACAGCGATAGCAGCAGAAACCCTTAGATCAGTATTTATCTAATTGTGGGAGATGTCGATGCTTTTTATTTCTGGGTTCTTTTATCTTCGAGCCACGAGTTCTGCCTCGTAGGACTGTTGATGGCTGTGCAGTCCTTGAGTGGACAGAAAATAACTTGTACACAAAAACCTGCACAAACAGTCTTTTATCTCAGACCTGCACATAAACGGAGCAGAGCAAGTATGGACTGTAACCCGTTCCTGACAAAGATGGTAACTGAGAGTAAGATTTACTGCCTGCTTTACCAGTGCATTTGAAGTATGTTAACAAAAGAAATTTCATATTTTATGAATTTTGTGCAGCTGTATCTAAAAGTATCCATGATTTTTCACTGGTTTAGTGGTGGGTTCCATAGTAAAATGAAACATACTCAGGCACAGAAAATGGATTTTAAGTTTCTCCTTGATTTGATGATTCCTCCCTTTTTCTTTTCATGACTTTTCCTGTAGATGCGCCAAAAAGCTGCCTTACCAGGGCCTGACCATCCTCACAGTAAAGAATTTCTTCCCAGTATTTAATCTAAACCCACACTCTGTCAGTGTAAAGCCGTTCCCCCTTGTCCTGTCACTACATGCTCAGAATGCCCATAATTATTTCTTGGGAAAAGGCCTTGCACTTCTGTGTGTGCTGTGGCAGATTCTGTTCTCTGTTATTGCCTGTCAATAGCTGATACTCCCCTGGCCACAGTCTGCTTCTTGGAGAAATAACCAGAGACAAGAGCCAAATGTTACTTAAAAGATACAATTTATTTGACTTCTTTTGGTCATTTCAGTCAGATATTAGGAAGAAATTCTGTGCTGTGAGGGTGAGCAGGCCCTGGCACAGGTTGCCCAGAGAAGCTGTGGCTGCCCCATCCCTGGAAATGTCCAAGGCCAGGTTGGAAAGGGCTCGGAGCAACCTGGGATAGTGGAAGGTGCCCCTGTCTACGGCAGGGGGGTTTGGAACTGGATGATCTCTAAGGTCCCTTCCAACCCAAACCATCCTGTGGTTCTGTGAATTATTTTCAGGGTGAGATGAATTTGGACTCATAATGGTGATTTCTGTCTAGTGACTATCACTAATGCCGTGGGTAGACCAGCTCAGATACAGCTTTCTGTGTTTAGTCAGATAACTCCCACCTCAGATACAACTCCCCCATGACAGAAGTCTTGAAGCAATGCAGAAGGAAAAAAAAAGGAGAAAACCAGGAATTTCTCTGATGGCAAAAGGAAATGTTAGCAGTGTCAAAAGCAGCAGGAAAGTCAGAGAAAATAAAGATATTCTGGAGGCCCAGGTTTCTGGCCAGGAAGAGGCACACAGTGTCCCATATATGAACAGTTTTAAGGGATGGGATTTATGAAAAGTCAGCTTGGAGCTGATCCAAGACAGGGTTAGAAGAGGGGAAGTCTGTGCATTAGCTGAAAACTGCATGGTCTATGTTTTTTAATAGATGAAGAGGGAGAAACAAATGGGAAAAGATTTGGAGAGACAGGCTGGATTGAGATTCGGTTTCTTTAAAAGAGAGGATAGATGGAGGACATCTGTACAGTGGGAGGGGAAGCACCAGAGAGCAAAGAAAAATTGGAAAGGCAGGAGGCAGGATATGATGCAGCTACTGAGGTGGGTCAGAGTTGGGAAAAAGGCCAGCCATTTATGACAAGAGAAGGTGTTCAGGAACAAAAACTTAAGTGCAGCTTTATGGGAATCCTTAGTTTCTCTCTTGCAGCAGAAAAGTTATGGAGCTTAAAGTGGAACCTAGGCTGCAAATAAGGAATGGGAAGCCTGAGATTCAGCAAAGACTTGTTTAAAGTGGAATAAAGGAAGATGAAAACAACCTTGTAGTGGAAAGAGTTTGGAGGAGATTCCCATGGCACTTTTCTCAAAATGTTGAATAGCAAGAGAATGGGAATAATTGAAATAAGAGGCAGAGGAGTTTGAAAGAGAAACTGTGGCTGGTGCATTGGAGCCTGCAGAAGGTCTGGTCTGGAGAACGAGTTTGGGAAGTAGCTTTACAGGACATTAAGTGCTGATGACAGGGAAGTCATCAAGAAGTAGTAAATGGAGTGAGAGTCAACAGATGTGTTACTCCCAAACTGAATCTCAGATGGGGCTGGGGAAAGTAGGTGGATAATGATGAAACAGGTGGAACGTGGCCATTGGTGTCACTGTGGGGGAGAGCATAGGATGAGGAAGAAAGGGAGAGGCTGATTCCACATTTCAGTGGAGAGTTCATGGTAAAATAGAAAGTTTTGTGACAAGTGCTTGTTCTGTGGAGAGCACCATGCACGTGGAAGTGGGAATGCAGGTGTCTTTGCACTGCCACGTACATGCAATGCTGTATTCACATATATAGATTAATGATAAGTGCATATATAGTGATACATGTCCTGCTGCCAGTAGATCAATAGACTGAGCATTGTTCCTAACAACCATTCTCACCGTACTTGGTAACTACATTTTCTGTCATCTCTAGTTCTTGAATACGGTTTTACACTGATTGCCATTTTTGCCTTACGTTATGCCATCATCATTCCAAATTAGGGAAGAAATTGGATCACTTTACCCATGAGAAATTAAAGTACAAAGAAGACAAAGTGGATTTTCCTGAAGTTGTGAAGCAAATTAATGGTAGAGCTGAAAAGAGTCAACTGGTTGTAGCTGAGGGGGAAGCTGTGCAAAGCTATTCTGTATTGAAGGGCTGTGTCTCAGCCAATTGGATTTTTATTTGACAGTCCAAAGGCGTAATAACTTTTATTGTAAGAGGAATAAAAATACATCAGGACTAATACATAATGGAGGACCTACTAGGGATATGCATAAATGCATATCCTGTTCCCTGTGTATACAAGCTTAATTGTGTCTCTTTTAATTTTGCTGTTTGATTCAATAGGATTGTCAGGTAATCGTCCTATTGAAAGTACAGAAGAGGATAAAGTTTCAAATACCTTTGTTAATCTCTTCTGGCTGTTAAAAGAAAAGATTTATTGGTATCAAATTTTATTGCATTCTTAGAATTTAGGGATTGATTGGCTGCTAGTTTAGCTTACTTGTCTCTTCCAGTTAGAAACCCAAACACAACAGAAGAAAGGCATCGCATTGAAGCTGACATACAACAAGTGAGTGAAAGTTCACTTGGCTTTTTCTCTCGGCACCAGGTGCAAAAGTTGGCTAAAAGTGCTGTGGCAGGCAGTTATTTTAAAGCAGTTTCTGGTTTAGTGTTTTATCAAGCCCAGGAGTGAAATATTCTGCAACTACTGCAGTTTCACAAAGCTGCTTTTTAAGGTAGAACTCTGAATTTTTTCACTAATTAAAATGACCCGGTACAAGCATTAATCATACAATAACTGTTAATGGGAGGGGTTTGCAGCATTTATGGGGGGCTATGGATGGTATTTTAAAAGTGTGTATCATTGCTTTGTTTAATACACAATGTGCTTCAGTCTTCAAATATACCAGAGGTTCTTGAAATGTGGACAAGTATTTGTGTTTTTCTAATGCCGAAGAAGGTATATTCATTTCTGGGGTAAAACAACTTTTAAGAGTGTCTCAATTAGTGACTTGACAGTCTGATAGGTTTTTTTCTTTAATAGCTGCCCCATTACCACCTTATAGCATAATTCAAAATGCTTGTTCTCCAAACTGCAGCCTTCTCGGAGTGAAGGTGGAGGCTCAATGATGACATAAGCTCCACAAGTGTAGAGTTCAAGTGGTTTGCCTGTGGGGTTGCCAAATAACACGGGTTTGGTTTGTTTTCATTTTATTACACCGATTCTCTTCCCCAGATGTCTTGGATTTCTGCGGTACCCCCCTTGCCTTAGATTCTTGCTCCTTGTAACTAACTACTTTTATTAGTCATCCCACTAATACGCAGTGTTTTTACTCAGCACCTGTTTTTTTCAAAGGGCTTTGCAGTAATAACTGGTTAATCTTCACAGAGGTCCTGAATTTCACTGTCACTCCTGGTCACACATGAAAAGTGAGCTTGATGACGTCCCTAAAACTGTGTAATGGCTTTGCCACCTGTATTAGGACCTTGCCTATTCCCTGTCCCCACTACCCAGACTGATCCTTGGCTTCTACACACGCTGAGTTTGTGGCATGCCAGTTATAAATTGAGCATTTCCTTCTGGTTAATGACACATTTTTTACCCTGATTGCTCTGGAATTTCCATCCTGAACTATGCAGAAGAACTATGCTGGAAGGAGCCTCAAGAGGTCATCTGAGCCATATCTGATCCTGAACTAATTTTGGCCTTTGTTCAGGAGAGCTCTTATACATATAAAGGGGTGTGTATGTGTATATGCACAATTATTTATTGAATCAAGCCCCATTTCTGGAGGAATTATGGATAACTGCCTAATCAAGGTTTGATGTAAACTACCAGCAATTGCTTTGAAATACTTGCATGGAATGTCATTGATATTGCTGTGGGAAGTACTAGTACAACAAAGAAATTTATATGGGAAGTGCAATTCTGGTAAATCTAGTGCTGTGCCTTGCTTCTTTTCTTTTTTTTTTTTCTTTTTTTTTTTTTTTTTTTAATTTTCCGGGTTTTTTTTTTTTAATTTTTTTGAACATGTATCAAGAAATCCATTCACTAGCTCCAGCAAGGTGGTGATTTTTGCTGCTGTAATAAACCCTCAAGTAGTTTCACTATTCTTGGCCTGTCCATCTGAAAGCTACAACTTTATGGAAACAGAATGAAATAAAGCGTTCTCTAATATGTCACAAATCATAGTTGAAACTGGAAATCCAGTCTGACACTGTGGTCTTGATTTGTATGGTTTGCCTACCCTTTTTTGTTTCTGCAAGGCAGTATATGTATTTGAAGGCTGGAGTTCCAGCCAGGATTTTCAGTCTTAACTGTGAATTTCCTTCCTTTAACAGGTTTAAAGCAAGCCTTTCAGATTGCCTCAGTATAGCTTTTAGGACTTGAATTTCCTTTGTGTTCATTTTGGTCCTTTTCCAGTATTTATCCATACATTTGAAACTCCTTCCAATCCGTGTGTATGGGAGCAGTTACAATAGGAGGTAGTGGCATTTCTATTATATTCCTGTTCTAGTTGATTCAAATAATGCCTGATTTTCAACTCAAATACTTGCAAGCCTAAAATTCAGGCTCTTGCTCAAGAGTTCGTGTCCAGCTCAGAGGTCTCTGTAATTACCGTGTCTGGCTGGAAAACAAGAATTCAATTTCCTGAGAAATTGAGACGTTTTGACATTTGCTTTACTCTTTCATCAGAACAAAACTAAAAGTGTTCTTTAAAAAAAAAATGGTGCAAATCTATTGAAATTAAGAGAAATCTTGTCTAGCTGGTAGTCCAGTGTACAGGACAACAGCCCTGGAGAGGAAAGACACTTGCTGGAAGAATGTAGACTTGAACCTGAGTGTCCCATGTGCTGAGTGAGTGCCATAATGTAAGACTTTTAAGTACGTCTCTTATGTTACTATTTTTCTCTACTATCACTGAAATATTGCTCAGTACCTACATGCAAAATTGTTTCAAGGAATATGATTTTTCCAAATAAAAAGCATTTCATTTTGAAGTACTGACCAGTGCTCATGATTTAATTGTTAATATATTTCACATGTGCATTTAATCCAAAATAATCCTTAA
Organism: Xenops minutus; assembly: GCA_035221455.1. Lineage (NCBI taxonomy): Eukaryota > Metazoa > Chordata > Aves > Passeriformes > Furnariidae > Xenops > Xenops minutus. The sequence goes on from JAWWEE010000105.1 coordinate 111,590,076, forward strand.
TAGTTATTATTTGTACCTCAAAAATTCAGCTTAATTTTTATAAATCTTTTGCCTCAGCTATAGCTACAGGGTCTCGTGAAAGCTTGACTGCTTTGTGTTTATTCATTTTAATCATAATTAATTAATATTAGTGGTGAACTTCATTATTTACCAAAGTTATTCGAAAGATTTTGCAGGTTTAACTTTGTTACATTCTTATAATACAATACCAAATGTAGAAAAGTGTTGTCTGAAGAGATTCAGTGCTAGATTTATCAATCTGTAGTCTGATCCAATGATGGGATTTTTTTTTTTTTCCTTAGGATGTACCACCCTCTGATACTGCTTATACATAAAGAAGTATATTTTCCTCCTTAAGGACACTTTTCTTCCCACTCCATTTGTTCTCCACAGTTTCACATTAGCACAATTTTTGGAGAGGTCACTATAGAGAAAACTTAATCCAAGCAATTCAACCTGCTCCAGGTGAACCTGCTTTAGCAGTGGTGTCAGACTAGGTGATCTCCAGAGGTCCCTTCCAACCCCAGCCATTCTCTGATTCTGTGAATTTAAATCCCAGTCACTGTTCTTTAACAGTAAAAATTCAGTGGACTTGTTGTGTCACTACTACATGAAATCATTTGTCTGTTTGAGGTCTGTCACCATTCTCTGCTATATTCTGTGTCATGGCTTGGCAACCTCCATTAAAAAATGATGTCAAACTTCTCCACTAGAATAAAGTCAATATTGTAAAGTTAATTTTCTTCAATACATTCTTAGAAAGAAGAGCCACTTTGTTTAATTCTGAAAAGCAAATACTGCCTTATTCCAAATTCCTGCTAAACATCCCATATATTTAATATCTGCAGAAATGTCCATACCAGTTGATTTTCTGAGATTATTGTTGTCCACATTGCATGTTACGTGTGTGAGTGTCTGTCATTTGGTGTCTGTCCTTGATGTGACAACGTGACCATGTGATGGCCAACACTTCAGTCCCATGACCCACCAGTGTCAGTAGCATATTGCTGTATGCTGATGCAACAGGAATAATAAATGACTGAATAAATATACAGCAAAAATGGATAATTAAGTGAAAAAGGGACTGACTGTATAATTTAGCATCTCTGAAGATAATACAATTTCAAGTTACAGACCTCAGATAGCTGTGGTCCACTAAAAGTAAGATGTCAAAGTTACTTAAGAGTGTCTTGCAGGACTGTGTGTATTTGAAACAGCAGCTCAGGATGATGGTAATGAAAGGTTTGCATCTCACCCTTATGCATTTTGTGGCACTATATGTATTCTTGCAGTCATGAAAATGTCCAAACCCCTGTTTTGGGGAGCAGGACCGGAATATTCCTTGTTCATAGATTTAAGTAGTTATTTTGCTCTTATCTGCTGCTCCAGCTCCTGCAGACCTTTTTACCCCATCCCCACCAAAGATGGGTAAGAGGTAAGTCTAGCTGGATTTCTGCCTCCAATTGTTCTTTATCACATAATTTTGGGGGTGATTTTTGGGGGGTGGTGGTTTTTTTTATGAGCCATTAGGCCCCTCCACAGTTAATCTAACAAAGACTTAATGTTATGCAGAAGTTATAGCTCTGGTGGATTCCTGGAGGATGGTTAATGCAGAGTTTACATTTCATATTCCGAGGGAAATGTAGTGCCGTTCCGCCGCCGTATGCCATGCGTTTCATTAGTGCTGGAGACAGCAGGAGGCTATTTTGTGGAAATGTTTCTGTCACTGTCAGTAGAAACATGCCCGTCTGGTTGAAAAATAGCCTGTGTCTTGCCAGATTCCCTACTTCTGAGCAATTGCAGTAGGAGGATGTTAATCTTAACCTGCCACAACCCATTTAAAATCCAAATTTTTATGAAACTTCCAAATGCTTCAGTAATATAAGTACAGGAGATGGGACTGTGCTCTTAGGCAAGAGCTGCTACCCTTCTCAGGTGCAGGAAACACTTTAATTAATGTTTATTAGTGTTCAGTAGTTAGATGTGCTGGAACTCCCAGCCAGGCTCTGCCAAGGCATTTGAGCCCTGGAAGGTTGGCTGGAGTCAGCTCAGCAGGACTGGATTGTGACTCTTGAGTCTGTTTTGCTGAGTGTAGACCAGGAATGGCATGTGGGCCAAAAAGGGGGTTTGGGACTGCATCCAAAGTGGTGTGAGCAGCAGGTCAGGGGAGGGGATTCTGTCCCTCTGCTCTGCTCTGGTGAGACCCACCTGCAGAGCTGCATCCAGCCATGGGGTCCCTGACACGGGAAGGACATGGGGCTGCTGGAGCAAGTCCAGAGGAGGCCACCACGTTGATGAGGGAGATTGAACAGCTCTGCTGTGAGGAAAGGCTGAGAGAATTGGGATTGTTCAGCCTGGAAAAGAGAAGGCTTTGGGATGACCTAATTGTGGCCTTCCATTACCTGAAGGGAGCCTACAAGAAGGATGGAGGGAGACTATTTAAAAGGGCATGGAGTGACAGGACACAGGGGAATGGCTTCACACTGACACAGAGCTGACTCAGATTAGATGTTGGGAAGAAATTCTTGGCTGTGAGGGTGGGGAGATGTGGAGGCCCTGGCACAGTTTTCCCAGAGAAGCTGTATATGCCCCATCCCTGGAAGTGTTCATGGCTAGGTTGGACAGGGCTTGGAGCAACTTGGGATAGTGGAAGGTGTCCCTGCCCATGGCAGGGGGTTGGAATGGGATGATCTTCAAAGTCCCTTCCAACCCAAACCATTCTATATTTCTATAGTGTATTTATTGTAGATAAATTGTCTTTTTGCGGCAAGTCTGAGCACATCTGGTATTACAGCAATGCCAGGACCCGTGTTGGGAAGAAGTAGTTGCCTGATGGAAAATGTAGTTTCTTGTATCCTTGGTCAATCTTAGAAAATATATTTGTGTCAGAGGCTTTTCCTGTGCTCCCAGGTTTGTTGTTTTTTTTACTTTGGAGGCCTATGCTGATGGTTACAACTTGTGTTGGTGGATGGGCTGTTGGAAAAGTATTTGGAATTATAAACTCTGCATTCTGGTTGACAGGAGAGGGTATGAATATGGGTGCCTCATTTCCCTCGCTGTTCCACCTGGAGACCAGTGAGATGTTTATGGATGTGGGCTCAGTCCTTGCACTGGACAGGTGATGGTCTCTGCCCCAGTTGTCTCTCTGGAGGGTTAAAGGAAGGTTTGGTTTCCTTCCTTCGCTCCAGTCATCAGAGTGAAGGGCTGCAGGGTGCACTCCAGAAGCCATCCCTGGAGTTCTCTGGGGATTATGGGGCTTTTCTATTTCTGAGTAAATAGCACCTGACTGAGATACTGAGGTAATGATGTTTAGGAGATGGATCTGGTGGTGTAACACGCCAAAAAACTAACCTGGCACTTAAATGCGATGCCTCAGCTGGTACCTCCTCTCTGAGTCCCTGCTCCTGTTTACTCATGAGCAAATAATGAATTTCAGGAGCTTGGGGTTTTATTCCTCCCTGCCAACCGGGCAAGGAGAGCTCATTCCTTGTTGCCAGGAGAGACGTACTTGCCTCATTCATTGCAACAGCATCTTCCTGATGAAATTGGTGTAGACAGAGAAAATTCAGTATGGGGTAGGGCTGCAGGAATATTGTAGGGATCCAACAGCTGGAAAGTTGTGCAATTTAACCAAAGGAAGAAGTCAGGAATTAAGATGCTATCACTACTGTATTTAGTATTTGCTAGAGCTGAGCAGTCAACATAAAGCTGTCCGAATCCAAGACATTTTTATGCTGTATGTTTTGGGAGTTTTCCACAAGAAGTACTGTAGGCAAGCTGGAAAAGATGTGTCGTGGCTCTGAATCCAAAATGACATTAGAAACGGTTTGCCAAGGTGCTTTTTCTTCACAGCATATCCCTTATGTTATTCCTTATTCCTTGCGTTACTAAGCATGATGTTCAGGGAGAACATCCCATCTGGATAGCATTACCTGTAGGATGTGCAGCTTGTCTGTATCTTCAGGAGGTTAGAGTCTAATGTTAAACAAAGGAAGCTGATTAAAACCATCTGTAAAACATTTCCATAGTTCACATTTTATACAGTGGGTATTGAATTACCTTGCACATGACTGCATGTCTGAACTAAAAATAATAAGGTAAATCTTTTCCTTTTATTAAAATTAGTATAATATTAATTTTATAGTTAAACTACATTTAACTGTTTCCCTGCTTGGCACTAGAATTTAATGCTGCTGACATCACTATGCATTTTACATGCCACTGAGAAATAATTGTTCATTTATTGATGCAGTATGCTACAATAAGCACATTTTAGGTGCAGTCAAAATATAAACATTAGATTGAAATACAATTTCTTATGTAAAAGTGTGGCATTTATTAAAAGCTAAAGGAGAGACTTGCCAGCCAAATGTGTAATGTTTCTGACCATTAAATATATTATGTGGAATAGTTATATAGAATATATAAAATGATTGTAGTACTGCCCACTTAGGTATTATGTTGATTTATGAATTCGGTTAGAGCCCCTAGTAAATACCAAAATTGCTGATTCTAGGTCAGTATTTATTAGGTTGGTAAATTTTATGGAGAGGAAGGATTTGTGCATCCCAGAACTGACAGAGAAAGGTGTTATTTATGTAGTTAGAGTGAGAATGCAATTGTAATTTCAGAGCTGGCCTGAAAAAGGTTATTTACTTTCTTCATATTCTAAATCACTTTCTAAAATAGCTTATAAAGCCATGTGTATTACAACAGTAAATATTATTTAAAGATCTAAGAGGCTAAGGCTCAGGATTTACTGTTCAGTATCACAAGCAGAAAATTCTTACCTTTCCACAGTTCCCTTCAACAGACAGACTCCAACGCACGTATCAAAACAGAGAGAGGCAAACATTATTCTCTGGGAAAATATTTTGAAATTCAGAAAGTGTTTTGAAAATTATTATCATTATTGTTTATTGTAAGTGTTCTAAGATTGTGAAAATGAAGTGTTGCTCATAAATACCACGCAGGCTGAATGGCCAAGGGCAGTTCTCATCTCTAACACGCAGACTCCTACCCAAAGCAGTTTCATCCAGTTTGAGTGCTTGCTTTTATGATGTTTTTACCAAAGTTCATAAAAACTGCAAGTGGAGCAAACAGTATGGGTTGTGTATGGAGTTATTTTTATTCAAGGAGACTGGATCAGCATAGAAACATTTTTTAGGACAGTGTAACATGAACAGTTTCCATTCCATCAATCAGTGAACTTATCTGTACTGAGAAGTGTCTGGTATCTTATCTGTGTGCTAAAAAGGCAATGAGGTATTTTACCATTTTTAAAATAAAAGACATGTTGTCCCGTGGTAATGAGATTTACAGAGTTTATCTCACTGTCCTGCTTGGGAATGTATGTTTCAGCACTGATAGTGTGGCTCATTAAATGACTGAGAACAAATAATGCTCTTTTTAAATAATATCTTAAGACAAAATGTCTTGTGATCATTTCTTTAGCTTACCGAAAGCTCGATGTTTTTGCCTGTGTTATTGCACAAGGTGTTTGGAGTTGGCTGGGCTCGTAGCCCAAGAGAAGCAAAGCTGCTGCTGCAGCTGCACATCCCCAGCTCAGGCCAAGCCTGAGGCTGAGTGTGATTTCCCTGGGGGAATATGTGTGAATATGTAGATCTTCATATACATGTATCAATTAATATACATGTAGGTTGTCCCTGCCTGTGGCAGGGCCTTGGTACAGGATGATCTTTAAGGTCCCTTCCAACCATTCTGTGGTTCTGTGATCAAATTCTGTGGATCCCTGTGATCAAACTCTATAGATCTGTGTGATTAAATTCCATAGATCCCTGTGATTAAACTATAGATCCCTGTAGCAGCTTGGCTTTCACATCTCATGGTTCTGGAAGATTACTGAAGCACTAACAGCAGTTAGTGGTAATTATTTAAAAAAAAAACAATTGGCAAAGTTAGGATCAGATAGTTATTGCATCCTAGGACCAAAATTATCTCACATTCCTGTCCTGTGAAGGTTTTGAAGGAAGGATTTTGGGGGTAGGTGAGGAAAAGCAATTTTCAGTGGGTTTGGAACTCTATCAGTTCACCAAGCGTGTGTCTCTGCTGTGTAAATGATACTCCCCATGATGTGCTGTCCTGAATGATCACTTCAATGGGCATTTTTATGGCCAAAACCAGCAGCCTGGGGCTCCTGTGTCTTTATCACCAACTGTACAACATGAAGTACAAAGCTACAAAGTTTACTTGACAGTTTGAAGCTGCAGTAATTTACTTGTCTGGGACCTTAATGCAGCTCCTTGCGGTCCATCATCGCCGCTGGAGCAGGAGGGATGTGCTTTAAGGCAGGAATCAGAGGCGTTTGCCAGACGGGGCTCCAAACCAAATGCCAGATGAAGAATTGCTGTTCCTCAGTTTGCTTACTTTGTAATTGCAATGCATTGGGGATACTGGAGGAACTGTTTAAGAATGTTGGAACACCTGCATATGGCACAGCACCTTTATTTTAACAACCCTATAGGTGCTCATGCAGCAAATTATCACCCCAATGCATTCCCTTCATTTTGAGTTGAGTCTTTGCCAAACAAAAGACTCAGCTGATAGAAAGCTGGCTGAGGCACAATTGATTTTGGATTAGAACCCTGAATTTAACAGCATGGGTCAATGGATGCTTTTTTTTTTTCCTTTAAAAATGCCACGGTTACAAACCTGTTAAAACTGAATTAATTTAAGTCCAGATTTTATTTATCAGATCTCTTAGAACTGAACTGGGTTATGTACATGATGATTTGAAAATGACATTGTCAAGCTGACAATTATATTAAAATATTACTGTCTTTTTTCTGTACATGACTTTCATGTAATGCTTTAGCTGTGGAGGGGTTGCCTTATTTCTTTATTCAGAGCATGTTTTTATCTGTTTGTTCCCAAACTGTGCAAGCCATATCACAGATAAATCAGGCTGGGTAGTCCCGAGTCATAGCTCTATCTATTCTTAAAGGAAAGCGTCACTTACAGATCATGACTGCTAATTAAAAAGAATAATGCTTTTAATTAAAAATAAAATCTGTGCAGGCCCCAGCAGGGTAAAGCTATTACACATATGCCAAGCTTCATCCCCACTGTAAGTTATTTTTTTGTGCTTTCTTTTCCTCTGTCATGAACATCCCTGTTAGGTTCTCCCTCCTTCCCATTATCCCTGTTTGTTATTTCTGTTTTGTTCGACAGTCTGATCTCTAAAGGTGCTTGACAGAGTGTCAGCTGATGAAAAGACATTGGTTTTGCCTTAAAATGCTTACAGCTCTCAGATTTCAAATTCTTAATTTAGGATTCTATTGCTTTATTTGCTCTTGGAAATTATATATCTTTGGACCAAATGAGTTTTTATAAAAAAGCCACCAACAAAACTGTTTGAGCTATGATGGAGGGTGGAGGCAACTCGCCTGTCTATTGAAGTGTATCTTTCATCATCAGAACAATAGCTGGTTCTTTTCCCATGTCAACTGACCATCTCTTTTCCTTCCATTAATTAGCTGAAATCTTGAACAATTCATCCTTGGCCCTGCACTGCCTGCTCTGATAATCCCTCAGGATACTCGGGATAGGATGATAAATCACAAGAAAAGGTGTTCTGATTTTCGTTCCTGTGCCCGTGGGAAGGCGCTGTCTCCTATGTATGGAGATGGGACCAATTTCCCAAGATTTGCACTGGGATTTGTTATTTATTGATTATGTAAGTGCAGATGTCTTTGAACTGCAGTTTGCTGTCTATAGAGAGGAATATTTCCATGTCTTTAAAACCATAAATAAAATTTAGATAAGTGCTAATTATTAAGCATCCAGGTAGGAGGAGACTCCTAATGGGTTTCTCCCACCAGCCTTGTTGTGTGTGCCCCTCACGTGGCTGCTCAGAGGGGGCAGAAGGGCAGGCATTGAGAACATCAGGAAAAAACCTCATTCCCTTTTCCTTTCATATACCCAGTCCTCCACAGAGCTGAGAGGGAAAGCTTTCAGGAGCATGAATTGCAAGGAAAATTCTGTTCGACTTCCAGCCCTCTGGCTGCTGCAGATGGAAACTTTTGTAGATTTTGCTTCTGAATTCCAAACAATTATCCATTGGCATGTGCAAGTAGAGGTTTTTCATAGGGCCAATCAACCACATCTGGTGGCTGATTTTTCTCAGGTATTGCAAAACCCTTTTTATGAGGGCAACATTTTATTCAGCAGAATAAAGTTGTTTATAATTCTTAAAAAATTAATACATAAGTTTTTAATGTTTACTAAAAATGGGGTTTATTTCCTTAAACAATGCTGGTAAAGTACTGAGCTATTTCTGCTGCACTTTATCTCAAGTGTTTTAAAGGATTCAGAATTGCAGAAAGCAGATCAGACCTATCCTTAACTGCAGACACCATTCCCTCTGTAGCCTGTAATTGCAACAGATGACAGATAATCCTTTCTGGGCCCGTCAGTTCAGTGATTCATCATTCACATCTCTGGGACTGGAGGTGGTGAAGATCTTGAGGAAATAAAATTAAAGGTGGCAGTAATTTCCAAGAATCCAAGGAAGGTTTTGAGAACTTTCCAAGCCATGCTGGTAAATGGGAGGATTCAGGACGTGTGTCTACGGGTGTCATTTATTTCTGAGTACCAGATTTGCTGAATGTGCATTTGCTGACTTCTTGGTGGGAAAAGACATTGGAGAAAAACCTTCAGATGTGACTGGGTGTATATACATTGCTTATATATTGCCTTGCTTTAGAAGTGAAGACCTATGGCCTGGCTTAGGAGCCTCATGAGACAAAATATTTCATTACCTGTAGTGTCTCCATCGTCTTGACCTATGGCAATGTTCATCTTTGCTTGAAAAGACTGTATGTTAATTATTTCTTTTCTGTGAATAAGCTAAGAGAAATGAATTGATCTGTGTTTCCACTGAAACTTAGTGATCATCAGACCTGAGAATTATGTTAAGAGGTTTCCAGAACAATAATTATTATAAGGCTTGAAAAGAGATTTTTTCCTGTATTTGAATGAGACTAAAATACTTAGAAATTTCTTTTGAGATACAGAAGAAAACCTCCTCTGCACCAGAATTCAGTGGTGTCCGTAGCTGCCTGGCATGCACAGGAGGTTGATCAAGTTCCTGCCCTGTTCAGGCAATGGACTCCAAGCTTTCTCTGTCTTAGATGAGATCCATAAAAGCCTGATTCTCTTTTGTTAATTTTATTTCCTGTGTGAGCCATTTCATTTTTTTTGTGAAGAATTAAGTAAGTTTCTCTTTGCTGATCCTGTATGATGTGCTATAAGAAAAAAAAAGTTTTTATTTTCCTGAGAAAAAATGAAATAAGAAAATATTGATACAAAGAGGGAGTGAGAAAGTCTGCCCATGCTTCATAGTCAAATTTTGGCATTCAGTAGTGATGGCTGGTATGTGTATTTCCTCTAAAATAATTTTGGAGAATGGCTATTTTCCAAACAAAATGCATCTTGTCAGAAAACTGTTAGCAAATTCGACTTGTGCTTCATGTTGCCTTTCTTCTCTCTTTTGGCAGTTGTGCATTCTCATGGCAAAGCTCTTGGGTTTTGCAGTTTTCCAGAATACCATGAGCCCAGCTGGAAACAGGTCCTGGTTGGACACACACACACACACACAGCAGCAGCACTGCCTTTCTCTATGAATTCACCACAGCATTTTACTCTGCCTGCCTTCTTACTGACATGCCCTGGAGAGAGATCTCTCTTTGTAGCTGATTCTGAATTGACGGTCATAGAATCTAAGACTATGCTGATTTGGAAGGGATCCATCAGGGTCATCCAGTCCAGCTCCTGACCCTGCACAGGACCATCCCCAAGAGTCACAGCTTGTGCCTGAGAGTGTTGTCCAAACACTCCTTGAACTCAGGCTTGGTGATGTGCCCACTGCCCTGTGGAGCCTGTTCAGTGCCCAGCTACCCTCTGGGAGAGAAACCTCTCCTTAATATCCAACCTGCACCTCCCCTGACTCAGCTCCAGCTGTTTCCTTGGGTCCTGTTGCGGTCACGAGAGTGAAGAGATCAGTGCCTGCCCCTCCTGAAGAAGTTTTATCTGCAGTTGAGGTCTCCCCTCAGTCTCCTCTTCTCCAGCTGGACAGACCAAGTGCCCTCAGCTGCTCTTATAGGTCCTCCTCAAGGCCCTTCACCATCTCCATAGCCCTCCTTTGGACACTCAAATAGCTTTATATGCTTCTTATGTTGTGGTGCCCAGAACTGCACACAGGACTTTGAGGGGAGGCCACAAAGGTGGTTGAGAAGAGAATTGGTCATGCTGAAGGATTAGGAAAATGTCTAGTCCTCCTGAATGGATTTGAGATGGAAGGGCTTGATTCCACTAGCAGTGTAATTAAAAGATTTAGGCATTATTTTACTAAATAAATACAGCCACTTTAATAGAACCCATTAAAACTCAAAATCCAACGGATGGCCTGAGAGCTTTTCCTCTTTTCTTTCCTTATTCTTTCTGCCATTGGGCAGAAATGGTATATATCATTTTTCCAGAGTGCCATATTTCACACTTCAGTTTAATTTGGCTGATAATGATTTGTTGAGCAAATACAAGTATGTAGAGCACAGGCTGGGTCTCACACAGAAGGTGTTCAGCCACTTCAGCAGTTCCTTTAAAATCCCACTCCAGCCTTATAAAAGCTGCAGGTGCAAAACAGTTTGCCTCTGTCCTGCTGGAACAGGAGATAAAGGTCACATGGAACTTTATATTCAGCAACTCTTTGGTGAAGGTAACATTGTGAAAAGGGCACTGGGGTGGTGCTTTCCAGCAGAAAGACACCTTCTAATGAATGGGCTTCCTCTTCCCCCATGGACTGTTAAAGAGAAAGGAGAAGTGATCACGGTGTGCATCAAGTCTGTGACAAACAGAATTGGGAATGGAAAATCCTGCCCTTTGTGGGTTTGGATGGAAGAGCTGGTTTTGAGGCTCTTTTGATTTCCAGTCCTCTAACTATGAAGCGATTCTTCTCACAGTAGTTACATCATTTTTAAGTCTTGCTTTAAAGTGAAGGGTTTTTTTCAACGCAAGAAGAAACACCATATTCTTCTAATCTTCCCCTCCCTCCACTGTGTAATCCAGTGTATCTTTCAACACAATTTTCTTACTTTCCTTAGGCATCCAACAAGTTTCTGTTCTTACCCTGTTTCCTTTTCATCAGTGGGTTTTTGAGCTTCATCTGCTTTCAAGGATTCAATATCATCTCCATACTGGTGTTTTGAATATTTCTCTCGCCATGCTCGACTCATCTGTGCTTACTCAGGACTGCATTTTGGCGTGTTTCCCTAGAAGTGCTCTTTTATCCACTGAAATTCAGGAAGGACAAACCAAGCTCCTTATCTTTGGTCCCTTAATCTCTCTGAGTTGCTCAAAGCTATAACGTTCCCAGGCACCTTCTGCCCATTTTTGCTCTGTGTCTTCCTTCTGGACCATACCTAAATCTTACTGCTTTTTAGAATCACTGGATCCTTAAGGTTGGAAAAGTCCACTAAGGCTGAGTCCAAGTGTTAACCCAGCACTGCCAAGTCTGGCACTAAACCATGTTCCTGAGTGCCACATCCACATCTGCCACACTCCCAGAGATGGTGGTTCCACACTTCCCTGGGCAGCCTGTTTTTCAACATTGTGTTTGATGTTGGTAAACACAGTGTGTTGTCAATAATAACTTTATGTCATTCAGCATAATATTTTAGATACTTGATCTTCATATCCATATTGCCAGGACTGTTTCCGTGTTTGATACAATAGGAATCATTCCTCTTTATATTTTTAGAGTAGGATTTGACCATTTTGTAATCTAAGGAGAATATTAGTGTCGTGAATCAAAATCATACTTGCTGCTTTCGGCTCAACAATATTTAACATTTACTCTGCATCTATTTTCTAACCTTTTAACAAAAACAGGAAAGCAAAAAAGTGAAATGGTAGCAAACCCCTTTTAAAATTGCAATAATTATCTTGCTTATTTCTAATGTCATTGAACATTTAGTAGATATTTGTGATGGTTCTTCACTGAAGATTTGCTTTTTTCAAAAGTCATAGTATTTGAGTACTAAATACCCCAGGCTTATGCTTTTTGGAGTAAGAGATTTATTTTTGTCTTGGCTAACTTGAAAATGACCAAGTACATTTTTCTCACATACTCAAACCAGAACACTTTTCTTAACTGAAATGGGGCATAGAACATAGCAAAGTAAAAGCTAATTACAGAAAAACAAGAGTGAAAAAGGGATTTATAGCAAGGTTTGCTTTTTAAAACTTAGCAGTATATTTTGCAATGTAAAGGGTTTTAGAATATTAAAAAAAATAAGCTTGAAAGGACATTCAAATTCAGCTGTCACACATCCAGTCACACACTGCTGTGTTTTTACTCTAGAAAGCAGAAGTATGGAATAATTTTGACTAGAGATCATGTTTTACTGGGCAGCATTGGTGCTACTGGAAGAGATGTGTGGAGAAAATTTTAATCTTGTGAAACACAGATAATATTTTTAAAGGTAATATCTGTGTTTTGTGGAAACTGTGCTGGAAACGTGTAGAGGAAGAGATGAGATGCACACACATCCCACTGCCCATATGTCCTTCCCAGTGACCTCAACCATGACTTAGGCTCGAATGATAATTCGGGCTGGGTTTGTCTAGTCCTGAGCCCAGACTGGTGTCCTCTTCAGCGAGGTATTTTGTGACGTGGATGGCAGCTAAACATGAGGCACTGAGTTAATTTAGATCAGGTTTGAATTCTGGTCCCAGTGGTGAAGGGAAAGCACAATGCTCAGTTTTCCCAGGGTCTAGCTCGTCGTTGGAACAGCTGTGGGATGTGGGAACACAGGCAGGAAAGAAAAGAGAATGGACAACAATAGTTAGGAAAGGGTGCATTGTGGAAGTGAACACTGTTTGGATTATTTTCCTCGACAGAGAGGTAAACTGGCACATTGTTATTCTGGTTTAGATGGTGGGGGGAGTGGCACACTTGAAATTACGACATATTAGAAAGTAGCTGTTCCAGCACACCACTGGCTGTGCCATTATTACAAAAGGTGAACCTTCACTAATCTTTCAGAAATAACAACCCCATAAAATAATGATGCAGAAAATAAATAAGAACTGGAGAACCAGGAGGAGAAATCATTTCAGTCTTTAGCTCTGATGAGGCATGGGGGATTCACTTAATAAAGAGTGAGCTCAGCATGTTGCTGGTTTGCAGGAAGTTCTCTCTGACCTAATAATAAAGCCTGAAAATGAAAGTGGTATTTCTAGATTTACTTTAATACTTGGCATTCCCAGACTGGAAGTAGGAGTAAAGGAGATTTTGAGAATGAATATATTTAATGTCTAGTACTCACATGTTTCTAATGGTACTGCAGCCAGAAATGCACTGAACGAGTAGCACACTATTAGTAGAAGCTGCTTACTAATATTTAGATGAGGAATTTGTCATTTTACGTCTAAGATAATGTTACTTATATGATCAGATGCACTGCTTAGTCCATAGTTGATAGAATACAACACTATTTCATCTAAAGAAAAACCCTTTCATTAGAAGAAGCTATTAACAAAAGTGTATTGATCTTTTAAGGATGCAAATCCACTGAATTTAAGCTAGATTTTTGAACTACTGTTTCATCCTATGTCTGGATATCATGTATTTCAAAAGAATTTCCCATTACTGCCACAACACTCAACTTTGTGTTGGCCAAATGTCATCCATCAAAAGATCTTTTGCCCTCGCTTTGATTTTGTTTCATATCGTCATTTAAGAGAATAAATGCAGATTCACTGAGCAAGCTGATGTGTATCTTATGCCAGTATTGTGATGGAAGATGCACTTCCTGGAGTCACAGGACATGTGAGTTCTCAGTGATCCTTGTAGGTTCCTCCACCTCAGCATATTCTGTGTTTCCCTCTGTTCACACTGCCAGTGGAAGCCTGAAGTTCTACAACTGAAGGCTGAAGGCATGGAAAGCACCTGCTGAATGTTTCTGTGCATTGTGAGATGGTTATGGGCAATCAGCATATCAAATTAACTTTATCTATCTAGTTTCTGGTATTAAATATTATTAAAAGAACATTCAGTGCACATCAAGTGACTATACATTAGATATCACTGAACTTATCCTAGGATAACAGAAGGTGGACATCACAGCAACAGGTGCTTTAAAGAATTCCTTGCACAAATTGCCTTCTTCCTGTCTGGATGGAAATACCTGAAATGCAATTTTAACTCTCAAGACAAATTGTGGATAACAGTTCTAAGTATTCCCCACTGGGCCATACTCAAGACAGGGTCAGGTAGTGCAGTGATGACCTAGAGTCAGTAAAATGTAAAGGGGCCGTGGGTGATTTGACTTTTATTTCTGTGCCTCAGGCATTAAATTGGAAAAATGGGGATAATGTAGCTGAGTTTGCTTATGAAGTACTCTGAGACCATTAGAAGAGGGTACTGTAATGCAAACTTTTTGTGGTGTTGTCTGTTTCTTTACAACCTGAAATTTGCCCTGGCACAGGGACCTCTGTCTCAGTTCCATCATCATTGCCACCAATTCCATTGCAAGCATCTCCAAAAAGCAGAAACGTGCTCTGTGGTGCTGCCATCTCATGAGACAAATCTTGTCTTTCATACATTAGCTGATACATTGCAGTTTATTGCATCTGTAAGTTATAAAGGGAAATTTATCTAAAGAGAATCTAAAAACTCCAACAGCCTTAAGTTTATTAACAAAAGTAACTCGACTATAAATCGCTGTTTACATGAACCCATTAAAAAGGCCTCAATTCTGGACTATTCTGTAAAAACCTGCATAGGTCTTTAGGATTTGGCTTACGGGTTTTTAAGAAGGCAAATCTTAACTAGATGAAATTATAAAGTTAACTGTGAGGTATGAGCTCAACCACTGCATTTTATTACTGGCTGCAGCATGTGGCCGAGGACCCAGCACAGAGATACTCACATCTGTAACAAATAACCTTTTTTCCGAAGTGAAGCTCAAACACATATTAGCACAGCCTATTTATCTGAATGAACCGAGGCTGCAAATAATTAAGAATCAACTCTGGGAATACTTACACCATCCTAGAAGCTGATTTTCATTCAAGTTGTATCAAAAGAAACCCCAATAACCTTGCTCAACTCGTTTTACACACAACTGCCATTCGTCATCCTCGGTGACTTGCTGTGACAGCCCCTTATTTTTATGTATTTATTCGTTCTGACTGAAGAAGTCTCCAAATTTGATCTTGTCCTACATCTTGTTCAGTGCACAATGGGACAGCTGGTGTGAGGGAACAGACCTTATTTCTTTCACTCCTTATTAACAGTGCTGTTGCAGGCTTTTCCTCGTGATAGATATTGGGGATATTCACGGTTGTAGCAGCAGCTCAAAGGGTGGTGAGGTTTCTCTCACCTCCCCATAGTGTTCTCTGTCTCTTGCAGAGCCCTCAGGCTCTGACTTTCTGCACCTCCACTTTTTGGACACACTGCTTTTGAGAATATTTTTAATTTTGGTGTAACAGTAGATAGAGGATCCTTTTCCAAATGGAAGGGAGGGGTGACTGTTGTTCTGGAACCTGTACAAACAGAAGTAAACAATTTCCTTTACTCAAAAACTCTGTAAAAATACTCAAAATACAGGAAACAGTCAAAGCCCTTGAGATGTCTAGTCCAACCCAGTCAAAAGAGGACTGTCACCAGTGCTAGATCTGCTCAACCATGACTTTGTCCAGCTCTGGCTTTGGAAGCTCCACTCAGGAATTTTTTCAGAGCTCTCCTGCTTAACTGGTGCAGAGCTGCTCTGTCCTCCCAGGAGAAAGGTTTTCCTAACATTGCACTCAGTCCTCCCAAACTGCAGTTTCTGGCTGTCATCCCTCATTATATCATCTGACACCAGCAAGAAGAATTTGGATCCGTCATCTTTCTAATTGCTCTTCAGTTATTCGTAGGCAGCAGCCTGTAATTATTTGATCCCTTTAGCTTCCCCAAACTTAGCTGATTTATTTGAATATTAATGCCAGCAGACATTGTTATGTTTACAGTTCATTCACATCTGAGATACCCAGGTCTGATGACTGGAGTGCATTAAAATCATTGAGTTTTACTTCCATTCAGTACATTAGAAATAATTTCTTTCAGTATATCTCTTCCATGACTTGTCCTACCTTTGCTCCCATGCTCAAAACCTCAGTTCTCAATGCTCAGTGAAAATTATTCTGCTGTTTTGGAACCGTGTTTAGATTTTCCATCTCTATTTCATTCAGCAGTTTATCTTTCTTCATACTGTTTTATGTCTGAAGCCTCCTTTGCTTTGCTTCTTAATTTGACTTGCAAACCTAATTAAGCCTCACTTTTGGCAGTTCTTTTTTCCTATACTTCTTGACTTCTGATGGTGTGGCTTTCCTGCATGCTGCTGATCCTATTCCTCCTCAAAAAGCCACTGATTGACAAGTGACTTTTTGTGAATGTAAGAATTTACTTTTATGGTAGAAGGTCCAGGTTCTAAACTGCAATCCCCTGACTGTGCTGACATTGTTTATGCTACTGTCTCGTAGCTTTATATTAAAATGACTGATACTATTTGTAAAGCTTTATGGAGGTTTGCAGGTTTTTAGTTTAAATGTTTAGTTAGTTTTTGGTTTAAATGTCACTGAGAATTATGATTCTATATGATATAAGACTGGCCCACTTACTCTAAATTAGAAGAGAAATGTATTGGGCACAGTTTTTATGGTTTGTGTGTCTGCTAAATCACCTCTGCATTTCACAGCTTTAGGCTCTGGGAAATATTTATAGTTTTTGCTAGGAGTGCAGGCAGGTTTAGGTACAACAAACTCTTCAGTTAAAGCTCAGAAGAAGTTTGGTTGGGATTTTTTATATATTTCTGCATTATTTTGCAGCTTTTCCTGTGCATTAGAGAGTCGTTAGCAGTGAAGGAGTTTTGCTACTTGGGTGGGGAGGGAGGCAAACAGGGGCAAATGTCTCTGCCCATGTGCAGTTGGTTTTCATGTATTTTGGTGGGGGTTTTTATTTGTTAGAATTTCGTCATTCGTACTTCAGCAGCTGCAGCTTACCCCTCTATAGTCCACCTCCTATTTTCATAAACTGCAGGGAATATCTCTAATAATTAGAGAAAAATGTCAATTTTTTCACTGCCTTCAAACTGTGTGCCCATGCTGAAGTATAAAGGTCTCTTCTTGTAGAAATCCATGCTGTGATTATTTAAGGAGCTAAACAATCAGAATCCTGGTGCCTGTGTAGGGCTCAGCCTTTACCATGGTCAGAATCACAGAATGAAGATTTTTCATTCCATCCTTGCCTTTTTGCCCCAAGACCCTCCTTTCCTCTTGAAGATTTCCATGATATTTCTGCGTCTCTTGAACTTGGACCTCTAGTGCTGACACTTTTCTTTGTGGCTCCCAAAGGATCAAGATAAATGCTGGGAACACTAATTTTCCTCCTCCCCACTGGCACCATTGACATTATCTTCTGACTCCTCTGGCATCAGGAATGGATATCCTGAATTTGTGCTCAGCCTTGGTGACTTAACATGTGAGCAGTTTCAGTGGAGCTGCATTTAATTAGGAGATTGTGCAGTTGGATTACTAAAGCAGAGAGCTCCTTGGGGCAGGGGAAATTATCTCCCTTCTCCTGAGGGATGTGTATAGGTCCACAGCCTGGCTCTGCTGCCAGTTTCCAGAGATTTTTGTTTCCTCCATTTTATCAGACTTCTTGCTCAGTCAGCTCAGGGTGGTTTGTATTGACTGGACTGACTTCCAGCTCATACCCAGTTTGAGATTGTGCAAGTTTCTGGTTTAAATGTCACTGGTAGGTGAAACATTCCAAAATTCCCCGAATCCAACTGAATGTCTCCAGAGCTAGTTCAAGTCTGACAGTGGCAATAACTTGAGTTTCAAGAGAAGAGTAAGAAATGTACGATGTATGATGAGGTTCATGGCCTAATTTTGTGTTTTCCTACGTTCAACAGGTAAAGTCCAGGTTCTCTAAACACATTGACTTCTACCCATTAGGAACAAATCACCTCCTGAATTTTCCACTGAGGTTTAGACTGTAAAAATCACAAGAATCATGGGGTTCTGTGAGACTCCACATGACTAAAAGAGCATTTTTTATGGCCACTTCCATAGACTGTTAGAAGTTTGGAAGCAGACCATGGACCAAATTCTAGGTGGACACCATAAAAGTCTTTGATCTAGAAAATTGTTGCCCACAGATTTTTCTATCTTGTTTCCTCTATCCCTCTCAGAACGTCTTGGCATCTTTCCCCAAAAACATCATGTCTTGTACTCACCCCTTCCATGTCATCCATCCTGCAGTGCTGAGTGGTCAGTCCAGTCCCTGATGGGCCCAGGGAATCACTCTCTGCTGTTTCCAGGAGTGTTTGGTCAAAGAAATGCTGTCTCCCATACCACCCTTAGGCTTAGGAGGAGCTTTCCTGAATAGCTTCAAAGATATTTCCCATTGTTCTCCAAATTATTTGTGAAATTTCCTCATATTTTAGTGTATTTTAATTTTGAGAAAAGATAGTATTTTCATGAAAGATAATTTCAGGTCCACCCAGGTCAAAGTGAATTTAAATTATATACAAGATCAGAGCATTTGCACATTCATGTCCCAGTTGTGGAGTCTTCCCCAGATGCCAGGTTATCTATCCCAACATTTTCCAGTTCAGTCTATCTGTTCATTAGAATTTAAAGCCCTCCCAAATTTTTACGTCAAGAACACACTTAAGAACTAAAATGCTTTAACTTTTCCAACAGTTGCATTCAATTTGAAGGATCTAGTAAACATTATGAAGCACAGCTATGGGAAGTCCCACATGGCTAATAAAGTTTTGGCAGTAATAGGAGATAAATTGAAGTTTTCATAATAGATTATCTAAACATCTCCAATGCAAAGCATTAAACAAAGCAGGCCCAGAAGCCATTGTATGGTTTTTAAACTATCTTTGAAATCTGTAAAGAATCTGAATAAATGTAGTAATTTTCAAACTATTGATGTTCTGGCAGAAATGTTGCTGCATTTCCCCCCTATTGTTACCAATATTTCTGCTCAGAATTTCAGAGTGCATTTTAAGTCTCTTTTTTTGTGTTAGCAAGAAGATACTCCTACCTCCCAGTAGTTCGATTTTAACCATTTGCACAGTTTCATTAAAACTGTCTTTTAGCAAGAGGAAGTGTAGTAATTTATCCTTACAGGGATGTTGTGACTCAAACACTCCCTTCCCTTCCTGTTGCTTGATCCAATGTAATTAAATAATAGATTTCATTTCATAACTTTGCAGTAGCAATAAAGAGGAAATTATGTTCAGAAGGCATGTTTATTTTTTTTCCCCAGCCTTTTCATGGCTTAAAAGTGATTCTTTCTCTTCGTGCTAAAGTAATGTGAAACAGCCTTTTCAAACTTATGTCCTTGGGAAATGAATGTTAATCAAAGAATGAACATTAAATAGGAGTTAGGAAATCAGGGCCTTTTTACAGACACAAATATCTGTTGTTCAGATTTTACATTTATGTTCCTTTGTGGTACTTTCTTTTCTCTCTCTGAGTGAGAGCACCCTCCTTTTTTCTTTCATCTTTCCAAGACAAAATCTATCACTTTCATCGTATCATCATACAATTTACCTTGTGTTTTTGGAAGCTCTGAGAATTATAATTCATAGAAATAAGAAAATTCAGCAGACCAACACATACACACAAAATTGGGACTTTCTTTCCTAATTTTTACATGAGAGCGGGTCTGCCTTGGACTGGGACTATTGTTTTCCTAAGTCTCCCTCTATATTTTCTTTATCTTGAAGTTGAAGACTGTTGGAAGAAAGTAGAGCTTTCTAATGGAAAATGTTTCTATTTCATGTTTTTGGTTGAACCTGAAGCCTTTTTTTCTCCTTTTGTCTCCCACTCTAAATTTTCAAAGCAATGTCTTGCTTATGTTCTGGGATTTAAGTTTTTAAAGCATGTTTTTGTCCTTCATTTTGAAGAGTTGAAGAAAATGTTTGTATGACTTTGGGATCAGTTCAGCCGGGGGTCAGGGTCCCTGTCTTCACAGAATCACAGGACGGGTAAAGTTGGAAGGGACCACAAGTCATCTGGTCCAACCTCCTTCTGCAGCAGGGCCAGCCCAGAGCACATGGCACAGCACTGTGTCCAGACAGCTCTGGGATATCCTCAGTGAGGGAGGCTCCTCCATACCCTCTCTGGCCAATCTGTCCCAGTGTTTGGTCACTGCACAGCAAAGAAGTTCTTCATGTTCAGGTGGAACATCTGGCCATCAGTTCCTGCCCGTTCCTCCTGTCCCATTGCTGGGCACCCCGAGCAGAGCCTGGTCCATGCTCTGCCCCCTCCCTGCAGGCACTGACAGACATGGGTGAGGTCCCCTCTCAGTCTCTTCTCCAGGCTGAGCAGCCCCAGCTCCCTCAGCCTTTCCTTGAAAGGGAGATGCTCCAGTCCCTTCATCATCTTTGTCACCCTCTGCTGTACCCACTCCAGGAGCTCCGTGTCCCTCTTTTCCTGAGGAGCCCAGAACTGGACCCAGCACTCCAGATGTGCTCACCAGGGCTGAGCAGAGGGGCAGGATCACCCCCCTGCACCCACTGACAGTGCTCATCCTAATGTACCCCAGGATACCATTGCCCTTCTTGGCCCTCAGGACACACTGCTGGCTCATGGACAGCCTGTTGTCCCCCAGGTTCCCCAGGTCCTTCTCCTCAGAGCTGCTGTCCAGCAGGTCCCCCCAGCCCGTGCAGGACCTGCATTGGCCTTTGCTGAACTTCAGACAACTCTGTGCCCATCTCTGCGATCCTGTGCACTGACGGTGCCTGCCCTTCTTAGCAGTGCTTGCTGTGCAGTTCTTCTATTACCCTGAGGCTTCCTCTCAAACCACTTTATCTCTGTGCTTGGAGTAGGTCAATACATGCCTTATTTTCCCCGTGTCCACCAGTGACACCTGATTCCAATTCACTGTCACATGGAAAGGAAGAGTATTTATTTAGTGTTCTGCTGAAACTAATACAAGGCAGTGATTATTTTCCTGTGTGAGCAATGTAAGGATACATGATTTAAACAAATGGTGCTCTCCACAGCAGTGGGAGAAGGGAACCTGTTTATATTAGATGGTCTCTCAATCAACAGAGAGCAGGATTTTTCTCCTTGCAGCATTGGAAACTGTGGAAGAATAATCTTGAGTGGTGGTTTCTTCTGGGATTTGAAACCAAAGGGCAGGAAGCTGGGGTATAATATAAGCCTCTGCTGGTTTGCATGCCATAATAATGTTAGAGAAAGAAAAGAAGTAGAACTCATTGATGGAGAGGAAATAAATCTGACTTAATAGACTAAATATTCCAAAATAATACTATTTTCAGTTCTTAAAAAGGGTAAATTTCAATTGCTTTATTTGTTTGTTTTCCTAAGGGAAAAGCGAATGCATTTATTGATGAAAAGATTGCACATTCTTATTTTTTCAAAGCAATGTTTAGTGCCATAAAGGCATTAAAAGATGTAACTTAGATGGAAGTAATGGTTATATATGAGATTCACAGCTTGAAATAGCTACAGTGATACTGTTGTGAAAATGGAACAGGTCCCTGGGGAAAGTTTGAGTCCAAATGTAGTTAGTTTTGTTATAATTTGGACTAGATGACCTTTATAGGTCCCTTCCAACCCAAACTATTCTGTGATTCTACAATAATTTCCTGCGAAAAATCAGCAGTTCTTTAGTTTATCTACAGAGATTTGCTGCAGGGATTTGGAGCTGGATGGCACCGTTTAGCTCAGCATCCAGAATATCCCGACAGTGCTAGAACACGGACAGTCAATAGCAGGGGACACCTGCACTCCTCTTCTTTAGAAACAGAGAGGTTTGCAGAGGTTGAAGTCCTTTTGGCCATGAGAATTTTTCAATTCCACTTTGGTTGATGGATCTCTATCTACAGAGTTCACCCTTCACAAAGCTTTTCTCACAGTACCCTGTTCTAGAGGACACTACCATTTCCACTTGGATGATACTTTTAAAGCTTATTTTTTCTCCCTTGTAATGGCAAGAGCTGGAGCAGCAGTGCCCAAATTTGTGTTCTTGCCTGCTGTTACCATCACCAGCAGTGGGACAGAGCATCAGCAGTGGCACACCAAGCCTTGGATTAACGCCTATGGAGCCACTGAATAATTTCACCACATGAAAACTGAGTTCAGTGAGGCTGAATGCTTTCCTGTACCCAGAGACTTTATGGTTTTAGTGCTGTTGGTATAATTTCACTTTGTTTGGTCAGTATGGCCTGCTATAAATGTCAGGTGTGCAATAGGGTTTCTTTTGTTTCCTGGAGAGTAGAAGAATTACAGTCAGAAAATGTTGGCCCAAAATGTTGATTTTGGAATTCGAATTGAAAGGAGGAAAAATAGGAAAAAGTCATGCCTGGAGCTTAAGTTGAAATGTAGTTGTTGCTCATAAGTGCATTAAATTCTTTTCCCTGTGTGACAGAAAATGGAAAAACAAGCTCTAATTTAAGAAGTCAGCCTTAAATTATTTATGAAGAAGAGAATTAAAAAAAAAAAAAAAGACTGATATAAGCTCATCTTTTGGAAAATAGAAGTATTAATTCCACTATTTACTTGGAAATTTCTATTCCTTAATAATCTATTTGATATAATTTTAAAGGAGTCACCGTCCCCAACAGATGCAAGTTTTCACTCCCAGTAGCAGAGCTCAGGAACATGATGCACTCTCCTGTTGACCCATTCCATTACACAGACTCTGTAGTTTCCTAAAGACTCTGTACATTTTCCTGATTATTTTTCCTTTATCTTTTGTACTTTTGGAAAGATGTCCTTTTTTTAGCATGAAGAACATCAGCTCAAGCAAGCTGGGAGTGTTCTGCTTTTGCTGTTTTCACTCCCTACGAGTGTGTACCTTCTGTTGTTGCATTTTTTTCTTCCTGATTGTGCTAAATGTGTTGCTAAAAAAAAAAACACAACAAAAACTAATAAAAAACAAACCCAAAAAATCCCTCCAACCTTTCCTGTAATCAAAAGAAGTATGTGAGTTGTCAGTAGAATGAAGAGATGGTGATGTCCAAATCTATATTAATTATTCAATTTAAACAGATGGGAATATTAGGAAATACCTTCCTGTCATCACACTGCTCTGTAGAGCTCTAGGATGGCAGTGGTGCAGTCGAAAGTGTGCAGGCCAAAGTGTGGGGCTATTTGCTGGAGTTTGTAGGACTGACTTGCACACACCCTAAGTCTGAAGGTAGGTGAGGAAAGGCTGGAGTGTTCTGACATTAACTTTATGTCAACTGCTTGTCACCTCTGATGTTGAAACCATTGAGTATTGGACCTGTAGAGATGCTCTTTGTGCCTTCGGTGGGAAGGAGTCTTTGTGTGAGCTGTCGAGTGCCAGAGGTGCTTCTGGGGTGGTTCTTCTCCAGCTTTTAGGAACAGGCTGCAGCCTCTGTATCCAAAGCCCACTCTCTGGGCTGCCTGAACTGTGGAAATCAGTTGTTGCCACCTGCAAGAAGTCGAGGAGAAGCAGTTGATTGTCCTGCAGGGACTCAGGATTAAGGTTTTTATGGACAGACAAATGTAACAATGTCCTTGAAAACAAGTCCTCAGTAAATGTCAGAGGCACAGGGATATGGACTTGTATTTTCTTATTCTCATGATCTGTATGGACTGAAATTCTCTGTGTGTCAAGCAAAAGATAAAAGCTCTTATACTCTCTGCAGTTGCCTGACAGGAGGTTGTAGCCAGGTGGGAGTTGGTCTCTTCTCCCATATAACAAGCAATAAGACAAGGAGGAAGGAACTTAAGTTGCTGCAGGGGAGGTTTATATTGGATGTTAGGACATTTTTCTTCACAAAAAGGACTGTCAGGCATTGGAACAGGCTGTCCAGAGCAGTGGTGGAGTCACCATCCCTAGAGAGATTTAAAAGATGTGTACATGTGGCACTTGGGGACGTGATTTAGTGGTAGATTCGGCAGTGGTGGTGGAATGCTTGGATTTGGTGTTCTCAGAGGTATTGTCCAACCTAAATGGTTCCATGATGCCATGATTCTCTAAAGCCTCAAAATGTGACTCAGAGCTTCATCTTCTTGAGGTCACACATAATCACCTGGTGTTGCATTAAAGAGTCAGTGAAAAATACTTAGATTTGAAACCAGATACCTCATAAAGAAATTGGTTGTCTTTTAAGCTGCAGATGGACATTTTCTGGTTCAGGCAGCTTGTGATGATTGAGTGGTGCTGTTTAACCCTTGTGCAGTGATCCTAAATCATTGCCCATTACAGTGCTCTGATGGGCTCCTTAATGTAATTACCTCCCCAGGATGTGCTAACTGCATAAAGCACGTCCCTGTGCTGACTTGGGGAAACAAATTCCGTGTTTTCTCTGTGTGTGTGTGTTAGAATTAGAAGTTCAGGTATTAGCAGTAATGGCATGTGAGATATTACATGGAAAGACTGAAGTGAAAGCCTGTATTTACTTCTATTTAGTTGCCTACAAAAAAGTAGTGGGATGCTCTGTTTGGAATATATTTACAGGACTGTTTCTAAATTTGGAATGTTCTCATCTGATTTTATAGTTGCATGGTTTTTACCTAGAAAAGATGAAAAATAGGATATTTTAATGCATATTTAACAACAAAACAACCTTCCTGTTTCAGAATAAAAATTCACCCAGGTGAACTATGATCTAATTTTCTTGTATAATGAAAACAAAATCGTAGCTCCTGCAGCATTATTCTTGGCTCCCAGCAGCTCCAAGGCATGCAAACATTACCATTCCCACTCCGTCCTGCAGTTTAACTGGAAGGATTATGTCACAACACAGTATGTTTGTTTTCCAGCTTTTTGTCTGTTTGTCCATCAAGATGGTTTTGTAGAAGAAGTATTGGTGATTGTTGACTTTGGAGGTAGTGGAAGAAAAAATAATTATGGAAAAAAAAAAGGCAGACAGTCCCATTGAAGTAACTGTGCTTCTGTCACAGGAGAATGAATACTCCTTTCAACAAATCTATAATTTGCAGAAGTTGCAAAAAGAAAATAGCCGTAAGGTGACTGTTAACATACTTCAGTTCATCCTGCCAAGAAAGTTAACTTCATAAAGTCATTAAACCCGTGATTACATTTTAAAATATTATTCCCCAGCCATTTCTTCTTAGACTTTAAAATATAGTTACTGTATATACTACCTTCTTTGTAATGTGAAAAATTGTAAAATACACTTATTTTTCATAAACTCCTAATTATTAACAGAGCTATTTGCGCTCCTATAGTTAAAATCATTTCAACACTTCCGTTATTTAAACTTCACTTTTAGGGGTTCATAATTCCACTATAATAAAAAATATATTCAGACTCTGAGGTCTCGAATATTGTTTGCTGGTGTTTGGAAATGTAGCCTGTTTTTCTTTAAAAAGCTGAGTAATTTGGATTGTTTGCTGTTCTTCAATATCATCCCAAACAAAATATTTTGTAATGTGGACTTAAATAGTTTAAAAATTTTAAAAAATTAGGAGAAGACAAGTGAGTATGTTGGAAGCGCTGCTGCCCCAAATTCTGTGACTGGCACTGAGTATGGCTGAGGCCTGGAGAAGGGAGAGGGTGGGCAATTCTTGCCTTATCTCCATCCTTGCCATGTAGGAACCTCATCTATGGAATGTTATTGCAGCCTTTATCTCCCACCCACCACCTGGAGCCACGAAGAGTGAGGGACCTCCTGACTTCAGGGTTGCAGAACTGAGAGGGGCCTCTCTGCAGTGACAAATGCCTGGGTGCTTGGGGATGGATCATTCCTTTGGAAGAGCTTCCTGAAATGCCCCTTCATCCCGGAACGGCCGCGGTAATGACTCAACGAGGCCTCGGGCTCCGGAAATTAAGGAATTGGGGCTTGCTGCATATTAATGGCAACTCTGGGACAGTCCAATGAGACAGTTTGTTATAATGCTAATTATAGCAAAGCACTCGTGTTGTGGTTTGAATGAGTCAATTATGTGTGTGTTAAACTATAAATACGCCTTCTCCCCCAACCTCGGCTGTGTGGGACGTAATTTTTATTTAATTGCTTGGATACATATTTACCTGAGCATATCCCGGTTTCCCAGGTAAATATGTGTACCAATGCAGAACTCATTATGGTCTGTGTGGATAAATAATCCATATTTTATAACTATACAGGAAGTCATTATTTTTGTATTTTGCTTTCTTTAAGCCAAAGAAATTAAATGCTGTGTGTCCGTTCCTTAAAATAAAATAGATGCAAAAGTCGAGGCAATATGAGAATAAAGTTTTCATTGTTTTGGGAGAAAGTGAGAATATTATTCTAGATTTTGATCTTGTGTTTAGCCCAGAATACCTCTATTAGAGTAAACAGTGTTATTCAGGATTTACTCAGATGCAAATGGGACGTGAATTTGGCCTCTGCTCCTCACCCTCCCTTCCCTCGTGGCGAGGCTCCCACGAGCAGCTCACACACCATCAGTGATAGAAATGTCTTTGTCATGTGCTTTTCACTTGGAAAAATAAAGGAATTTCAGCTGCTCACAGAAATTAGCATATCTGAACTTTATGATAAGAAAATCAATGCCTTAGAGAGTCCTAGAGTTGTTTGGGTTGGAAGGGACCGAGAGATCATCGTTGTGTTCTTGTACATTTTAGGGATCTAGAGCAAATGTTCACCTCGGATACTTCTGCCCTTGTTTTATGGGATATTTGGAAAAGCTGCCTTGTGTTATCACCATGCCAAGGTCAGGTTTTCTAACACTTTTAAACTCAGTGGGGCCAAAGCTCAACCCTGGCATAAATCCATTCACTGCAATAGATTTACACTAGAGAGGAATATTGGCTCGTTCTTGGTAATTTTTTTTTTTTATCCAGCTCTTTATATTTTCTGTTAGAAATATAAGTAGCTTGTGTGCCCTCAAACTAATCAGAATAAGAAACAGTTTTGCTTATGCCAAAAAATAGAACTATCGTTTTTCACATTCTTCAAGAGAGGTTGTATTACTGTGACTTCTGAATTCCTGAAATCTCTCTGGTCTCGGTGACTGGAAGGGCCAAGAGAGGGTTTCAAGAGGCAAACCCGACCCTCTTCTCTCGGTATGTTTTGTGTTGTGCATACGAGATACAGTTAACGTTTTGTATGCGTGTGATTAGTGTGGAAAAAAATTAATGCAGTCCAGTATTATGATTTATGGACTGAATCTTTTGCCCACTGAACACTTGCCAAAATGAAAATCTTTCCCCCCCCTCCCTCCTTCTTTGGATATTAGAAACAGCTACTGTTTTTGTTGATCTTTTTAACTTCTGAATAGGCCTATTTCAAGTCATAGCAGCATGGGAGCTCAGATTAATAATATAGTTATTCAGCCAGTGATACTGAGTGAAACCATTGCTGGTGTGAGTATGAAGGATAGGATTTCTTTAAATTATTTTCAGGTGCATTAATGCATTTCTGAAGAAGAATATAGAGGTATTTGAACATAAATTAAATTGCTGTTTGTTGATTGTGTTACAGGTGTGTATGAATTTAATATCAAGGATTTTTTAAGGTGTCTCTCCTTTTGATAACTTTTGTATTGTGTTTGCTGTCTGTTTTCCATCAGAGGGTAGGCAAGGATAAGAGGGAAAACCCCCTATGGTTAAATCTTGTTCTTTGGACAATATTTTTTAATTTAGAGGATAACGTGTATTCCATGTTGGGAAGCACCTTTCCATCCCACCCTCTCTGCAGCATCAGGTTTCACACTGAAACAGGCTGTCCAGAAGGGTGGTGGATGCCACATCCCTGGAAACATTCAAGGCCAGGTTGGATAAGGGCTCTGAGCAACCTGAGCTGGTTGAAGATTCCCCTGCTCACTGCAGGGAGTTGAACTAAAGGAACATTAAAGATTCCTTCCATGATCATCCTATGCCAGAACCAAGGGAAGGTGAGAGGAGCAAATCCCACTGACTTCTTTTGTGCTTTTGGGTTGAACCTCCTTAGCCCAGAGGTTTGTTAAACACCAGTTTTCACAAGTTTCTGACCAAGGTTTCAAGGTTCCTGACCTTGCACTGGTTTGATATGAGCCATTGGTGTACAAACCAGCCCCATTTCCTGCACCTCCTGAAGGCTGAGGGGCTTAGTCCCTTAGGAAGAGGTTTTTGCTCTTTCCCCCACAATTTGAGGTGTTCAGGGCCCTTAGAGGCAACGGAGCTGAGGACAGTCTGTGGCTTCCCACTCCTTTGGCCACCTCTTCCCATTTTTTATGGCATTCCTTGCTCAATCCCGTCGTTATCACTTTCATAGCTGAAGGGCCTGCTCTGCTCAATGAGGCTTTTCAATTCCTTCTTTAATAGAGTTGTTTTTTCCTATCAATTCATTTTCTTTCTCCCAAATGAAATAAGAGCATGCCTAAAAAAGTTCTTCATGTGAGTCTGGTTTGTACTAATGCAAAGTCAAGTAGGGGTAGAGTTTCTTTCAAAAAATACTTAGGTAAGCTGTTTAAAATTAATATTTGTTATTCTAAAAAATTGGGAGAGGGATCAGCCACCCTTCCACAGTTGCAGATAAAGTGCTATGGCAAGAATTTGGCATTTTTACATTGCCTGAGAGAATTATATGTTCATTTTCTGCACTAAGGAAAGAAAAAAAAAAGGGCTGTAGAGCTTTTTAAAAGCAATCATTTTAAATATAAACAAAAAAAAGCTTTTGCTTGAGATTTGTCTAAAGTCTTTCAGGCTTTTCATGAAATTGTTATTCACTTCTTGGTGAACAAGAGCCGAGTGAGTGACACCTTTGAGAGTCCCAGCTTGTGTTTTAGTGCACAGCCCGTATTTTGCTGTTCAAGGCCACGCAAAATATAATCTGAATTTATGTAAAACAAACCCCAGTGAATAAAGTTTTGAACACTGAAAAAGCCATCCTAATTTATTCATTTATTTTAGTTGCAGCAAGCAGCTGAAGTGTCTCAGATGAGAGGAGCTCGAGTCATCTCTGCTGAGGATCTCCTGTTCTTAATGCGCAAAGATAAGGTACCGTAATAAACCAGGCATTTTTATTTTACATATTATTTTACATATTGTGTTTTCAAGTGCTTGCTTAACCCCTTAAAAGGAGTCCATCATCATGGACAGCTTTATTTAAAATTCTGGCTGGTCTACAATTGTATTTTATTGTGCACAGTACAGTCATTCTATAATATTTTAATTAATTCTTGTCTTTTCCTGTAACTTCAATTACCAATAGATTTTTTTTCACAAAGCTCTAGGGTGGGTAAAGTGCCTCAGAGCTCAAAACAATTTCTTAATAACGTAAAAATATTGATCCTTATCCTTTATATTCCCTTTATTAAAAATCAATAATTCTAATTTCCCCCTGGATATGCAGGGTGTAGATGTGACATTTGACAGTGTGACCATTAGAGTTGTGTCATTTAGACTGTCTGTAAATTATATTCTTTTGTAATGTTTTTCCTGTACTTTATCCCACTGAATTCTCCAGATTTAGGGGTGGTCTTTCTTCTTCTGTATAGTAAGTAGAACAGGCCAGTTAAAAAAAAAAAGTTTTCTTTCCTCAAATTTCAAAATTATTCAAAAGTTATTGTCAGCTATTTTTATCTACATTATTAATTCTTCCTGTATTTCCTTTTCTTCCTTAGGTCCTCACTTTCCCTCACCCTTTTTCTCTCTCTTTGTTTTACTTTCCTCATTTGGTAGGTGAAACCAAATGACCAAAACAATTTCAAAATTAAAACCCACTAAAACACGAGAACCAATTGCAGTGTCTTTATGTGATGTGAGCCATGAGGCTCTACTGAAAAGAGCAGGTAATGTGGATGTCAAAGTTCAGGGAAATGTGAATTTCTAGGCTTGAATTTCCAAATGAAGTAAAGATTTGGGAGTGCCCTAAAGAAGCCTGAGCGCTGAAATTTCTGCATTGTGACAGTCAATCCTATTTCTGTCTCACTGCAAAGTACCAAGAAGCTCAAATAAATAGTATTTAATGTTAAATTGCTGTTGACGTTGAGGTAATTTCCATGTATGAGTTTTCTGCAGAATCAAAAATATAAACATTTTAACAATTGTTTACTGACTAATGTATTGCACATAACAGCTACTTTAAATAAAAAACAGAGTAACTATCTGATACTAATGAATATAAATGTATTTTTTCTCTTAGAAGAAGCTTAGAAGGCTACTTAAATACATGTTTTTCCGAGACTACAAATCTAAAATCGTCAAGGGAATAGAAGAAGATGACCTCCTTGAAGGTAGAAAAAAGAAATTGCTTAATCTGGGAGAGGCTTTATAAATGTGCTGAACAGCTCAGTGCAAAGTATTAATGTCTTGCTTAATAGTTAGAGACACAAAAATGATGTCTGTAGAGGAATTTGTTTAAATATCTCTGCCTTTCCATTTGAAATGCTTAAAGTAGGCATTTGCATCAACCATCCAGGTGATAAGTAAGACTGTAATGCCAGAGCTCTGCTGAGTGAAGGACTAATTGATTTCAGCATCTGTAATTTAAATGCAGCATCTACCACCTGCAATTGAATGGACATTTGCTAAATTATTGTCAAAAGGTTTTGGCATGTTCGAAAAAGATCCTGTAATCTGAAGTCACTGAGTACTAATACATGACCTCGGTCTTTCTTTCCTCGTGGTTTAACATTTTATGCTTTGAATCTGTCATTTAAAGAGTGGAAAACACTTTTGTTTCCCCATTCAAGGAGCAAGTCACAGATTTTATAACCAGTGCATTTAAAGGAAAAGCTCTTTGAATTAAAAATATATTCACTTATGCCATATAATTTGCTGGTATGAGGTTTTGTTGATTTATATTGATATTAGATTTAACATTTCCCTTGTAAAAAGTCAAGTTAAACTTATCATAGCAAATCTAAACCTTGCCATACTGTTAAAACATCTAACAATGTCCATACACAACTTTTTGTATTTAACTTATTTCCTTTCTCAGAGCCTTTTATTATTTTTTCCCTTACAATGAATTCCTTGTGTTTGGTTCCTCTGAGCATCCACACTGGTGTTAGGTAAACATTGTACTTCTTGCTTTGACTTAGTGAGGCTGTGGATAAGTTTTTATCAACTCATTTGAGATTTAATTTGCCTGTGGCATTTTATTTTCACCACACATGAAAATGTATCATTTCATTCAAGCAATCTGGCACTGTTGCTTCTTACCTGACAGCTTTGGGCTTTTAACCCTTAAGCTTGTGTCGCTGCTTAAAAGGAATAAACTATTTTCCTAACTTATTTAGATTCTCATGAAGTGCATCCTAAACACAGTTTATCCTGGAATTAAAGACTGTGTTTTCTGCCAGGCTTTGGTAATTGAAGCCACTATTTTTTTTGTGAATTTAGTACTTTTATAGCTGCTCTTCTGTTTAGAACAACAGAGATCAGAGGGATCACCTTGCTGGGGTTCTCCAGGTTTTACTGCAGGGCAGTGGTCCCTCACCTCTGGAACTGCATCCTGACGTGTGTGCTGGGCTTTGCTTTAGACTGTAGGCAATGAGGATGCTCTGCTTGTGTTCAGGGAAGAACATTTCCTCTGTATATTCTGCTCTCTGAGGGAGGGTCTTTTGTGTAGAATTTCTCCAGATCATGAAAAAAGCTGGGTTATACTAGAAAATATTAAAGGTAATGTTTTACTACCCCTGCAGCAGAGCAGTGGCATCACCCTGGGCAGGCAGCACAGCTTGTTTGAGGGGAACAGTAAGAACAGGCCCTTTTCTGCATTGTGCCAATTCTAAAACATCAGGTGACGTTTGGAGAAGCCAAATAAGTTTGTTACTCTTTTCTTGTCTTTGTGAAGACAAATTCAACAGTAATAACACCAACAAAAGGCAGAAGCTTGCTCAAGACTTTCTCAACTCCATTGACCAGACTGGAGAGCTCTTAGCCATTTTTGAAGATGATGAGATTGATGATGTCAAGCAAGAGAGAATGGAGGTAATTCTTTTCTTTTACTGGTACCCAGCTCCAGCAGAGAAAAGTGTGAAATATGTCATACATCATGCTGGTCTGGTGCTTTTTTCATGTTGCATATTAAATCATTGTTACATGTTTTTTTCCTTTTGCCCAGATGGTCTAAGGGAATCCTATTTCCATATTTTTCCTATTCCTTCAAATGTTTCCTGATATCTAAGCACACATGCTGAGAAGGAAGATTACAAAAGGGTCATTATGGATCTTTACGTCTGCCATGTATTTGTATTTCCTTCCTGTAGAAAGCAAATTCTATTTATAAATGATATTTTTTTTTCCTTTTGCTTTATTTGTCTCATTAGAAAATTGTTCCAATATCATTTGAGGCTCTTTTCACATAACACAGTTGAAATCAAAATACTCTGTGCAAAGATGCTGTAGTATAAGCTCTTCTCTCTGCCCTTCTTTAGAGTCCTATTTTCTGATCTATGCAGTTCTGAAAAGTTTTGTCTACATTACAGAGTTACAGAATGCAGCCCCACACCACTCTCATAGAGCTCAGTGGGATCAAGAAGCAGCATAGCTGTGGTGATGTGGAAGGCTGTGGTTTGGGGCTAATTTTTCTGTAGATGGACAGGACTACCCTGTCTGTTTGGTAGTTTTGTCCATCACCCTGTTCATGCTCAATTCCTCCTCATGTCTTCTGTGGGCAACAGGGCAAAACTGTGCTGGGAGCACACTCACAGTTCCAGACTAATATCTGAGCCGATTTCCACCCATTTCTAGACAGCAAGATAATATACATGGCTGTTGGAAATTGTTATTTGTACAGTGCTTTTTATACCCTTTCAGGGGGGCTCCAGTTTTTCTTTTCTGTGCTGAGGTGGCTCATGTGTTTGGTGGTATCTGTGTGTTTAGTATTTGACTATTAAGGCCTCTTTTCACTTTCAGGATTTCGTGGAATATTCTAAGAAATAATGAAATTTTTATCCTGCTCAAGTTTTAATTCTATTTTTTTTTCTTAATGGGGCCTCTTTTCAGGACTACGACATTCTCAGTTTTGTTCTTCCCTTCTCTCTCCCCTCTGATGGGAAGAAATGAAAACCTAATGAAGAATCCCCTCCCTCTAAGAATTTGTCAAGGAACAAGTCACATTTCCCCCAGCTGAGAATTAGTTTTGTCAAACAGTTGTTCCCAACCACTGTTTGTATTTTGGAAACCGATGGTTTGTTTTCTTTAATTTCTTATTTATTTATGAAAAATATTATGTTTTGCATAAAGGCAAAAGACGGGCAAATCCTTTGAGCTTGTACACACAAAACTAGATAACAGCATTCTTCTGAATGAATGGGTTATGTGCTTGGCTTTACAGGCTCTTCTGTCATTCTGGTATAATATTTTTCTGGTCTAAAAAACTACACAATTTGATGAAGTTCCCTGTTCTAGGCAAGGGCAAAACTGATTCTCTGTCTGTCAAGGGTTGGGTGTCTATAATCAAATATTTATCTTTCACCTGACTATATGTGATGGGTTTTTATCACTGCACTGTAAGTCATTAACTGTAAGGTGTTTATATAGATATATCTATCTCAAGTAATTCTTCTCCCTATCGCTCGACTTTATTACATTTTGTGAACTGTTGGTCTGTTTCTATGTTGAAAAAAAAACCCCAAAACAAAAGAAAAATAGAAATCAAGATCTTATTGTAGAATAGATTCATGAATTATATACAGGTATGAAGCCAGTACTATCTATTTTCTTTCTTACTGGTCTCTAAAACTAATGACAGAACATGCAAGACTGCTTGGAACATCCTATTCAAAATACTTAATGTATTTTTGGCTCGGTTTTGCTTGGGATTTTGTTGTCACTTTGAGGTGGGTGGAAGAGAATCAAAGATAGCAGGAAATGTGATCCATTCCTAAAGGAAGAGTTGTTAGTGCCTGGACTAATCTCCTGGATCACATTTGCTTTGTGCAGTGGATTGTTTAATCCATGCTAGGCTTTGGAGGAAATCCAGTGGACACTTTACCAGTGTTCTTTAAGGAATTAGTGCACTTAAATCATGAACTGCAATCTAAAGGCAGTGTTCTTTTTAGGTATCAATTACCTCAGAAATGTGTGGTTATCTTGGTTTGGACAACTGTAAGTGATTTCAGTTCCACTTTGCCTTAGGCCAAAATCATGCTGAGTTGTCCAGAGCAGATGATAAATATATATGTCTGATGTCATTATGGGCTAAACAGGATATGATTGTTTAGCAGTATGGTTTCAGTTATGATACAAAATGCAAATATTGTTTATGCCCATTTCTTTAAAAACATTTCATAAAATTAGAGCTAAGCCTTCATGTGATTGCTTGCAGTGCTGTGAGGTCTATTCCATATTTGTACCACCGAGGAGGAAGCAAAGCTTGGATGGAAACATTACTAAAGGAGAACAAACAATTCTACGCTTTTTTGACTGAATCACACCCACCAACACTGTCATGTTAAAAGGAAAGGATGCTCTTCTAGGGCTGTGTGTAGAACTTTTGAAAATCTGAAGCAAAGGGACTGACTCTGAAACAGTAGTACCAGCAATGGAGCATGGAGTATTCTGAAAATACAAAACAGAACTTAAGTACAAAATTCATGTTACTTTGTCATAACACATGGTTATGTTATCAATACATTGCAATTAGATGACTTATTATCAAAATAATAGCATTAAATGGTGGCAAACCAACCATCTGTATTGGGTTTGGGAAAATCAAAACAAAATAACAACTGAACCAGCATCTCTGTCTCACTTTGTGAGTTGCTGTTTTGCCCTCCTGAGGAAGCAACAAAGCACCAGTGAAATTCTTCCCCTCGGAGGGAGAGCAGTGATAGATGGAATAAACAATTCTCATTCATAGCTGTGGTTGGACCATTCACATGAAGGAGAGATGGATCCCAGACCTTGGCTTCAGAACAGGTGATGATCTCTTGGGAACAGCACATGTAAGGGCAGTGTATCCACACTCCCCTTTCTGGGCACGGGGGGCTGTGGAATAGCCA
This sequence comes from Xenops minutus, assembly GCA_035221455.1. Taxonomy (NCBI): domain Eukaryota; kingdom Metazoa; phylum Chordata; class Aves; order Passeriformes; family Furnariidae; genus Xenops; species Xenops minutus. The sequence goes on from JAWWEE010000105.1 coordinate 111,625,047, forward strand.
GAGCTGGCGGTGCTCAGGAGTCACATTCCCCTTCCTGTGCTGTTGTGTGACGGAGTCCACAGTACATGAAACCTTGCAAATGGATTGCAACTTGGCTTTTCCCCTGTCTCTTAAAAGTCATTTAGAGAGGAGAGTTGATATTCCTGTGGGATATGGCTGGTTTGGTGTGGGAAGAAGGCACATGTTCATTTAAAATCTTTGAACTTGTCTTTATTTTGCCGTTGGGGTGGAGATACAATTTTGAGTGTTTGTGTCCTTACGTTGCTCCTCTGAACCTCTCGAGCTCCTGCCCACAGTTAAACCAATTGCAGGTTTGGCTGTGATTTTGGGAATAGTCACTCCAGTTCTGCTATTTTTTTTCTGTTAGAACCACTATCAAATTCTGCATTTCATGTCATTAAAATCAAGTGTAGCTCTTTTAAAACCTCAGTCAACATCATTGCAAAGCTGACTTCTCTCTAATTCTGTAAAGACCTGGTTTTTATCATTTATTTTATAGCTCCTATACCTCCCCCACCAAGAAAAAGTCTTGCCATCAGAAATCTGGAGTGACACAAAGGAATGCATAGAGCATCATGCTCTGAATGCTCTGTTTCACTTTTGTTCCCATAGGGTTAGGAGAAACACCATTCGTCTGTCACTCTGCCTGCTAGTTTAGGGATATATTTCCAACACTCACGTGTTATATGGCAATAATTCAGTTGCAGTAGCTACCATAGTGCTTTCATAGTACATTGCAAGTTTGAATAAACAGTGGAGGGAAAATAACTTCCCTGCAAGAATAGAGGACCTTGGAAGCAGAATAGTAAAACGAAGTTATATCCCTACTTTGTAGTTCTTTTAGGAGGGGCTGAAACTAAGTGATCTTTAAGGTCCCTTCCAACCCAACGATCCTGTGATTCTGATATTTAAGGTCTATTGTCCTATGAATTATGCCAGGTATTTAGAAACTACAGATAGATATTTTTGTTCTAGGAAGTTCATTGTGTGTGTGATTTTTCCAGTGCTGCTCACTAATATGCTTCCCTTGGTGGGAAATCTGTACAAAGCTCCCAGCGATGCAACAGACTCTGGGCAAAATACACTGGGTTGCATTACAGTGTAGGTGTGTTTGGAATATATGGGTTTCGACACGATTTTTAATTACTCACATTTAATTTTGCCTTTGTTCAGACACGGTTAATTTGTATGCAGAAAAGACAGCTAAACACACCCACCTGCACCTCAGGAACAAGGAATCGTGCTCTGGAAGTTCACCCTGGTTTAGTCATAGAAATAAGGTGGAAATAGTAGTAAGTTAGGCAGTGACCAGGAAGAGTCCTTCCTCCTGCAATATCAGCAGCAGCTTTTGAGTGATCACACTTTGACTTGGCCAGGTTATGTAGTCCCAAACAGTGTGCAGCTCTGGGGCCCCAGCACAGGAAGGACATGGACCTGTTGGGGAAGTTCCAGGGGAGGCCACAGAGAGGAAGATTGGAGACAGGCTGAGAGAACTGAGGGTCTTCAGCCTGGAGAAGGGAAGGCTCCAGGGAGACCGTAAAGCACTTTCCATTCCTAAAGGGGCTCCAAGAGGCCAAAGAGGGACTTTGGCCAAGGGCCTGGAGTGATGGAACAAGGAGGAATGGCTTCCCACTGGCAGAGGGTCTCTTTAGATGATTTGTAAAGATGAAGTTCTCACCGTGAGGGTGGTGAGGTGCTGGCACAGGTAGCCCATGGAGGTGATGGATACCTCACCTCTGGAAACATTCAGTGTGAGGCTGGATAGGACTTTGAGCAACCTGATCTAGTTGAAGATGTTCCTGCTCATTGCAGGGAGGGTGGACTAGGTGACCTTTAAAAGTCCCTTCCAACCCAAAGCATTCTGTGACTCCATGAACTCCTGGGAGTCAGGAGCTCTCTCCACCACAGAGTTTGGATGTGGCTGCTCTCCTTGGGATGCTTGGAGTTCATTAGCATGGACACAGGTTGGCCTTGGACTGAGGGCATGGACCTGAGGTCTTTTAATTGAGAGAGTGAAAATTTGAGGGCATAAGTTGGAAATAAACAACCATGAGCTCTTCTGTTCAGGGTGGAGCTGAAAGATGGTGTTGAAGTACTCAAATTCATTGTACTAATTCGGAAAAGATGTCCCAAGAAAATAAGCAGGAAATGATTTAGAAAGAGCTCTGAGGCCTTTCAGTACTACTGGGCTCATTTCACTGGCAGGAATTATGCCAATGTAAGAGCTGGGCAGGGTCATTACTCTTTGGGGAGTATCTGTTCCTGCAGGGTGTATCAATAACAAACTGGGATTTGATTTAAAAGCCCATATGGAGAGCACAGACAACATACACTTAATAGAAACTGCATGCTGGAAGATAAACTAAGATATTTTCTTCTCCTAAGCATTTATTTCTCAGAGCATATCTTTTTTTGCTGTCTAATTTTGATGCTAAACTGATTTTTCTTCAGAAAAAGAATTATTATTTACTTCCTTGCTGATTTCAGATTCTTGTTGACAATCTATATTTTGGGACAGAATCTTTGCATTTTGTGGAGCACTGGCTTCTGTGATATCACAATATGGTACCCAAATCTCATATTTACAGATTTTTAGAATCACAGCTTGTAAGTCCTAAACCTTCTATGATTTTAGCAGCTGCACTCTTTGAAAGAATATATCTTGGGGTAAGATTTGACTACAGGTGAAGATAATCAAATTTGTTTTGTGTTTTTGCGTGTGAGCAAAGCATCTGATCTCCCACTGTCAGTACTGGAGACCCTGGCAGTGTAAATAGTGGAGTTTAGAGGTTTGTTCAGCTGATCAGATGTTTGTGTCTTCCCTACAGTGAGCTACACAGCTCTCTGCCCTCCTCTCTATTTATCTTGGAGGGAATTCCTCTGCATATGTGAGGTTGCTCAGATCCACTTGAGAATAGGGGTGTAATCCCTGTGTTTTTTTGTGCTGTCTTTAAAATATACTCTCACACTTCTATTGTCTATTTGTTTTGTGCTGGTCCACCTGCAAAATTGCAGCTTTCTAATATTATGTAGTTTACACCAGCAGCTCAAGTTGGCTTTAAACTCAAATGCCTTTAAACTGATAGAGAACAGGGTTAGATTAAGTATTAGGAGTAAATTCTGCCCTTTGAGGCCCTGGCACAGGTTCCTCAGAGAAGCTGTGGCTGCCCCATCCCTGGAAGTGTCCAAGGCCAGGTTGGATGGGACTTGGAGCAACCTGACCTTTAAGGTCTCTTCCAGCCCAAAGTTTTCTGTGGTTCTTAGTTCTGACCTTAAATTTTAAGACATTGTCTTGCAAGCAAAGAAAATAGAAAGTAAGGTTCATTATTCTTTACCAAATATTGTCAAATATAGGCAAAGAGATACCAGTGGTAGGACACAAAAGGACAAGCTGTGCCATTGAAACCTTATGTCTTTTGATACATTATTTATGATCTAAATAATTCCAGCCCTAAATGTGAATCAATATCATCCTCACCCATGAGCCCTGGCAAAATCACAGGAGATTGTCTCAAATTTGAAAAGGGATTTATAGTGCCTAGGTAATGCACTCAAAGAGGAGTGGGAAGGTTCCTCCCCAAGGACATCAGATTCATGGGACACTGAGGAAAAAACCCCAAGATCTCATTTTCGCACCCCCTGAAGCTGATGGGCTGAGCCTGCCTAAAACTTTAAACATCCCAATGACTTAGGCCGGCTTCTGTACTCAGAAATGAGAGAGAAACAATCCAGGGAGAAGTTCATTTCTTAGATGAGAGAAAAAAAATGCTTTTTTCTTTGCCTTTTTTTTTATTCCCAGAAATATCTAAGTCACATTTGATTGTAGTTCCTCAGATGTTAGGAAAAATGCTTCTGGTGCCTCTGGGGTGATTCTCTTTGGACAGTCAAGTTCTGTGTGTGCAGTGGGACCTTGATGATACTAAAACAAAATACTATGATCTCTAATAGACTTTAAGGTCCCACCAGCTCCTTTTATACTCTCTACTGCTTTTGATACACACAGATGCCAAGATTAAAAAGAACATAGATGTAACATCAATCAAGACACAAACCTTTATTGTCTAGGCAATGTTGTTTTTTTCTTCTTTTTCAGTATTGCAAAATGGAAGTTAGGAATGCAAATATAGAAGGAATTAATTTTGCTGCATCAGTGCAGCCAGTGTTCCCAGCTGAGTGCAGAGGGAGCACAACTAGAAGCGTCTCAACTCTAAATTTGCTGTCTGGGCATCAAAGTATTTGTAAGCATTATTTGGTATAAAAATAAGCCTGCTGGTATTAATGGTTTCTCTGATTACACATTGCTTGGGAATGTTTGGGATAGTGGGAAAGCACTGTTTCTCTTGGGTAATGGTTGAATTGGTTAAAGGTAAGCAGAAAATAAACAGAAACAGTTTTTCCTAATTATCTATATGTCTGTAAATGTTGTGTCATTCTTGTTGGAATGGGAAAAAGCTCTTGGCTGGAAAAGATTTCTTGTTACAGCCAGTATCAATAGAGGTTTTTCACACTGCTACAAATCTAAGATTATTGTCTTTTTTTCTCAAATTGGGGTTACTTGCTATGGTTACATAAAGTGACCTGTTTGTTTGGGTCTTCAGTCCTGATAAAATATTGGTTTTAGAGCATTTTAGTGAATGTTGCTCACAGTGCGAGTCCAGGCAGCTTTGCTGGGAGGGCAAGGTGTTATTTGCTTTTCTATCTTTTAGTTCTTTGAGTATTTTTTTGCCACTGTTTACTTTCTCTGAGGAGGATTCTGGGCTCTTGTATTTTGTATTTTTGACACCCAAATGACTGTGTTTTAACTTAACTTTTGAAAGGAAACTTTATATATATATGTATATATATATGTATTATTTATATCTCTGATTAAACGTAGGCACATATACATATAAACAGTATTTCCATGGAGCATTTCATTAGGAGCCAAATCTAAGACTAACAAAATATTCTCCTTCTACATGTATTCTAATACTGTGTTTATTTGTGATCCTGTGTGTAACATGTTTGTTGCTTAGATGTATTAATCCCCATGTATTGCTACTCAAAATAGAGTTGCTGGTTCTGTAAACTTTGGAGAATTGGGAACAAGGATCAATAGCAAAGTCTGACAAAGGTCCATTGGGAGAAGGTTATTTTAGTTGCTGTCATACTTTAAAGTAATTAAACAAATTGGTGCTGATAAAGATTTGTGTTTCTGAGGTTGTGTAGAAAAACAATAATGCAAGTTTTTCTACAAGACAGGATGTAAGTCAGATGCTTTGGGGGGAACTTATTTTTCTCAGGTCTTTGAACCTTTATGTAGCAAATTGCTAATCTTTTAAGGTCCATTAAGCCTCATATTTAAGTCCTTTCTGACTGAAGAAGAAATGGCAACAGCTTATTTCTTAGGGTAAGATGTTAACCAGGCCTACACTGAGAACAGTTCTATCATATCAAGCTTTCCTGAAAGAATTCCTCAATCGAATAAAGACATTTTTGAGACTGTTTTACACAGGATTCACAAAACTAACAAAAAAAAATAAATCCATGGAGTCATAAGATGAATGAAAATTATGTAAGACTTTTAAGACTTTCACAGCATTACTCTGTGACATTCCCACCTCTCATCTCTTGCAAGGAAGAGATTTTCTGACACTACTGGGAAGAGTGAGACTGAAACCTCAGCCCAGAGACCCTGTGTTTTTGGTGGAAATCTTTGCAACCACCCCCTTCTCTCATTCCCACCTGCAAAATTCCATGGGTCAGGAGCACCTTGGATCATCAGCCACTGCTTGACCGAGTTTCAGTGTGCACTCCTGAATTTTTCTTTTCTTGCATTTAAGAATTCATATCACAAAAAGCTTTGTGTGGAAGAAAATAGTATCTTCTAACAGATGAAGATAATAGAAGAAGGTTCCCTGTGGCATGAAATAGAAGGGAGTTTGGTGGAGTTCTGTTTCAACTGCTGCAAAAAGAGGCATCTGAGATGTAACAGGCAAGGTGGTGGATTTAACAGATATGTGAGAACAATCACAAACCAGGATTAAGGGAAGGACTTTTTCCTGATTCATCCACAGGAGGCTGATGCCCTCAACCTAAGGCAGTGTCAAGCTCATTTATCTGTAGTTTCATTTGTCTGCTATTTCTAGACATGAAAAGTGTAGTAGAGAAGCCCCTTTTCCCCCTCTCCTTACACTAAGGGAACAACACTGCCTTTCTCAATAGTAGGCTCCAGCTGGGAACTAAACCCTGGTTTGAATCAGGCCCGTGGGTTGGCCCTGCAAATACCTTCTGCAGAATTACTAAGAATCCTTTCTTTCCCATTGGCATTTGCCCTCTAATAGCAGACTGAGCAAGCTGTGTGTCATCCCAGCCTCTCCATGCAGGCTGCAGGGTACACACACTATAGAGGAGCACTGGAAGTAGTGTCCAGCTAAACATAGCCCAAATGAGCTCAGATCTGTTGGACTGCACCATTTAATGGGGAAAAAGTTCTATTGAAGGTTATTGAATACAAAGATGGTGCATTTGGGTAAAGAAGTGCTTGAGCCACAGTTCACTGGGTGCTGTATATTCAGGAAAATAATTATTATAGTTGTCTTGAAATTATACTAATCATCACTTCTTACTGTTGGAACCTTGGCTGGTTGGAGATTTTTTCTGCCCCTCCTTGTGTATGTTTGATCTTTGCTTTTCTCCTTTTATTCTTGGTTTGGTATTTTGGTTTTTGGTTTTTTTTTTCCTTCTGACCACAGGATTAGCCAGGACTAGTGCAATTTTTGTGCTCAGAAGTGAAGAGGTCAGTTTGGCAGTTCCTGGGCTATATTGCCTGTCAGAGTTGATTGAATTCACATAGGATTTTGTGAACCTGTGTCATGGGCACTTAGGCAAAACATCGAGAATCACTTGATTCACTCAATAGGCACCTTCCTTTGAGTGAATTCCAGTCTAAAAGCCAGCATGGGACAAGATCTGATTACCTATTTCCCAGTTACTAAGGTCAAGTGTTGTCATTTTTGGTTCTCAATTCCAAAGCCACCAGGGGCCAAACCTTACCACCTACATTCACACTCGAGTTCAGATGTCATGAGGAAAGCCCAAGGATGTGTTGCCTAAGGTGAAGGTCATAAAGATAATCCAATACTAAACACATTGCTTACTACTGAATTAAAAGGTATATGAGAAATACCAGCACTTTTAGTTTTAAAGCTCGTTCTGATTGGACTGCACTTGTAACCTGACAGACTATCCCTAAAATAGGATCCTTTGGCAGACTTTTTTATATGGAATGTAATTTTAGTCCCAAGAGTAAGAATAAGGACACAAGTGCAATGAAGAATACAAGGTATGCATGGTAATGTGTTTTTACTTTTGTCACCTTTCCACATAAATTAGCATGGAAGGCATTAAAGTGAGCACAGGGCATCTCTTAACCAGAGTAGCTGCCTCCCCTTGTACTGCATTTTGTTGAAGCATAAATGTGGCAGGGGGTTGGAACGAGAAGGTCTTGAAGGTCCCTTCCAACCCAAACCATTCTGTGAATCTCTCCTTCTCTTTGTGCATTAAACTCAGACATGATTAGCTGTTAGGTCTTATAAACTAAATAAAAGCAGTAATTCATAGCATGGCAGATAAACACTGAGTCATGATCCAGGGCAGCGCAGTGTCTGGAAAGCAGGCCTGCCATTCACAAGGACCCTGTTGATAGACTGGAGAAATGGGCTGATGTGAAGGTCAACAGCAATAAATGTGGGGTGCTGGAACCCCACACACCAGAACAGCTTGTGGGCCACCCTTACTGGGCTGTGTCAGCAGGAAGTCAACAGTCCTTGCCAGCAGGTCACAGGAAACAATGCTTATCTGGCACCTCCGAGGCCACATCTGGGATCTGTGTCTGGTTTTGTGCTCCCAAATACAAGAAGGACTTTGAAACACTGAAGCAAGTCTGGCAGAGGGTCACCAAGAGATTTAGGGGATACTTGACATATGAGGAAAGACTGGGAGGCAAGAGCTTGTTCAGCCTGAATAAGAGAAGGCAAAAGGGGAATTTCACTGTTGTTTGCAAGTGACTAATGACAGGGTGCAGAGGAGATAGAGCCAGACCCTGCTGGAATGTGCAAGGGAAGGCCAGAGCTTGAACTGATTGCCATAGGAGAAAAAGAGGACTGATCAAAGATTGAAATTGTATGGCCAGAGAGGCTGAGGAAGTGTCCCCCTTTGGAGACATTCCATACTTGACTGGTCAGGGTGCTAAAGCCCTTCAGCTAACTGGACCTTTTTTGATCAGAGTCAAACTAGAGATCTCTGGAAAGGTCCCAAACCTTTTCTGGTGTAAATTATTGTGCCGTCCTGTGATTCCACACCTAAGTCTCCCATTTCAGATATTAAAATGGCAGGTGAGGTAGAAATAGAAGAGCTTTTATAAAACACACAGTTGATAAACCATCTCAAATTTCTAAAAGCTGTTTAAAAATCTAGGTGGCGTATAATTGGACTTTTCAGCCTGTGCACTTTCTGTGATCTGTAACTGCTGGTATTTCCTGGAATAGCCGTTTCATGTACATAAGGAGCAGGGCTTTTCTGTCTTTCATTTTGTCTCAGCCCTTGTGGTTTGTTTTATCTCCGATGCCGCTCGCCGTATTCTCCCATAAGAGTAGATGTGGCTGCTGAGCAGTCGTGCTGGGTGAGAGCTTCACACGTGGCCACAGCGGTGGCACCCGCGGCAGGGAGGTTGGAGCATCTCAGGTGTCTGTTGAAATGGTGAGGTGGAACAATTGAGCTCCTCATGTTGCAGGTGGGAGATACATCCCAGCCCAATCCTCCAGGGAAAGGACCCGCAGCGTTCCTGACAGAACAGGATGGGTGATGTGCTGGCATCGTTTATTCGCCCCGCACAAGGAGCAGGTTTCCATTTGGATGTTGAGCCCCTCAAGCTTTAAATTTTATCTCCTCTTTTCTTTCATTTTGCTCTACCATCTCTGTTTACAATTGAGGATACCCAGACAGGTACACACTTTCATTAAATGAATCAGAAAAGGTTGTTTTAATTTGGATAATTAGGAAAAACAGTAGGAGTTCTCATTTTCAGACAATTACCTTACCTAAAATCCTCATGGAGTGCTCAGGTAGAGTTTAATCTAGCAGACATTCTCAAGATCACCATTTGACTCTTGTAATAGTCTGGCATTTGCATTAAACTGACTTTAAAACATGAGAAGAACTAGGTATTACTGCCTCTATGCCTTGACAAAGTGCATCCACAACTAGACCTAAATTTTTCAGGAACACAAGACCATAATACTGTCAGCCACAAAAATATTGATTTTGCATAGAGAGTAAATTTTGGGAAGTAATTTCTGTGAATTCAGTAATCTTTCAAGTAGGGAGCCACTGGATTCTTTTTGAGCCAAAAAAAAAAAAATATTTTCAGTTGAGTATGTGGGTTTATGATTTCAGAGGTAGCCCTTTTAACTTTTTTATGCTTTTAGAATTCCTGTGCCATGATGGTGTTGGTGCTTCTGGTGTGCTGGAAGAGATTTCTTGGAAGGCAATGGCAAGAAAGCAACGCAAAGTGGTCCTACAAAAAAGACACTAATGCATATTTTTTATTCTCACATAATTCTGTAATATCTTTTCCAGATTCTTCTTTTGAGTGACACATGTGAGGGGCAAAGACACTCCTTGGTAGCAGCGTTGAGTGCTGGTGAAACTTTGCCTCCGGAACTTCGGAAACAGTCATTAAATTTGGGTTTCCATTTGATCAAACGAAAGAAGGACGGGTAGGCTCTGTCAGAGGGCTGGATTTTATTTCCCAGAGCTAACAGCCATTTCCAGGACTTTGTCAGACCTACTGAGTGTTTTTTCTCCCATTGTCAGCTGGTATTATTTAAAATCAGTTCATCCACTTGTGTGGGATCCATATCCTATATCATACAGCGACTCTGACAAGAAGATGCTTTTACTAGGAGTGTTATTCAAAGCACTGTTGATTTTCTCAGGCTGCAGACATCTGCAGGAAAAGCTTGTAGAACATACAGCATCTGGTCTCGAGGCCTCGCTCCTTACACAGACCATATCAAACAGCTTGGAAACGGAACACGTTCCCTGCATCCGCCTGGAAGGAACTTCTTTTGTGTTTATTGTAGATGTATTAGCTGTCAGCTCATATCATCAGCTAATTATTTCATATCTGACAATTGTAATAGCCTCCTCAGATGTACTAAAGTCAGGCAGATTTCCAGCTACTAATCACACCCTTCTCAAAATGAGAGTTAACCCTTGGTGTGCCCCAAGGCTGGAGATCGGAGTCCTGGTTCCAGTGGTTAGAGAGATGGATTGCTGAGGTGACTGCTGTGCCTGCCAGCCTTGGCACCCCAAGCTGTGTTGGCATCTCTGAGAAAAGCTAGATTTGACTATAAAAATGCCAGGGAAATTGAGAAAGCTTGAGCAGCCCCAGATGCCACCAGTGAAGATTCCTCTCCAGGATGTGGGATGGCATGGGAACCTGCAGTGACTTCTCCCAGTGCAGTGGAGTAGTCGATGCCAGACTGTGGCTGTCAGTGGTGCTGCACCGTGAGCACCTGGAATTCCAAATAACCTTCATAGCTGGGCTTCACAGTTCTCTTATTAAACATACTGGTCTTTGCATCCTAATGATGGTAATTTAAGTATAATACTTTGAACTTGAGACCTTCTTCCATTTTTCTATGAGTAGGGACATGTGATTTTGTAAATTTTTCCTTTTTCCATAGATCTTTGATTCCCCTCGATGCCCCTGCACCTCCCTAAAACCCCTTAACCCTCAATTTCAGCCTAACCTCCAGGAAAATCTAAATAGAATGTGAGAAATCCTTAGAGATATGAACAGGTTTTGACATTTACAAATTCCAAAATTAAATAATTTTCATTTTCAGATTCAATTTACAAAGCTTTCAGTGGCCAGCAATAAGAATATCAATCTTAACCATGGCATATATTTAATATTTTTATAACTAATTTTGAACAGGAATTAGAGATGTGGCTTCCTTTTTGGGAGGAACTCTTGCACAGTTCTTGAAAGCAAAGCTTTCTGCGTTTTAAAAATCGACTGTAGAATAAAAGTAGAACAAAAAAAGAGAATTCTTTCAAGATGTTATCTGTTTTCCCCTTTTGGAAGTGGCTAAATATTTTGCATGTTGAAGTGAGTGATGCTGACTCCTTTGGAAGGGATTCTTTTCACTGTAAGCAATTTTAAGAATGTGCACAGGAAATAGTGTCATGTTAAATTTATTTCTGTAACAGGCTGGTTGAATGAATATTATGTACAAAAGCCACTATTAATGCAGCATAAAAATTTGTGTATCAGGCTCTGCAAATTAGGAAGATTGAAAGCAAAATCCCCCAAAGTAGCACCTTTGTTGATATTTTACAGTCTCAATGTTCTTTATATCCCTTTTAATTGCTGATTTGAAATAGGCAGTGGCTTCTCTCAGGCACTCAGGGCTTCTCTGATGGCACTCAGAGGAGCTCTGCTGCTTTAGCAAAACTGAAAATCCCAGCAGTTACTTTAATAGTTCATAATTAAATTTACAAATCAGGTTACATTGAAGTGAATTATTTTTGAGTGATTTTAAATTTACATATTTCTACAGTGTACAATTACATTGCAGTGTGGTGGTGTTGCTTTGAATTATTGTGGTAATTTGGAAATGCTTCAAGATATTTTCTAATTATGAATATTTCTCCAAATGAGGTAAAATTAGGCAAAGCTTTTTCTTGAATAACAGAATCATAGATAGAATAAATAAATAGAATAAAAAATAAATGTTTTAAATACTCTTAGTAAATAAGAACATCATGCCTGACATTTCCTAATAATAGTGTGGGAATATGCAACTAATATGAATTTAGATTTACATAAAGCAAGTGCAATATCTGTATGTTTAGACAGTACCTCCAAACCCTTACTTTTGGACCTAAAATTAGCATCCAGTATCCATCTCAATTTATTAATTAGTTCTACATTATTGAGTATTATAGAGAATTTCAGAGGTCATTGACACAGAGCATTCAGGTGCTTTCTGATATAAATGTCCACCTTCACTGAGTCAAGTCTTGTTGCAGACTAAAGGATTTTGAAAACCATTTCATGTGTATATTGAACATCAGCATTTGTAAGATTCAGACCTCCAGGGCTGTGTCTTTGGAAAGCTGCATCTATTCATTATCAGTTCAAACCATCAGCAGAAGAACTGCCTTTGTCTTGGAAAAATAAATCAAGATTTGCCAGTAGAAGATGGAGACTCTTTACCACTTCACAAGTGAAGGGAGTATGTAACAAAGGCTGTAGAAAGCTGAAATTTCATCTGAAGGTATTACTTTCATGGCATGTCCTATACCAGAAAACTTTAAAATATTTCACAAAAATGTTACTTCTAATGTGTTGTTTTAAATTCTATATTATTTAAGCAAATATTTAAATATTATATTAGTTTTTCTGCATACTTGACATGAATATAATTCTACCTTCCTGCCAAGTATGTCAAAACCCAAATTCACTTTCATTTGCCAGGATAAATGTTTATTTTGTTTTCCCACATAATGTGGTCTTTAAAGTGTCACCAGGATACCAAATCTGATGGCTTTTTAATAGAGACACGGAGGGGGTTTTTTGCTTTCATTAGGAAACAGGATAAACTATCAGTAAAGCTTATGCTAATGAAGCCATACACAGTAGATGCTCTTTGCTTTCCTTCCCCTCAGCATTAAAAAACCCCAAATTCCCATCCAAACCATTGTCATGGTACCTCATTTTTTACAAATGCAGGAAGGGGTGTCGGGGGAGGAGAGCAGGACACGTAGGACCATTTCTTGTGTTAAAGGTAAATTGTGGTGGCTCGATGAGGCTCCCCAAAACAGCTCTGTGCTTTGTTTTGCTGTGAAATGGGTGAGTTTATTGAAGAGAGAATTCCCTGGAAGGTCACTGTGAAGCAGCTGTGGTTTCACTGGAACAGAACCCCAGCATGTGCTTCTGTAGCTTTGCACAAGTCGGGGAGTTTCGCTTTGACTTGGAGCCTTGAACGTCTCAAAGAATCCCTCTGATCGTAACCAAACCAGCAAAATCTGTGCTCACAAACTAAAATTTAGCATTTTCTGCTTGTGATACGTCAGTGAAGTTTCATGTAAAAGTTTCAGTTCTACTTCTGTTGCAAAATGAAATGTAACTGGTTCATGCATTTCAAAAATGTATTTTTTTTCAGTTTTCCCTTTATTTTTTTCCAAACAACGAAATGGGGATGTTTAATAACAGAACTCCTGTAGTGGCTTTGGGTGATGGGGATTGTTTTGAATTAATGACAGCATATGTTTCTTTGGTTTTATGTAAACACTTAATAATTTTGTGGTATATTTATCAATGGGCATGGTGTAAGGGACTAACTAAATAGATTGTTCCAAATTAGTTAAATTAGCTGATGGTTTAAATTAGCTTAATTCCAAACGCTAAATCATGTTGTTGAATCACAGAATTTTCATGTTTTCCTTTTCCTCTCTAGCATTAGAAAGAGAAAAGAGAAAGCAGAAGGGAGAAAAAAAGAAAAGCAAGCATTTGCCAATTAAACAAACTGTCTTTGAGAAAATGATCTTTTGATGGTTCTATTTCTCATGTATAGAGTGGAGATCATGCTCACAAGGCTACTATGAAGGCAAGTTTGCTTGCATTTAAAGAAATTAGGAAACAATAATGAATTAACATCATAGAAATGTTTGCATAGTTAAATAAATAACAATATTAAACACAATCATTAACTTTTGACAAAGGAAATATTCACATCAGGCCAAGTTCTGTTCTCAAAAGAATGAAGTCCTGATTAAAATAAAAAATAGTGCAATGCTTTTGTTCAAAGTCTTTCAATTCAGACAGTGATTTTTAGGGTCTCCTTTCCTTACTCTTCATGCCTGGTACATTGTGAGATTTAGGAAATCTGGGCTGCTCAAAAGGCAGCCAATTTCAACCTGTGGAATTGAGACACATCTCTTATAAATTGCTTTGAGAAACCATAGAATCACAGAATCACCTTCCACTATCCCAGGTATCTCCAAGCCCTGTCCAGCCTGGCCTTGGACACTTCCAGGGATGGGGCAGCCACAGCTTCTCTGGGCAAGCTGTGCCAGGGCCTCAGCACCTTCATAGTAAAGAATTTATTTCCAATAGCCCATCTAACCCTGCCCTCTGTGAGTTTAAAGCCATTCTCCCCTTGTCCTGTCTCTCTGTGCGCTTGTCCGCAGTCCCTCTCCAGCTCTCCTGGAGCCCCTTTGGGCACTGGAAGGGACTCTCAGGTCTCCCTGGTTCCTTCTCTTCTCCAGGCTGAACCCCCCAGCTCTCCCAGCCTGTCTCCATCGTCATGGCCTCCTCTGGAATTGCTCCAACAGAGTCACATCCTTCTTATACTGGGGACATGCAGATTATATGCAATTCATAGTGGTCACTGTTTTTCCAAGGAAAGCATTTCCTCTTTAACTCAGTCTATGACTCACTTATTCCCTGAATTTCATGATGTGATTTTTATCTGGAGTTCCATGTCTTGCAATTATCGAATTAGAAAGGCTTTTCCAAAAGGCTAAAGCTCTACCCACAGAATTAGGCTCAGTGGTGTAAATACCACAAGCAGAGAGATGTCTATATGTTCCTGGTGTTAAGGAAGCAATACATTTTTGAATACCACTCTGTATTGTTCTCTGGTTACAGTGGACTCCTTACAGACTAAGTAAATTCAAGTAATTGTGCATTCTCAAGTCACATGCCAAGGAGAGAACATCTATATACACTTAGTAGCATGTATTTTTATTTTAACTCATTATTTTTATTGTTTTCATTTGAGGTATTCATGAATACTCATCATAAAACCTTCCAGATCTGAATTTGTCATGGAAAATGGTTGAGCTGAAATTTTTGTGCTAAAAAAAGTTACATGAATTAATGAATGAGTGGCCTTCCTTCTAGAAACCAGATGAGTGTCTTGTGCAGGGTGTATCCCATAGTTTATAACCCACTAACAAAGGGCCTGAGTGGCTGAAGGGTGATGTTCTATCAGCCACCTGCATTCCTCCTCCCACACCTGCACTGGTGTGATGAGCCCACCGAGGTGCCTCTCTTTGCCCATGGGTTATGAAGGGTGACTGGAATATCCTGAGACACCCAGCATTGTATGAGGTGACTCCTGGCCTGAGAGACAACGCTGTAATGACTTCAGAGAAGACCTCAGCCAGCTCAGCAGCAGCTGGAGTTTCCTCTCTGGAGCCTGTTTGCATTATAAAATGCCCTCACAGAGAGAGTCTAAGCTGGATTTCTAACCTGCATGTGGGAGCATGTGGAGAAAAGGCTCTTTTTATATCCCTGTCCCATTTTGAGAGTCCATTTTTCTGCATTCTTTGACAAGAGAACGATAACCATCTATTCTAGGTGTAACCCAAAGTTAGGGTGCAGTCCTGCATCTATTGACATGAAGGGGAACTCTGCTGGGGGAACTCTAAAACCAGAGTTTCATCTGTGATTTGTAAGACCAAATTCGGTCTTATGAATTGGATTGCTCTGAGTGCACCCCAAGCTGCTTGTACATGTAGCAAAGATTCTGTCTCTTGCATTTTTAATTGCCTGTGAGATTGTATTGCCTTTGACTCTCCTGCACAGAATGGGAATTTCTTGTGCAGGGTGGTGCTACCCGACAGAAAGGCAGATCCTGTGAGAATTCCTATTCTACTAGGAGGGAATATAAGACAAGTCTGTTTTATTAAGAGGAAGGGGAAAACAGAATTATGGTGATTAAAAACAAGAAAACAGGATTCAAATGAATATATTTTGTTCACATGGTCTGAAACTACTCAGGCTTCTGCCAGTCAGAGTTTTCCTTAATTCTCTTATGATCCTCCTTTTATAGTGAAGCTTCAGGAGGACATTTCACAGTGTCTGTCAGCAGGCCTCATTCCCAGAGTTATACTGGGATATAATGAATTTCAGCCCAGTGACTGCTTACTAGTCTGTACCTTGGGCTCAATTCCCTTTCCTTCCTTTTCAACAGAAAGTATAAGAAGAATTCTTTTGAGGACTTCATCCTCCTTCATTCCTCGTTTAACATCAGCCAAACTCTCAAATGTCATTTTCCAACCATGTATTGATGGTGTCGACTAATGGGGCAGAGGGGTTTTTTTAATTAGGTTTATTCTTTTACTTTCATTTGCCAGTTAAAGGCAGTAAATGAGATGTTGGTCTCCAGCTGTTGCCATATTTACCTGCAGCTCAGTTTACCAAACTTTACTCTTAAGAAGTTGTGGCTATAAAGTGAATGACTCTGGACATACTGTAGCTGGATGAATACATAGAACATGTCTGGGAATTAAGTTTCACTGAAGCTGATTATGTCTAGGATTGGTTGCCTGGTTAACTCTGAGTGGAAACCACCCCCTTCACCTCATGCCATTGCATTTGGACCAGTGGGAGCAGCACTGGATCCTCCAGTCCTGTTGCACACCCAGCATGGTGGGCGAGCATCCAGGGTGTGGTGTTCCTGTCCTGCCTGAGCCAGCCTCCATCCAGGGCCATGAACAGCCACAGCTTTCTGGCCACGAGTCCAAACAGCAACTGGTGAGGTGCTAAAGCTGTTTGTATGAACTCATTTATGAATGGATGCAGAGGCAGGATAAACGTTCAGAGGAATGCTATGCAGAAGATATGAAGGTTTCCTAATATTAACGTGGTATGTGAAGGTTTTGATGTGCAGCCATGTGGAAACCACAGCAAAGTGCTACAATGTCCTCACCCAGAAAAGTGAGGGAAGTCAGTACTTTTGATATATTAATGTATCAATATATCCCTCATAACTTTTTTAATTTAGTAGCATAGTTTATCCAAAAATATGTTATGTTTTTTGGAAAGCACTGGTAGAAGATAGCCATAAATTTAGCGCATAGTTTTACAAGACTTGCTATGATACTTGTTATAGAAGAAAAAAATACTTTCCTGTAGAAATCAAAGGTATTTAATGAAATGGAAATGTTTCGTTTGCAGGTTCCAGCTCCACATTTCAGACTAGCAGTAATAAATTTGGACAAGGAATTTGGATATAATATGGAACTGGTCCAAATAAATACAGTATGTGTAGATTTTGCATATGTTCAAGGGCAAGGTATTACAGGGGCAGCGAGTCCCTATCAGGAGGTCAGTTCTATTTATTCCTTAAGCAGTGAGATCATGACTGCTGGGAATTAATCCATTCATTTTCTTATTGTCTGTGCAATTTCATTTGCTTGCTTTCTTCATAATTCCCTTGAAATTTTTACATAATCTTAAAGCATCTTGCCAGCTCCCTTCCCCGTCCTTATCTGCACATACTTTGTTCGATTACATGTTTCATGGTTTGAGGCAGATGAATGGAGTTAACACACGGCCGGGCACAAAGCTGCCTTTGTTTAGGCTTGCCTTGCTTTGAGCTCAGAGCCTGAACCGAATTTACTGAGTCACTCTTTAGGCTTGGCTTTTGCTTGGCCCTGGAATGGGAGTTGCCCTCTTGGTGGTGTTGTTCTTCACCCCTCACTCGGCAGAGGAGGATTCATCCTGCTTCTCTGAGGATGCTGTGGACCTGCCCACCTCAGCCAGTGTCCCGAGGGCTCTGTCGCTGTGCCCACAGCTGGTGAGCTCCAGACCAGTTCACAGGTGACATTCATCTTTCATTTAAGCAAAGATTTTAGGATGAAGGCGCTCACCGAAAGTGTCTAATGTCTTTTTTACTATAGTTGACTGGCATACTGCAGATGTCTTCAGTTCTTCAAGTGAATCCCATCTTTTGTCCCTGGACAGAAAATCACCTATTTTCTATAATGAAGAGTTACAATTCTATTTTAAAAGTGTATTTTAACTAATATCTAACATTTGTAATCATCCACAGCTTTTTTTTTTATTGTCACTTAAAGTTGTATATCTCTTAAAATCTCTGTAACAGTTCAGATTTTTAAGGTTCTTAAGGCCTTAAACTCTCTTTATTTCAGGGAGTGAGGTTAAACATATTGTAAAGAAAAAAAAGCAAAACTACTTTCGCTGTGAAGATACATTAAAATTGAGATCACCTTGTTCTGCCAGAAAAAGGCCTTATCTTTTCTTCTAATATCGGGAACTTTGCACTAAACACGTGAGCACTCAAAACCAGTATTACATCAAAAGCCTCCAGTTTGCTGTGCAGGCTTGTTCAGCTTAATGGTTCCTATAGAATGTATGGTATGTTCTGTAAGAGGGGGGTAAAAAAATTCCCTGTATTTGTGTACTTTATAGCCAAATCAAGTATTACATTACAAAAGCTATTGATCTTTCCCCAAGTGGCATTTTTATTCTCTGTATAAAACACTGAGTAAGCTAGAACTTTGAAAATTATTACTCTTAAAGCCCTTTTTTTTTTCTTTGCTTACGAATTCAAGTGAGTCTCAGAAGAGTAAATACCTTTTTCCTTTATGTGAAAAAAGCCTTCAGATGGTGATCATCTCAGGTAATGTCAAGATACAGAAGATTAAAAGGGTATTTTCAGCATATTTTATAAACACTTCAATACTGAGCTACCTTGTACTTTAGTTCTCAGATTTTTGGTTTTTTTTTTAAATCTTTGTAATATTTCACACAATCACAGAATTATTTGGGTTTGGAAGGGACCTTAAAGATCTTTGAGTTCCAACCCCTTACCATGGGCAGGGACACCTTCCACTATCCCAGGTTGCTCCAAGCCCTATCTAACCTGTCCTTGGACACTTCCAGGGATGGGGCAGCCACAGCTTCTCTGAGCAAGCTGTGCCAGGGCCTCAGAACCTTCATGGTAAAGAATTTATTTCCAATAGCCCATCTAACCCTGCCCTCTGTGAGTTTAAAGCCATTCTCCCCTTGTCCTGTCTCTCTGTGCGCTTGTCCCAAGTCCCTCTCCAGCTCTCCTGGAGCCCCTTTGGGCACTGGAAGGGGCTCTCAGGTCTCCCTGGATCCTTCTCTTTTCCAGGTGAGCCCCCCCAGCTCTCCCAGCCTGTCTCCAGAGCAGAGGGGCTCCAGCTCTCAGAGCATCTTCACTGCCCTACAACCACCCTACAGCTCAGGCCTTTGTCACCCTACACTTTTTGGCCTCGAATCCAGAGCTGTCAGTGCCCTGTTATTCTCTAATTTAAACAAAAAATAAATTATTTAGTGTATTATTTTGGCAATATCAGCCATTGCAGGACAGCTTTGCTTTCCCCTGGGGTGGCCACCTGGCTGCTTCGAAGGCGTGATAGGCACACAATGAGAGGTCCTGAGCAAAGGGAATCAGGAAATCACTCCACAAGATGAATATGTGAGTGGTTTGGGCAGCCAGAGCCTTCATCCTTAGCATTGTTGCCAAATACAGGGGTGTCCAGCCATGCCTTGAACGTTTCTCAAATGTTCCAGCTTAGCAGCTCCTCGGCACATTTCCTCCAAACACGGAGGAGTCGGTAAGCAAGTTCATGTCTGGCCTCTTGCCTTCCCCCCACACAAAGAGCTTTGTATGTCAAGTGTGAGAGCTTCAAAATGGAACAAAAAATAAGATTATTTTTCATCCTGGATGGTGGGTGACAACTTTACCTTTTCTTTCCTTTCCCTTTTTAGTTATTTTGTGCTGAAAGAAAGATATAATGCAACACATTTTTGGAAGACTAAGCAGACGTTTACTGTGCCAGGTCCTATCTACTGCATCCTTCAGCATGTTCCAAGGAAAGCAGGCAAAGTATTTTAACTCTGCTATACACCACATAACTCAGCTTCTTAACTGCTTACACTGACTAGTTCTACTAGAGAGGGAGGAGCAACTATCTATTTTTTAATTCTTTTGATAAACCAGCTGAGCAATGTCATTGCTGTCCCTCGCTGTGTCTGCTCTCAAGCTGGGGTTGCCTCAAGGTGGTGCCTCATCAGGGGTTTCACTGTTTCTACATAAAAGAGTCCCAGCAAAATGGCTTTTATACTGATGAAAGAGAACTTCAGTCATGGTGGAGTGAGTCGCTACTCCTTCCAGCAACTGAACATGGGAAATTTCACTTGCATAAAATTGAAGTTGTTTCTTGGTTAGAATATCCTGTATTACTTTTCTTTTTTTTAAAAAAAAAAGTCCCCCAAAGAGTGAAAAAAGAATGAGTGAGTTACTCTTTAAACTTGAAGCATTATTTGCATATAAAATTATTTTAGCAAGTTTTTTGTGACTTCCCCACCACTGAATTCCACCACCATTTTCTTCAAACTCTTTTGGCCTGGAGTCATTCTGTGTTCACAGCAATGCACTCACTTTTTCTTCCTCCTTTTTATCCCATGCTATGGACTCATTTTGAGTTTATAGAATATACCCTAGAAATGAAAAGTTAATGGAATGTTAGATTTTTTTGAAGCAGGGATAACATAAGAGATAAAAAATACTGTTTGTGATCTTGAGAAGTGAAGGGGAAAGATGATCTGCTGTTGTCTTCTGCTTAGGTGTTTCCTTAAAGAAGATACAGTTATGCTGTCCCTCTGTTCATTTCTCCTGCATTTTCTGATTATTTATAGACTATTCCAAAACTGGTGGGACTGATGGAATGGCTGTCCTTATCCCTTGAACTATAAGGTTCCATGCCAGGATGTGGTGGTTGTTGTTTTGGGTTTTTTTTATTAATGTGCATTAGGAAGAAAATATAGTCCAATTATTTGTAACATTATTTTATGTGGTGGTGGTTTAGAGCATCACACTAGAATCCACTTTTAAGAAAGAATTCTTTTAAAGACAGAATTCAAAGAAGAAAAAGTTTGTTTTCACATATATGTAGGTAGTTATATTAAATAAAAAATATTCATACAGTGAGACAGTAATTGTAAGTATTTATTTAGTATTTAATAATAATATTAAGTCCAATGTTCAAACAACTACTGTAGACAATTTGTAGAGAGAAATTAAGTCCACAACTGGAAAAATACCTTTCTTTTTATAAACCTTTGAGTTTTTTCAGTTATAAAGAAACTTGTAATACATTTAATGAAACTTGTAACCCTTGACAGCAGGCATTTTCGGAGCTTTGGAGTCTATTTTCTGAGAGTAGCCATTGTCCTTTGAAAGCATATAGTAAAATTGCACAAGGAATTCTGGAACTGCCATTTCTAGGATGAATTCTGTGAGAAGTGTCCTGTGCTATGCAGAAGTTCAGATTAGATGATCTTCGTGGTGCCCTCTGTTTTCAAGAGTTTGGCTGAACTCATTCAGAGGCAAAACTGAGTTCTGTAATGGGTTGAAGTTGCAGCATGGATTGTGAAAATTACTTTTAAAGGATACAAACTCAGTCTAGTCTTAACATATTGATGGAATGAATTAACTGCAAATTTTTAGTAACCTGAAATAGCAGCTCCAGAAAATGTAATCAGGGTACCAGAACTGGAAAATTCCTGCGTAGAAGAGTTTCTATCATGGTGACTAAAAGACAAAATACAGTGGAAATGGTGGAAATGGTTGACTGGATAGAGAAGAAAAGGAAAAAGGACTATCCAGGTGTGTTCCTGGTCGGTTTGTAGTTTAGTTTACAGCTAAATTGTACATGTTGACTGTCAACCAGATCTCATGTTGGGTTGGACTGTCAGGGAAGAGTGGCCTAAAAGGCACAGACCAGAGGAGGAAACTCTATTTGAAGTACTAATTTCATTTTCTTTTTGCAAATTGCCAAGACCAAATGCAGGTTCTATAGACAACATGTGTCTCCAAATACACTTACCAATAGCCCTTTTGTTTTCCATTGAATCAAATTCAAGAACTCTGTGATTTCGATTTCATCAAATATGAAAGTGCTCAGCAAAATTTGAGCTCTGTGTGCATGTGGATTTTCCCTGTTGTTTTTTGTCCCTGGTGTGAACACACCTGGACTTGACCAGCTTTATGGGGGGTTTCTTGAGCTGTTTGGACTCCCTGCAGAAGTGCTTCAGTCTCGGTGCCCTCAGCCACTCCCAGTCCCACTTTGTGTCTGCAGTGACAGTCCTGTTCCTCCCACTTGTGATGCTTTAGTCATGGAGTTGCAGTTTCATAGGCAGTTACATTCCTTTCCGTGTTGTTTAAGGCAATCTTCTTGACAGATTGGAGTAAGTTATCAGCTTCTGATGAGATGAATCATTCCTTTTAATCTGCCTACTGCTTCCTGCCTCTGATAAGGGGAGGGATTTAATCTCCTGTGGAGAGCAGATCCCTACCTTGTGGAAATCACCCCTGCTCTGTTGAAGCAAACAGAACTCAGGCATGTGCTCAAACCTGACCATGAACTTCAGTGCTGCTTCCACCAGGATTCAGTTATGGCATCGTGTATACCTGCAAGGGAGGGTGTGTGTAATGTTTGTGGGTTCATAACTTGTCTCTTTTGGGATACTGTTTTTTTTAGTTGATCCTGCATTCCACATGAAATACATTCTTAAATGCAGTAGTGAACATTTTAAGGTGTTTTTCTTGAACAAGCTCTGATTCAGTCTAATTTCCTTTCTTTTTCCTGAGGTGTTCAGAAGCATAAAAATTCAAGCACAGATCAACAGTGAAAAGAATTGAAGCAGACACATTTACCACTTACTTATCACTGTGTATTGAGAGTGGGAAGGGGGACTGCAGTGCTCCTTTCTGCCTGGCACATCCTCAGTGTGATGGAATTTATTCATTTCTCAGTTTCTGCTCAGTGCAGAATGCATTGGCCTCGGTCCAGGAGGGTGTTGGCCTTGTCTGGTCACCTGTGAACACGTGGGCAGGATGCTCATGTGCTTCAGCTTAACCCAGCCAGGGCAGGGTGCTCAGCACCTCTCCCTCCTCAGCCCTGGCACGGGTGAGGGGTGTGCAGGCAGGTTTGTAAAATAGGAACTGACACTCTCCTCGGGGAAATTTAACTCACAAGACTAATAACCCATCTGTGGTTTATATTTCTGCATCTTGACTTGTTCAATGCATGTTTAATTTGGGAGGGTTGCTTCAAGGTTATGGCGAGGGCGCTTTGGCGCTATAATTTCTGGTGTGGAATGCAGCTCTTGTTGGAATAAGGTACATGATGTACTTTTACTCTTTTGTCAGAGAGCAGAAAGACAAACACGAGCCATGGACTCGGTCCAGTACGCAGAATTCTGTGAAAGTCGGCAATTGAGTTTTTGTAAGTATTATAATGGCTGCACTGTATGGAGATGGTTGATTATTATTTCATGTAATAGAGAGCACACCAGAACCTCGTGTTTTTTGAAAGCACTTTTGTTTCATCTGCAATAATAAAACTTGAAATTCTTTGTCTGCATAACTCCTGGGAACAGTTAATTTAGAAGTTTCAGGCTGCGTCGGGCAGGGTATTTTATTTGAATATTTACCAAGCTTTCCATGTGCTTGAATACTGTGCTGGTGGGGATGATGGAACTAGATTAAAACCACCACTTGCCTGGAGTTGTCCTGGTGGTGCTAAAGTTGGCCTGTTAGAAAGTTTCATGGCTGCAGGTTTTTTGGAATGCATCTAAAATTAGAGAAGAGCAGCAAGTTTTGCTTTTATTTCCCGATCCACAGAGACACAAAGAACTTACTAAAGAGACTTTTCTATTTTAAGCTGTAAGCTCCTGCTGTGGAATTTGTTCAGCATTAGCCAAGTTCATCAGTATAGGCCATTCCAACACTAATAACATGATGACAGAATTAGGGCTTTTCTAGCACTGAAAACCAACTTACTAGAAGTACTTGTGGGCCATGACTATAATGAGCTGTAAATTAATGGGCTTGATCATGTAGCAAAACATCATTAGAGAAGCGGTTAAGTGATGACTAAGGTTTTAGGTCAAATGTCAGAGAAAGGGAGGTGAAGGAGCCAGAAAAATCATTACAAAACAGCACATGATCCTACAACACAGGCTTGAACACAATGGTGTCTTTAAAGGAGAGACCTTATCTTGTTCGTCCTTTTCAATTCGAAGAAAGAGTGACTCATTTATGGCAAAAAATGACACGTTTGAGATACTGTTCTGTATCAGCAAATGTAGGAAAACATGTTTTGCAAGCGTTTCTTTTCTTAATTCAATATGTTTTTTCTGTTTAGGTCTAATTTGGCATCACACATCTGTGAGCCATTAGATAAATGATACTTCAGATTAGGGTGACTTCAGGAAATGAGAGGTTTGTGATAAAGTCATTTTTAAAAGCCCAAAATTGCCATCTGGAGACAGAACAAATAGAAATCTTAAATTTGAGAAATAAAATTGAATGTTGCTGACCAGGGGATTGTGATCTGTAAAAATATCTCAGTGCTATTTTCACAGTGTTTTTAAATGACCATGTCTATAAGGTTCTTTTTCACTGACATTTAATGTCATTAAAGAATATGAGAATTACAGTGGTTAGCAAATAGTAGCAAGAGAGACTTGGGCACAAATTCAATTGCATAATATGAGCTCAATTAGATAGAACATCCTAAATGCCATGCAGAACATTTGTTCAAAAGTAACACGAAGGCTATTTTATTTTACTTTTTTTTTTCTTATATTTCAGTAAAAAGTGAATGTGTTGCTATGTTTAAAGAAGAAAACCAAAACCCTTTTTTATAAACCCATAAAAACTGTGTCAAAGAGAATAAACCTGGAAGGGACTTCAAGAAACCTATTCTAAAATATATATATATATATAGATAGATAGATAGATAGATAATTAAATTATTTCTGTGCACTTTTAAAAACAGGGAAAAGAAAAGGTCCATCAAAGTACTACAGAATTACGAATTTTAATTGTAGAAAACATTTTGTCGTTCTTCTGCCACCTTCACAGTGCTCATCTTTCTTTCTTTCTTTCTTTCTTTCTTTCTTTCTTTCTTTCTTTCTTTCTTTCTTTCTTTCTTTCTTTCTTTCTT
>JAWWEE010000105.1:111649995-111751132 GCA_035221455.1 Xenops minutus
TCTCTTTCTCTTTCTCTTTCTCTTTCTCTTTCTCTTTCTCTTTCTCTTTCTCTTTCTCTTTCTCTTTCTCTTTCTCTCTTTTTCTCTCTTTCTCTTTCTCTTTTTCTCTCTTTCTCTCTGTTTTTTTTTTTTCCTTTCTTTCTTTCTGGACCCAGTGTAGCCTTCTCATTCCCTCCTAAATAAAAATAACCATTGCTTACACTGGTTTTCAGACATGACACCTGACATGTCTGTAGCTTTTTAGTGCTGGTTGAAAACTCTCTTTGAAAGACCTGTCTCAGACGATTCTTCCATCCTGGATTTACTTCATTTTATTCACCTCTGTCTTAACAACTCTTTCTGTCCCAGAGTTCTGTGATCCTCTTGTCCATCACCGACCTAAGATCATCCTTTTTTTGTCCTTTTACTCTCTCAGCAAATACCACATTTCTCTGTCCCATATTTTCCTCTGCCCGTTCTCCAAAGTTATCTCATCCATCACCAGTGTGAAGATCTCGTATGGGTGTTGATCATTTGCAGATCTACATCCAGCCTTAATTCTTTATATCCAAAGCACATCTAAAAACCACTGATCTACCAATCATTTTGGCTCCCTTTTTCAGCACCTGAGCCCTGTATGGTTAACATCAGGACTTCTGAATTTTACTGTCCTTCTTCATCTGTCTTTGCTATTGTTAATAAAATTATGTCAAGTTTATCTGGACTCATATTTCTCTTGATTTCTTTTAGTGATTTCTCTAATTCATCAAAGATTTGATGCATATTATTTCTTTTACAACAATACATTCCAAATCAGGTTTGTCCTGTCTACTGAGGTTGACCCTTCATTGTTCTTAAACCTTCTGTGTGATCAATTATTTTGTGTTTTTTTCTCTTTACTCCACGTGCTTATGGGTCTCCAAAATGTTGTGTATGAAATAACAGTCTTTCCCCACAGGCTCCATTTTGGTAATTCCTTCCTTGATCAGTCAAATCACACTCACTCTACTTGTTTCACATTTGCAATTTTTCTGCTACCCCCAAAAAATCGATTATTTTGGCCTACCTGTTGTTAATTTTTCCTTTTCCCCTTATGGTTTTAACTGACAGCAAAGAAAGCGTCCAAGTTTCGTGACTGGCTGGACTGCAGCAGCATGGAAATCAAGCCAAATGCAGTTGCAATGGAGATTTTGGCATATTTAGCATATGAGACTGTGGCCCAGGTAAGGGACTATACTGGCTGAACTCTAATGAAAATGAAAATTGCTCTTGTATGTGCTCCAGCCTCAGTGCTTGGGCTGTGAGCCCCTTCAGGAGTGCAGCCTCTGCTCCAGCTAACCAAGCTAACTGGATTCATGGAATCACACCATGGGTTGGGTTGGAAGGGACCTGAAAGCTCATCTAGTTCCAACCCCCTGCCATGGGCAGGGACACCTTCCACTGGACCAGCTCAGAAATCCTGCCTGCCTTTCTATGTCCTGGATGGCAGATGTGGACTGGGCTGGACTCATCCGTCAGATACACAAAGAGAAATGTTTTATAATGCTTACAGAGGAGAGTGGAGTCCAGCATGAACTCTATTCAAGCCCAAACTGAAACCACACACTTTGCTATGTGACCTCTGGCACTTTGCTGAGGCTCATTCAACCCCATTGCACAATTGGATTAAAAAGAAGGATTTCCTGGAAAACAAAATGTTACCTTAGTGCCAAGCCGAGCCCTCTTGGGTAGATAGATTGCTCCATATATTTACAGAAGTGGAAAAGAAAGGTTCCTTGGGCTGAAATACCTCTGTGTAATTTTGTTTTCAGCTAAGAAACACTAAGGATATTCTACCTTAACCCACAACCCCTCATCTCTCATTGTTACAATGCTGTTTGTAATGCCATGTCAGTAACCCCTCCCTGTTTTGCCCCTCCAGCTGGTGGACTTGGCCCTTTTGGTTAAACAGGACATGGCCCCCAAAGCTGGTGACCCATTCAGTCATGCCATTTCTGCCACCTTCATACAGTACCACAACTCTACTGAGGTAAAGCTGGCTTTGTCACTTATTAATGCATTTCATGTTTTTTTTTTCACGTATATTTTCTTCCAAAATACGTGTTATTGAATCTGGTATTCATGCAGATTTCTGTTTATGAACTTTGAAGTTACGGGTTTAGGTGGAAAGACATTAAGTTGTAGTGAATGTTAAATTCTTAGCAGCGTCTTTGTAATTAAATGCAAATCTTCTTTTCTTGGGTGGAAATTTCTTCTCCCAGTATTCAAGGCTCTCTCTATTGCAGATCTGGAGATTGAAGCTTTCAGAATTGGCAAGTGCCCCAAGTGCTGTATTACGTTGCTGTAACACAGATATTACAGTAACTTCTGGAATGAGCAAACCAAATTTGGTATTGCATCTCTTCTACCAGGAAATCTAAGATGGCAATAATTGTTTGGGTTGGGGTTTTTTTTTTTGTGATTTGATTATATAATGGCTGTTTGACATCTTGCTTTTATAGCCCCATCTCTTAGGGCAATCTACAAGTGTGAAGACCAGTCTTGACTCTCCTGAAAACACACCACCTCCTACACCCACGCCCCCAGCATCGGCAGGACAGCAACACCTTGGGAAAACCCCGTCAGGAGCCTTGGGGAATGGGGGAATTGGACAGGACTCTACCAAATCCAAACAAAGGAAAAGAAAAAAGGTATTTATTGCACAATCTTGGAATTAAAAAAAGGAAAAGAAATCCAAACCTCTTTGGGGAGTCAGCACAGGATCACAGAATGGTTTGGATTGGAAGGGACCTGAAAGATCATCCAGTTCCAGCCCCTGCCATGGCAGGGACACCTTCCACTAGACCAGGTTGTTCCAAGCCCCATCCCATCTGGCTTTGAACACTTCCAGGAACAGGTCATCCAAAACCTTGTCTCAACAACCTGTGCCAGTGCCTCACCACCCTCACACGAAATAATGTGTCCTGTTTTAATTATTTTCGCCTATATCACTTATTAATGACCATTTTTACTATAGGGCCAAATGTGTGGTTTGGTGCTTTTTCTATCAGAACTAGGCTAAAGCTTCCCAGTAATGTCTGCAGCCTGGGTTTTCTGAAGGCAACAATTGCTGCTGCCAAGCTAAACGTGCAGCCCCAGCAGCACTCCCCACCCCAAATCCCCATCCCCTCCTCTCACAGTGTCAGTAGTGGAGGTTTTGAGGGTCAAAACATAAGCAGAGTAGGCAAAGAGGGGCTTGTGATTTCCCTGCTCCCAGCAGCCCCTAGCAGCTCTGCCTGACTTGCTTGATTTTCCTGCCAGTTGGTTGCATTCAAGCTAAATATTTGTGCACTTTGCATAAAATCCAGATGTCTCATACTCAGAGTGTGAAATGTAAATGTTGCAGTTCTTGTCTTGCTGTTGTAGAATCTCGGTGTTCTGTCTGAGAGAGAGAGAGATGTACCTTGAAACCACAAGGGAAATAGAGTTTATTAAATACTGGGTAGGAAGCCCTGTGTGAGTCACTTGGGGCTGTTTTGGAAAGATGTGATGGCAGCGCTCATTTTGCTCCAAAGCAGTGGAGTGACTTGGGATTGTATTGTGTTTTAGGATTAAAAAATACTCATTTTTCAGAATAAAAACAGTGATTTTTACAGTGATAGATAGAAAAATATGTATTTTCTCCTTCCCTTTCCTAGTATGTTCAGCTTTATGTCTGTTCTTATTATTCTCCAGTTAGAAAGCTGTTAGTGAATCCTAAAAACCTTTCAGAAAACTTTTACTTTTCCTCTTTCTATTTTATGTTACATTTGGTTATGTTTTGTTTCTGTGGCCAATTTCCATTATAATTCCATTTTAAAAAAACCAGGCAATGTAGTTTTTGATACATTATATTTTGCTGGTGTTATAAGTTTATTTTAAATTCTCAGTGTTTTGCTTAATGCCTTTTAAAACAATTGTATTCCAAAAAGTGCACAGTTTTAATGAAATGTTCTCATGACTTATCCAATTTGGTCAGGTATCTACTGGATATAACTGAGCCATTGAGACAAACAAGTTAACTTGCTGAAGAATGTTATTTTTAGGCCATGAAGGCCCAGTCCAGCAAAACATATTTGAGTTTCATATTCCCTTTATGAATGTCAATCAGCAAGGGAAGGCTCTGCCATCGTATTATGAATAATTCCGTGTGTACACACCGGCTCCAGTGGACTCAGCACTCTTGAAAATAAAACATTTTATAAAAAATATCCCAAATTTGAGAGCATTGGGGTATAATGTGAAAGTGTAAGGGGCCTGTGTGTGGGTGTTCATTAAAATCCAGTGCATAATTTAAGTTTTTCTCATTTTTAGTGCACTCACTAACATAATTTTCAGGAGTTTACTGCCAAGCAGCCACCATTTCATAAGTCACCTGAATTCTGGCAGTTTAAGTGGAGCCTGAAACAGCATTTCAGATAGACTAAGAAGGAGAGTGACCTTTTCTTTTGAAATCCTGGGGAAATTTTTGTACAATCAGTGCCCCAGTAGCAGTGGATTCTTCTTTTTGCCTATTTAGGGCCCATAGTCCAAAAAGTCATTTGAAATTTGAAAACATTTCCTTTTGAGGTAATTAATTAATTTATCTTTGCCTCTTTCTAGCACCATTATGTCACATGTTTCAGGTTCAAATTTCAGTCTGATGTTGCTCAATGGTGATTTTGGTGTCAAATTGCTCTCCTCTCAGGGTGCTTGTTCGATCTTTTCCCCACCCCTTGACATCATAATAAGAGCCTGAAGTGCTTTAAAAATAGTTTCTGTGGTTATTGCACTGCGACTTATATGACCCTTTCATTGGAGTTGGAGCATTCGCTGCTCTTCTCAATTGCAACACACAGCAGCACGAGGTGAAAGATTTAAGAGGACAAACATGGTGTTCTTTGGGTCTCTTAAGCAAAGTTCATGTAAAAGTCCTCTTTAATTTGCTATTAGCTTTTTTTCCCTAATGCAGTGTGTGGCAGCAATGATGTGTATGCTCAGGAAAGAAAAAATTGGTGTGTTTTATAAAGGTTTCTTTTCCTGCTTTATGCACTGTGGGGCTGTTGTGTGTTTTTGATTTAGCAACAATTTTGGTGTTTTTCTGTTGCAGAGCACTGCAGCCTGTGGTGTAGAGGCTCAAAGTGATGCCATCCAGCCCAGCCACATCAGAGAGGCCATTCGGCGCTACGGCCACAAGATTGGCCCCCTTTCCCCATTCACAGTACGTAATAACAGAGTTATAAAAAGTTATATTTATAATCTTAAAGAACTTTGATTTTCAAGTGGTCGAATGAAGAAGCTTTGGAATTGTTGAGAGCAATTTGTGGTGACTGTAATTTTCTTTATAAAAGTGGCATAATTCTCTTGGGAAATAAAACTTAGTAATTTCTGTCTCTTTTTGGAAAGACAGAAAGTTTTTGTTGTTTCTTTTTTTTTTCCTTTTAAATATTATTTTCTTTCGATTACAAATTATGCTTTTTTGTTAGTGCTTGAATTTTCTGTTTTTCCAAAGTTTAGGTTTACAGTTATTTTAAATTATATGTATTCCAATATGGTGAAGAGCACTTTATATTCTAAAATTAGTTGTGTGTCAGATACTGCTCCTATTGGAAGTTGAACTCTCAAGTGTCACATTTTCAGTTGGAGAAAGAAGAGAATGGTTTCTTTAGACAACTTTGAACCTCCACTGAAATGTAATAGAACTGAGCTTGTGGTAAAACACTGATGGGTTCTGAGGTTTTACCATCATTTTTTCTATGCAAATTGCAAATCCATTGTTCACAGCAGCCAAAGGAATTCTTTATTTCATTTTCTCAGCTGATGAAAATGGGAAAGCAGCCCTTCTCCAATGTCATAAATTGGGGATCATTTTCTTCTCATCTGCTGTTCTGTGTGGCATAAATCCTGCTTACCTCAGAATATCTACATTTAGGAAGGAATAAATGTCAAAGAAATCATTATAGGAAAAACAGAAAAAAAAACCCCACACCAAACTAGATCTGAGCTCCTAAAACTCCGGAAGAAACTGCCCAATTTTTGAGAGATTTTGGGAAAGGAAAATGATTCTGAATTTGGAGGAAATTCACCTACATAAAAATGATACAGAAGTGTAAAAAGACCATAAATATCAAGGGAATAGTGGGACTTGACCTCAGAAGTGAGGAACAAAAGAAAATAAATGAATATGTGAAGCTATAATTTTCCTAATGTCAAAACTGACTAATGCTTTTATAAATGGTAGTAAATATTTGGTTTATTAATGGTAGTCGATACACATTTGCAATGAATTATCTTTACATAACTCTACCTCTCTCTTTTGCCACTCACAAATGACAGATTAGTATCATGTAAGGCATAGGATAGGATTGCTAGTCCAAAATAGAGAAATGTGTTTTGCAGAAGTTTTTCTCAGAGAGGTAGCTAAGAACATGGCAATGGCTTCTGAAAGCAGAGAATGTGCTTAACTTTATTCCAGAGAAGTAAAGAGCTCACATTAACAGTTGCAGAAAGGTGAGTCTTCCTTCCCTGACCCTCTAAAAGTGGTTTGGTCAATTATTAACCCGAGTTCAAATTTTTTTCTGCAACCACAAGTTATAATAAAATACTCTGGTCTGTGTTGGGTTTTTTTATGTCCTCCAGTCTTAGGAACTTCCCAAATAGCACAACTAACTGAACGATTTAATTTGTTAACATTACATACTGTCAGCGTGGTTGATGAGATGAGCAGATCTTTTCCCTCTAAGCAAGCCAAGAATGAGAGGGAATCTTGGGTCAGCTCCTGGATGCACTCAGATGGTGGAGGGCTGTAAGATGATTCCACTTTTAACAAGAAAGCTCTGGAAAAGCACTTGGAGAGGTCTTAGAGAGTGTGCATTCAGGTCTGGCCATCTGCCCCCCTCTCCTCTCAGTGCCCTCACTGGGGATGAACTTTGCTGTCGGGCTTGTCCCTGCAATAACCATGATTGCCCTGTCTGAAAGAAGAAAGGTGGGTGGAGCACTGAGCAGCCTCTGCAATGTGCCTTCCAAAAGAGTTCCACAACAGGTACACTTCAGTGCTGCAGAGCTCTGGTGGCTTCTCCAAGCGTCAGGAGACAGATTGACAGTCCTACCACAGATTTTTATATAATCAGGCAAGACCATTCCCTCAGATCTCAGTAATTATGTGACACAGTCTCTGCAGGTAGTGAAAAACCTTGATACGTTTTAAGTCTGATCCATTCTCTGTGGTGTCTGAAGGAAAAACTCCATCAGAAGGATCTAAACCCTTCCCTGATCTCTCTGGAGTCCTAGAATGGATATTTTTATGGATCACTGTAATAACCAGCAGTTTGAATAAGTGGTAGTTGTCAAGGGCCTGCTGCATTCAGAAAGTTTGTCCCTGAATCCAGAGCAGTAGGAGATGGGTTTTCTAACTAGAAGAATGAAGTGTAACAGTCAGATGTTATCCTACACAAAGATAGGTGATGTGGAAAGGCAGCCTCCAACTGCATCCCAACAGTGCTCAGGGAAAGGCACTTCCTTGAAAGAACAGACTTGAGGAATGAAAAAGGGTCATGTGCTGGTGTGTCTGGGTAGAGAACTGTGTCAGTGGAGCCATGCAGTGTGTGGATATGCATGGAAATAAATCCTTGAAGAAGGAGAGGTTATTTCTCTGTAATAGATTTGCATGTATATGATTTGCTATGATTCTGTGATGTTTTGGGTGTATGTTTTCCATTTTGCCCATCTCTTCTCAGTTTTTTCAGACTTGCAGGGGGAGAGAAACAAAAGGGCTTTTGTGGCAGTTTGGCCAGTGCAACATAATAAGCAGTTATAGCTGAAATCCACTTGAGTGGGAATCACAATGGTTTCTCAGTACTTCAAAAAGGTGTTATTCCTGAATACACCGAGAGTCCTTTGTACTCAGCATCCAGTGTTTAGCTGGGTCTGTATCTAAGTTGGCACTCGCTGGGTCAGTGTCCTGGTGTGCTTCGCTCCCATGTGAGAGGGGATTTCTCAGAAGAATCAAGGTGTGTTTCCTAAATGTATGGTGGGCTGGTGGCTGTTTAGCCCAAAACCACTTATGTCACTATCTGAGAATTAATATAAATTGCTCTAAATGAGTTAATAAATATTTCAATACTGTTGGGTAACTATTAATTTTGTTAGAGGGACACTTTTTACAAAAATAGAGATGCTGAGTATTTTCAGGCATTAAACCAATTACAGAGGTGAGCAGCACTAGCAGCAATAATATTTGGAGTAACACTTGGGTTTTATAACACCTTCCTTATGGACATCTCTTTGCTGATAGTATTCATTGAAATGTCCTCTTGATATTCCTGGGGTAATACTTGCTGTGCTCTGAAAGAGAAAGCCCATGAGCCACACATTCCATGAGGAGATCTATCTGGCAAGGGTCTGTCACAGTGAGCAGCATCCTGGGATGTGTATGCAAAGAAATGTTGTTTCTTCCCTTCCCTTCCCTTTCCCTTGTCCCTTTTCCTGGTGCCACAGACTTAAGATGCAACACGTTTTGTCACATCTTCCCTGTTCTGCTGTTTAATCATGACTGTCCCTCTCTTCCCTCTGATTTGGTGAGAAGTGTTCCCTAATGAGGCAGTTTTGGAAGAAGAGTGGAGCTGTGTAATTTATTCTTGAGCAGCACTTGATGGATGTTGGTTTGGACAAAAAGAGCGCTTTGGATGTTTTATAATCACATGGTAAATGAGAGCTAGCATTAAACTAGTGAAAATGATCCACTTGCATTTATTTTGACCTTAATAGCTATGTCAAAATGACTAACATAATTAGAGCATTTAGGTTTTGTCTCCAAGTGCAAGCCACAATGGAAAGCAGCAAGTGTCCTCCAGATTCTTCTGCATTGTATCATGGCCAAGGTAGTTTAGACCTATATTTTATCCATATATTTTCTGTTAACAGCATTGGGTTGTGCTTGGTGTTTCCTTTAAAGCATGGTCCAGACTTTCAAGAAGCAGAGAAATATTAAAGAATAACATTATATGTAATTTTGCAAGACAGGAATGGGAAGTATGGAACTCTCCATCGTGTGGAATAGTGCAATTCCATGTGCTGGACCAGTGACTATTTCTCTGTGCATTTAAGGAAGTGGATAGTGAAAATGCTATGCACTCTTGACTGGGCCTGTAGGAATAATCCTAAGGTTCATCCAAGTAATATTAAAATGATAGCATTTATTATGCCAAGCTGTTAACAAAAATATCAGATGGGTATTTCTTCCCAGCAATACAAGCGTAATGTCCTTAGAGAAATTAGTTGAAGTTACTTAAATTGATTGTATTTCAAACAGTTGGGGTAGCAAACAAATAATTCTTTAAGAATATTTATTCTGTGAGGAATATACAGTGCTTACCTGGACTCTTGATGTGAGCAGCTGTGAGTGGTTCATGGACACTGTAAGCAGGACTTGTGACCACGAGAACAGCTCTAGTAAAAAGTGCAGCTTCTGAGGGATCCTCTCCTCAGAAATTAAAGCAAAGTGGTTGCTACAACAGTGGAAGACCAGAGGCAAAAAGAAAATGTTTCCAGAGCAGATTCTTTGTCTTCAGTTTATGCCAGTTGTGAAATGAGATGCTTTAGATGTTTAGATAAGAGAAGCTGAGGTCACCACTGTAAGCTGTAACCCTGCACAGGCTCTCTGCAGACACTGCCCATTATTCAGCAGCCTGTGTGTGTGTAAATGGAGTGGCCTGAATGAACAGAGGTATAACCACCAGTTCTTTGGATATTTGTGTTTTGGGGGGAATGCTCTTTCAGCCTCCAAGGCATTTCAGTATGAAAAGGCTTGCTAGTCTAAACCTTTTCTTGTTAAATATTTCAGGCTCATAAAATTGCCTCTGCAGCACAAAACAATGAATATTTGCAACCCCCTGTTTGGGATCCTGTTGTGACACTCCCTGCACAAAGAACACGTAACACCAGAGAATGTGATTTGGCAGACACTTCATTCTTTGGGTCTTACATACAACTGTTTATACTCTTAGAGGCTCTGAAGTAATTATTGCAATATCCCATGTAGAGTTCAGTAAGTTACAGGTACATGTAAATCATAGTTTCACAGTCACATTATATACTTAATCAGGACTTTTCACTTCTGATTTTTTAAAGTGCTCACTATTGGTCCTTATTGATCTCAGCTTTTTTGCAAATGCTTAAATCAATTTCTGTGGTGAAAACCACTCAAGTTCATCACAGACCTTTAGTAACGTCAATATAATAAAGATTATATTGGCTCTGATTTCCTTCTGATTTCTCTCTCTACCAATTTACTGATTAGAAATCAAAATCTATAGAATAGTACCTGGAGACCTGGAAAAGTTGAGCCTGTGAGAGACTAAACCAACAGATGCA
This sequence comes from Xenops minutus, assembly GCA_035221455.1. Lineage (NCBI taxonomy): Eukaryota > Metazoa > Chordata > Aves > Passeriformes > Furnariidae > Xenops > Xenops minutus. The sequence continues at coordinate 111,660,343 of JAWWEE010000105.1, forward strand.
GGAAAAGGTTTTTCATGAAGGAGATGGTTGGGCACTGGAACAGCTTCCCAGGGCAGTGGTCACAGCACCGAGCCTGGCAGAGCTCAAGAAGCATTTGGAGAACTCTTTTTGGAGGCCCATGGTGTGACTCGGGGTGTCCTGTGCAAGGTTGGGAGCTGGAGTTGATGACCCTGATGGGTCCCTTCCAAATCAGCATATTCTGTGATTCAGGGAGCAGAGAGAAAGGAGGGAAACTTAAAATACAGAGGCCAGCGTGGCAATATGATATTTGTGGAGATGAGAACAGGGTGTTTTTTAAAGAAGGTTTGGTGTAAGTGCCTTAAACTTCAAGAATAATTTGGCTTCCCATTTCACAGAATCAGGGAATGGGTAAGGCTGGAAGGGACCACTGGAGGTCATCTGGTCCAACCTCCCTGCTCAAGGAGGGTCATCCCAGAGCACATGGAACAGGATTGCGTCCAGATGGCTTTTAAATATCTCCAGAGAAGGAGACTCCACAACCTGGAGTTTTGTCCAAGGGGATTTGAACTGCAAGTTAGTCTTAACTGAAAGAAATTGCCTTTTGCATGTTTCAGACCAAAATAGTAGTGAGAAGAAATTCTGGAATATAATCTTCAATAATTGCCTCAATAGACTAAATGTGGATACATTACATCTAAATTTTCCTAAAGCACTTGAATGATACAAATTTCTGAATGCTGTTTCCAAAGGAAATTAGGTACATGGAACTCAAATAAAAAAATCTCTGATATTTAGGGTTCTGTATAATATACACTGCCCATATTGATATTCAAAATCAATTGATCCTGATTTTGAAGAAGTCAGGGTTTCATTCGTAATCAGTTCTCAAAAATGAAGTGTAAGTATTTATGTCAAAAGGCATTTGAAAACTTTTCCTTCAGTTATACATTCAGTTTTTGATATAGAAAAAGTCAAATTGACATTTTTATTCTTCTTATTTTGAAAGCAAAAAAAAAAAAAAGGCGTTTTATTTCATTAAACTCTTCCATACTTGTGATGTCTTTGTCTATACTTTAGGCTGTTGTCTGCAGTTATTTGTTATTCTGCAGTGTTAACACTGTGTGTTTGAAAAAGATGAGTTATTATTCTATAAAACCAGTAGGAAGTCAAATCGCAGTTTGGAAATCTTGTTCCCTTCTCTCCCAGCCCCCCATCCCAAGGTTCCTCCTTTCAGATTTATGAAAGAAAACATTTCTTTCTGTAAAAGGTTTTTGTATGCCAGCATCTGGAAGTGTTTATTTCAGTGGCATGTAATCTATCTGTGGATTTAGTTAGCACCAGACTCCCTTTTGTGTACTCCTGACTTAAAATTTTTATAAATGATCTTGTTGAATTTGTGCCAGTGTGCACATGGTTTGGCTGATTGCTGCATATATCCTTTACCTGCCAGTCACCTTTGATTTATATTCCTTCCCTTCTGCTTTTGCCTTCCAAAAATGGTGCCACTGAACTGTCCTCTAAATGGTCTTACTGGATAAATGGCTCCAAGATGAGATGGGATGGTTCTGGCCGCTCCTCAGCAGAAGGCATTGCCATAATCCATCCTCGCCCACTCTCTGTAGGACCATTCAAAAAGAGGATGAACAGGGGGAATTGGGTCCCTCTGCCATCCAAGCACTATTTCTTCCAGTGCTATACAAACATGTAAAATGGGACATTTGATTTATATAGCTCTTAATACCATCTGAAGATACATAAACTGCTTGAGAATCTTTCACATCCCCTCTCCTGAACTGAACTTCTTCATTAGATGAGTTTAATCCCGAGAATATGGTTATAGAGTTTTCTCCCAGAAAGATTAAAACGTGAGAGAATGGTGTATATAAGGATATTTTAAAGTATTTCATTTGGAATAGATTGTACAGTACACATGACAGTTCTTTCCATGATAAAAATCCCTGTTGGTTTCCTGAAGCTAAACAGCTAATATTCTTTCAGAATAACAACAGTTCTGTAAGCTTTACTTAATGACATTACTAATTTGGAGAGTTTTATGAAGTTTCCTGGAGAAAAGCAGGTGGCTTGGCAGTAATTTAAAAGGTTCCCAATTTGTGGTAGCAGTTTCAGGGGGTTTCATGTTTCTAAAGAGGGAGACCAAGCTGCATATTGCTTAAGAGTGTCTGACACAATGATGTATCATTTTGGACTAAGTTTCCAGGAGTTCATTGGTCATTAAATGTGCTGCTTGACTTTATGCTGCAGTTTCCCAGCTGTCTCTACTGGGGGTAATCTTAATGCTCACACAGAATTTATTAATGAAGGCATAGGCTTGCAGCACTGATGAAGCAGTAAGTTGCCCAGATGATTTTATTAAACAGGAACACAGATTTTTAGATAAGACAAAAATGTCATTTAAGTAGGTTTGAAAAGAACTGGCTTGCTTTCTGCAGAGCGCTGGGAAAGTATTTACAAACGGTCTGGATAGTATTTGATATCCTGTGGGGATATTTCAAATTCTTGGATTGCACATACATCAGTGTCTTAGTGCACAACACAGTACATGAATTGTTGCAAGCAGCACGTGAGGCTTTCAGGCAGCAGAGATGTGGTTCTGTGGAGGCAGGAGATACTGGCATGGAGTGACTCAAAGTGTACAACCCTTGTCCTCCACTGTGTCACCTCCTGTTCAAGGATGTCACCCTGGAAGGACTGATCAAAACGTGCATCCTGCTCAGTGTAGGAGCTTGCAGGGTGACATTTTATTATTTTTATGGGTAATAATTAAAAAAAAATCTGATTTGGCAAATAAATTTACTAGCTGTGTTAGTGAGAAGATAAGTCAGCTATAAAGTTTGCAATCAACTGAATCTCTCGTATAAACCAAAGCAGCTCCTGATCTCATAAACCTTATGTGATTATTTTTTTCTAACTGTATGTCCAGGTTCAAGTACATACCAGAGACATTTTCAGCACAGTTGTGCCGATGTAAAAGGATCCAGGGTAAGAATAAGTTGCTTTCTAAATGAAGTGTATGTTCTTATGTGCCTCCTGAGAGGCTTCAAAAACCTTAGTATAGATGAGAATCTGACTGCTGGTACTTTGCTCAAGGCAATCTAACATGTAATAATACATAAGTATGTATTTCAAGGGTAAGGTGAGTGAATATAATTCTAGAGCAGATAGTAGGACTAAAAGGTAATTTAATTAAGCGTTCCAAGGTGTGGCACAAACATAAATCTGTCCTTCCTCGATAATTTGCATTAATTTTTTTATAGACAGTGACATTGCATCCGTGCAGCAGATATGTTTGGTGCAAAAGTGAATAAATAGAACTTGGTAATAGAAGAATCCTAGGAACAAAATTCAAGACTCTTAAGAGCAAAGTGTCTTTTCCTTGCTTGCCATTGGCAGTGACAGTGCAGCTCCCTGCAGGTTTTGTGTTTGTGTGACTCGATGATCTTTAAGATCCCTTTCAACCCAAACCATTCTAGGATTCTGTGATTCTGTGGTAGAAGCCCTTGCCTGGGGACACCTCTGGCATCACTGACTTGTCAGTTTGCGGATAAAGAATGTAAAATCTCTAGAACAACAAGGTAAATCTGGAAAAAGAACAAATAATAATCTTTAAATACCAAGTGGAAATATTTTGTATAACTGCATTATCTGTTATTTTCCATTCTGGTTGCCCACTCCCTCATTCAGAAAGTCCTGTGATAAAGCTCAAGTTTAAGCACTTGTTCAACTTGACATTTCACACAGGAGAAGACAAAAGACTCCTGAAGTTTAAACAGGGACTCTGTGATTTCTTTCTGTCCATTTATCGTGTCCCACTCAGTGAGGTGTCAGTTCTCATTTGAATCTTTGATGCCACTGACAGCAAGAGAAGTTACTGAGCGTGCAGCAGTGCAAATGATGTTTGATGGCCTCCCATCTGTGTCCTCTGTCCTGTCCATCCCCTGTGGCAAAGGTGCTCATTGTCCCCATGTCCCTCTCATACACCTCCAGGCACCAGAAGGCAACACTGGTTGCTAGAAAACCTCTTTAACATCAAATTTTCACTTTTCTCCACACTAGTGCCCTTTCAGGGAGCCTGGCTGCTCACTTGGTACTGCTTGGGGATATTTCTGTAGCAAAATCCAGTGAAGACAACAGGCTTGAGGCAACTGAACACATTTCATGAATTTTAGTTTGTGATTTCTGTGTTTCTTCCCTTCCTTGAGGTTTTTTTATTATTCCAGCTTTCTGACCTTAGCTTTAAGGTTGTGTAAACCTCAATTCAGCAAAGCTTAATTTTTAAACTATACCTTCAGTCTGACAAAAGCATGTGCTAAATTGAGGCTTCTGACATTATTAGTAATAGATGTTTTGATTCATCTGTTTTTCCAACATTGTGTTTTTTAAAAAAAATTATTGCACAGGAGAAAAGGATGGACAGATACTTGTAAGGTTGAAAGGATCCTTGAAAGGATTTTCTGAGGTGTAAACAGAGATGCAAAGAAATAAATTTTATAGTTTATAAGTATATCTAAATGTCTGCAGAACTAAGAAAATAGTCTTTGCCCTGTGAAAAGCTTCAATATTTTTTGTATTGGTGCATTAAGTGATGCTTCCTGGCATCTTGGTCTCTCTGGACATTTAATTTAAGGTAGTTCTGTGGTCAGGGATGGTGATCTTTAAGGTGCCAGTAGTAGATTTGAGGAAGCAGACCAATCCTGGCATAGCTACTGCTGGGTTGAAAGGTAGAATGTTTGAAAATATATTCAGTCAAGAGAGAGAATAGTTTAAGCAAGAAGTGGACTGAAGGCCAGGTTGGATGGGGTTTGGAGCAACCTGGTCTAGTGGAAGGTGTCCCTGCCCATGGCAAGTGGTTGGAGGGAGATGAGCTTTAAGGTTCCTTCCAACCCAAGCTGTTTTGTAATTCTGTGAAGTTTGACATTCAGTTATTTTATCTGTGTTGTGTTTCTACAAATAAGCATGGACACTGCTCATCTGAGAAAGTGCAAACTGTACATCTTAGTGTACTGTAAAGGTAGGTGCCAGAATAAGAGAGGATGGCTAAGGGTCCTTAAAAAGTACTTGCAATAATCATAAAATAGGATGAAATTAAGATTGGATCTCTTTCCTGGCCTTGTAATATTTGCCTCACTGGAAAGTTTTGGAAGATATGTAAAGGATTTCAACTTAAATAGGATACAGCACTGGGTCAGTATTTTGTGTTAGTAGAACTAGAGAAAAATCATGAAATGAAGGGAAGTTCTTGAAAAGAATATCAGAAAAGTTAATCAGGTACCAGTCATGTTTTAATACTGTGTATTAGTGTGCTTATATTTATGACTGTGGTGTCCAGTTTAGGATTAAGCTTCAGCCAGGGCTTTCTGGAACATCTCTTCTGTCTGCCATTATGCAGTGGCAAAATTTCCCATTCAATATGCTTTTCTTACTTTTAAACCAAGCTTCTCACTCCCAGTTATATCACCCTGGACAATTCAGTTCCCTTCACAGCAGTTAAGTTCTTTAATTACTTATTGGTAGAAGTTACACTCTTTGCTCCATGGCTGGCTCAGGAGAGAGGATATGAGGAGGGAATTTTCCTTGGGAGGGCACTCTTCTGTCTCCGTGAGTATTTGTGTTAGATGATATGCAGTGAATGAAAATGTAAGATATTGGGCTTCCACAAAGACCCCGGGCTATTCTGCAAAGCCCTGAGAAGGTGTGTCAAAGAAGTGGTTTCCTTCAGGCTCCCATTGCTGACTGACTATGGGACCTGGAATATACCTGGCTGGTTAAAAACATCCTCTTCTGTTTTACTGCTTTGGAATGGATTCCACAGCTGAGAGCTCTGCCTATAAATTCTATGCCTCTAATTTCACATAATTCTAATTCCAATAATGCTGGGAGAAAAATAAGAATAATAATAAGTAATAGTAAAATGAATTAGAGTGAGAAAAAATAAAAATAAGAAGAAAAGTCACCCAATCAATGTTTGGATTGGGTTGCCAACCCTGGCAGGTGAGGTGGGGAAGAGGCTGCTATCCAGCCTGGAGAAACTGTACTAATGTGGCATTCCAGACTGTTCCACCACAGTCTTAAAGTGTGGTGATGTGCTGACAACATTGTCATTTTTGATGGCAAAGAATTGAGACAAAAGGAAAAAAATAAGGCTCTCCAGAGATCTTCATGTGTTAGTTTTACTGCAGAAGGTGATAAAACTGCTGGAAGCAAGCAGTCTCCATGCAGAATTACTGCAATACAAACGGTCTGGAGGTGAGACATATTCATTTCATGAGGTTAATTTTGTCGGTGCTGAAGGCTTTGGGTATTTTTTTTCCTTGTAAGAAAGACAAGTTATTAATTCTCACCATCAAGAAAAGTGTAGTTCTAATTGGTGTTTAGATACGATGCTTAAATTACCCTCCGAAGACATAGGGGAGATTTGGAGAGTAGATTAAGTGCTTCTGAGAAAAAGCATTCAGCTGTTTCTGCATCTGTTAACAAGTCAAACAATCTCACCATTGTGTGTGGAGGAGGTTTTTAAAAGTAGCAGATGCTACAGAGGAAAGGCTTGTTGCCACCTTAGGAAGCTTGGGATTTAATACCCCACGGGGTAGATGAGGCTCATCTTTGTCCATAATTTTCTACAGTAATATTTAGGTGATAAAAAGAATTAAGTAGGTACAAAAGAGAGAAAGGGGGTGGCTCAACAAATTGATAAAAAGCTGTTAATCACAGCTGTTTAGAACGTGGTGAAAGCCATGTGTGTGATCAAGGAATCCTAATTCTGAGACCTAATTTTATAACTAGTTCCAAATTATCCAAAGTGACTGGACATTTTGAATGCTTGCCCATAAATATATAAAAGAATACTGGGTTTATTGTGATTTTTTAAAGGTGCATGATGCCATTTCTTTAAAGTGGGATTTTTTTTTTCTGGAGCTTTAACTTCCATAAGAGATGTAAATCATCATTTATCTTTAAAAAGGGAGAAAAAGTCAGGTTACTAATGCTTTTCAATGTAAGAACATGAGTCAAGATCCAGGACTCCTCTGTATTTATATATTATTCATGTTACATGAATGCAGAACAGAAGTTAATGATGGCTCAATAGCTTTTGCAATATAGAGACATGACAAATTACAAGATTTGATAAGATAAACAGGAGAGTCAAAGGGAGATAGTGTTGTTTAGCTGGTAAGGAAGTGGTCTCAGTATATAAATTATCCAGTCAGGAAGAGATTCTTTCCTGTACGAGTCACAGCACAGAGGAGTTAAGGATAAAGTGACAGTGAGTGATGACTTTAGTGTGCTCTTTGCTTCCTCCTCCCAAAAAGATGATGCAGGAGATGTGCTGGCTTGGACATTTGGTGTGTGCACAGCAGGGAATGGCAAGTGAGGCTGGAATCTGACATTTGGTGGGAGATGGGCTGTGCACAGGAGGAGGATGTGCCATGTAGGAAAAGGAAAAGTCTCTTCTAATAGATGCAGATGGGGGGAAAAATCAGAGTGATGGGTGGGAGAAATGAGCTTGGCAGAAGCTTTGTGACTTGGTACAAACAAGAAGATGTTGGTTTTTCAAAGCTAGATTCCTAAGTGTTTCTGTGATTTCCTCAGAGAGAAGATCAGGGTCTGGATGAAGGGTAAGGAAGGCAATTGCATGCCACTAGGATTGTTATCTGGAAAGAAAAATACAAAATACAGCCACAGTCCTGGAGTGAACTTAGAGAGCATCCAGTCTCAGAGATGATACCCGTGTTACAGACCTCGATGGTGTCACGAGGTTCTTGATGAACAGATGGAGGGTTTGGAGTAGGTGGGAGAGGAGGAATTCCAGTTTATCCACATTCAGCCTAACTAGCTAGCCAGCCAGGATTCTTTATCGGTTGTACTTTAGGGTAAGAAACTCTTACTGCCATGTCTGTGAGCAAAGGTTACACTGTGAAGTATTATTTGGTTCCCCTAATTTATTACACCCTTCCCAATTCATCAAAGCACAATTTCCTTTTAGGTTGCTGAAGCAAAACCCTTATATTTTATTTTTTTTTTCGTTTTTTCTTTTAATGGAAAGAACTCATTCCCAGCTTTATAAAGTTTATTTTTAAGAAATTGTGGGTTAAAAGTTTTTAATAATGTCTTATTCCAAAAAGAAAAAAAAGTAATATTTCACTTCAAACTGATGTGGCAGCATTCAGCTGCCTGTAGTCAGCAGCACCCGTTTGACTTTAGTACTTACTGACATAAATCCCAAGAACAGCACTGGATACTGGGAAGGTCTGACTTGCACAATTATAACTGAGACTGACTTTGTAACACCAACATAAAGACAATAAAGGGGGACCTTCTCACCCTCTACAGCTCCCTGAAAGGAGGTTGTACCCAACTGGAGGTCAGTCTCTTCTCCCAAATAGCGAGTGACAGGACAAAAGGAAATGACCTGAAGCTACACCAGGGGAGGTGTAGGATATTAGGAAAAAATTCTTCATGAAAAGGGCTGTGAAGCATTGGAACAGGCTGCCCAGGGAAGTGGTGGGATCACTATCCCTGGAAGTGTTCAATAAATGAGTGGATGTGGCACCTGGGGATGTGGTTTAGTGGTGGACTTGGCAGCGCTGCCTTAATGGTTGGACTTGATGATCTTAGAGGTCTTTTCCAACCTAAATGATTCCATGATTCCATGAATGAGGCTTTGGTGGTTGTTCTGAGAAGTCCAGGATGCTGCTGTGTTTTATAGGATAGGTATAGGCAGAGTGGCTGGAGCTCTGCATTCATAGTGAGGGCTGCAGGTTGGAAAATTTACATTGCAAACTCTTCAACTTTCCATTTCTCCAAAGGCAGTTTATTTAGGGTCCAGTTTCCTTGTCAAATATTTTTGGAATAAAGTTAATTGGGGATTGTAAAGTAATGAAGAGGACAAGGTAGTGACAGGGAGTTACTGAGTTACTGTTTGATAAATGAAGTGTAAGCAAATTATTTTCATTCCAGAAGAACCAGATGTTAAGTAGTTCATCTGTGAATTAAGAAAATGGGCAACATTTGCAGTCTCTGGGGCTGTATCTTGTAAAGTATGGATTTTGAAAGGGTGTCCTGGGGTCTTGGGGATTCAGTTGCATGTAATGGGGCCAATACAGCACTGTAGCTGAAGGGGTTGAGGCAGTCCTTGCTCAGGCAGGCAGGGGAATGGGAAATAGAAGAGTTCTATGCTGCACTGGGGCAAGCACGACTGAAATACCATTCCAGTTTGTGTTCTAGTAAAGACATCAGCAGCTGGAGAGGGCTCAAAGATCTAGGAGGAATTGTGAAAGACTAGAAAATCCAAACGTGGAGAGACCCATTGTGGAGTTTACCAAACTGGAGAAAACGTTGTGTAGTCAATCTTTAATCTCACTAAAGAACAAGAAAGTCTCATGTCTTAGGGTTTTCCAGTCCTAGAATGCAAAGTTGTAAGGATCTCCAGGGTGGGATCCCTCTGGCTCGATATAAACACCTGCAGGTGAGCACAGTGAGAGACACCTGAGAGCACAGCTCCTCAGGCTGCACAGGGAAGCTGTGGCTGCCCCATCCCTGGAAGAGTCCAAGGCCAGGCTGGACAGGGCTTGGAGCAACCTGGGACAGTGGAAGGTGTCCCTGTCCTTGGCAGGGGGGTGGAACTGGAGGATCTGTAAGGTCCTTTCCAATCCAAGCCATTCTGTGATTCTATGATTTCCTTTATAGTCAATGGAGAGGAATAAGTGTTTCTGGACTGTAATTTATCTCTTCCTAAGGTGGATGTTTAAGAGGGGTCAAATGGACCATGCTGTGGAAGTGCCTTTTTCTCTACCTTGACGGGATGATGTGTGTGAGGAGTCCTTGTAGTGTGCAGCTTGACATTTAAGCTAGACAAATTCAAACTAGAAATAGGGCATATGTATTTATAACAACGTAACTAAGTGCTGAAATAGCTTAACCAGTGATTGTGACAGATTATCCATGACTGGAAATTTTAAAATCAAGAGGAGATGTTTCTGTAAAAGCCGTGCTCAAGTTCAACCACAGCTATTGGTTCTGGAGAGCCAAGTCAAGAAAACTGTGTGGGCTGTGTTGTGCAGCACAGTGAGATTAGATGGTCCTTTCCATCCCCAAGGACTATGAATCATCCTTTGCTGGTGCTTTGGGAAACTGTAAATGTAAAAATCCACTTTGAATACAGGTCAGCAGCTTATTCAATTTGAATTCCTGATGTTCACATGCATAGTTTCAAAGGCAAAAATTTGTTAAATATAGCAATTTCTCTTCAGACTTACAGTTTTCCATACCTTTTCATTAGTTTTGTGTTACACAACAAAGTCTGACCTTTCTTTCTAAAAAAAAATTAAAAGTAAATGTCATAGCAATGTAACATAAGTTTCTGGAAAGAAGCTGTTGATTATGTAATTGTGACATTTGTTTTTAGAAATAAATTTTTGATTCTTTATTAGAACAGGTAGATTAGAAGGAAAAAATGGGCATTGCTCTTAAAAGCAAATGGAATAACCCATTTTTATAACCCTCAGAAACTTTGGGTCATTATTTCTGTATGTGGTATGTCTCTATACATTCTTATAAATGTTCATATTACTCCTATATTATGAATAAAATGGGCTAAATACACCACCTTAATTAGAGGAGTGGAAATAACAAGTTATTTCCATTCTTTGAATGTCTTTGGCAAATTTCCATTGTGTCAACATAATTAAGATATATTAATATTAATCTGGTAAGTACTGTAACTTTACATAGTGGAAAAATAAAATAAAATGGACCATGAGAACATTTTTCAATATCAGTTTCAATTTTAATACTTTATATTCTTGTGAAAAGTTATAAAAATGTGTTATTAGTTTATTACCCCATTAAGAAAACAATGCAGCAACAGATGCTTGTTACCCCGATTTTCTCAGTCTGTTTATGGGGATGTTTTATCAAAATGGGTCTTTTAAAAGTTATAAAGATGTAATACTCTCCTAAATTAGGTCATAAATGCCTAATGTGGAAAACTAATACATTTTATTATTTTTCAAGTATGGGTTTATGTATATTAAAATATGCAGCTGTTAGGAAGTCTGGAGTGTGTAGAGCAGAAATGTATTGCATTACAAGATGTTAGTGTCTCTCCGAGAATGTACATTCTTTATGCACATACCCACACAAGTTTTTGGCATGTGGAAGAGACTACATTAACGTTTTGGCTCAGTATTATTTTCTAACATAGATTACTTTTTTATGAATAGATGTAAAAGCTAAATATACTGAGCACATACATGTATTTTACTCTATATTTGCCAAAGTCTTTACTGCAGCCACATACACTACTGGAGCAGGTAGATCGAAAATGCCAATGTGAATGGCTCACAGTCTCAGGGGGGTTTTGCTGTGTCTCTGCACAAAGGGTGGATAGTCCTGTACCAGGAGCAGTAACAAGGTTATCTCTTAGTTTCCGCCTCGTTCTGTCTTCCATGCAGATCCTGCTGGAATGGATTTGTGGTGAAGGAGGAGGAGGGATTCAAACACCTGCTTGTTGCAGGTAGCTTGGTGGCCTTGGCTGCTTTAGGAAATCACAGGATGGGTCACGTTGGAAGAGACCACAGTGGGGCATCTGGTCCAACCTCCCTGCTCAGGCAGGGCACGTGGCACAGCATTGTGTCCAGGCAGCTCTGGAATATCCCCAGTGAGGGAGACTCCACACCCTCTCTGGGCAATCTGTCCCAGCGTTCGGTCACTGCACAGCAAAGAAGTTCTTCCTCATGTTCAGGTGGACCTTTCTGGCCATCAGTTCCCATCTGTTCTTGTCCCATTGCTGGGTACCCTGAGCAGAGCCTGGTCCATGCTCTGCCCTCTCCCTGCAGGCACTGACAGACACGGGTGAGGTCCCCTCTCAGTGTCTCTTCTCGAGGCTGAGCAGCCCCAGCTCCCTCAGCCTTTCCTTGAAAGGGAGATGCTCTAGTCCCTTCATCATCTTTGTCACCCTCTGCTGTACCCACTCCAGGAGCTCTGTGTCCCTCTTGTCCTGAAGAGCTCAGAAATTGTACAACCAGAAGGATTTTTCCAACCTAAATCGTTCTATGATTCTGTGATTTTCAAAATTCCCCATAATTTGAGGTGGATAGACCAGTTGTCAAAGATGTATTCATGTCTCCATTGAGGGAACCCTTTAATGGTCACAAAAATGGGTGTAAAATATAAACCAAATGTGTGGCAATGATGGGAGTGCACTGAACTAACAGGGGCCTGTTCCCCACACACACATATCCCCCCACTTAGTAATTTAGGTATATGGGAAAATGTATGGATACTACTATTTTCTTATAGAAGGGAGACAGGATTGCAGAGTTTTGTGATATTTTATTCTAATTATTGTGGCATCATTTGGCCGCTTATCCAAGTGGACACAGCCCCGAGCTACCTGCTCTAGTTGGACTAGACAGTCTTTGGACTGTCTGAGATTGACAGTGATGCTGAGAGTATGTTTAGGCATGGTGTAAACTCAAGTTTTTTGTCTTCTCATCTTTCTCTGGATCCAAGCATTCCATAGGCTTTAGAGATTTACCCATTCCAGTTAAAATCATGCTGTAGCACATTTGTCTCTCTTCTAAGCAAGTCAGGAATGGCACATGGAGCCTGCATGCCATGCAGTTTAAATTAACCTAATTGATCCCAGTAGCTGTGCTGCCAGCCACCAAAGTGTTGATAGGACTTCTCCGGAAGCTCAGCTAGTCTGTCATCATCTGGTCTCAAAATGCTGCTCAGATGATCCTCCCTTTCCAGAGCTGTAGGTTTTATGAAGTCTGAAATTCAGACCCATGTGCAAAGGGCTGAATTTGCTGTCAGATTCTCCTTTCCAAGCTTTGCAAATAGGTGACTCTGTGGAGTGTCCCGAGTGTCACTCACATTAATGAAGCAGGTCCTATAAAGGCAGCCTAAAATAAGCCATGGTTTCATTCGTGGGAATCCACAGTCAGCAGAGAGTTTAGTCAGGCCTTCTGCAGGAGTTTGTGCTTCAGCAATGAGCCTTTACAAAACTAGAAACTGAAGATGTGTTTTTCTGAGCGAGTTTCATGTGAGGTTGTTGTTCCTGGAGGGAAGATACGCCTGTTGCTTCCCCACAGCCCGATAATGTATCTTATGGACTGCATATTTCTTAATTTAGCACCGACTCCAAGTGTTCATAACAAAGTGGAGCAAGTCCTGGTAAACACTTGTTTCATGGCTTCAAGGTTATTTTTTGAGATATTATTTTCGGGGTTAAGTATTTCAGAACCAGTTTGATTATCTGCTTGTTGCTTCTTTCTAAACCAAACTAAAAGGCGTGAACACTTGTATGCTTTTCTGGGCTCAGGCTTCCTTAACAGAATATACCTTCTCTATCTGCCTTCCCCACAAAAATGGGGACAATAATTGCAATAATAATAGTAATTATATAAATAGCAATTATTATCTATATTTCATAGTAATACTAATTACTAATATTATTACTATTGTTATTGCTATTATTACTGGCATTATTACTATTACTTAGTCTATCTGAGCATCATTTTTCTCTGCTGCAAAGCCAGGTTAATTTTGGGCCTCTACACACTACTAATGCCAGTCCTAGGAGTGGTGGAGGAGAATGCAATTCCTGAGCCGTGAGGTGCATTGTCTACCCTGCAGACCTTGTCCAGAAGCACATCCCCACATGGGGCAGGAGGGTCCTGCCATGCCTCATCTGCATCTTACAGATGTTTTTAAAGACAACCATATTTAGGGATAGGTGAGAGTTGTGAGATGCATCTGCAGAGGATGCAGTCCAGTGCCCTGACTTGAATACACTGTGGGGTGGTCTCTGAGCAAGGCACGAGGATGGGTCTCTGAATCCTTGTTGTAGCCTCAGATTTTATAAATGTAATGTTTTTGTCATCCTCTCTATAAAGGAAAGGGGTTTGCTTTCTGAACTGATCACTTTCTGGCTTCTAGGGAGTATAAACTCAGAACAGGTCATATTTTGGGATCCTAATTTCTTCTATTTGTAAAAAATGATCTGTGCACTCTTGTTTCCATACTGAGAATTCCTGTCTTTAAGGTGCAGCCAGCTGGGAGGGTTTCTTGTATGGCAAGTCACTCACTAAGAATAGAACTGTAGAATCATGGAATGGTTTGGGTTGGAAGTGACCTTAAAGATCATCTGGTTCCAAACCCCCTGCCATGAGCAGGGGCACCTCCCACAAGCCCCATCCAACCTGGCCTTGGACACTTCCAGGGATGGGGCAGCTACAGCTTCTCTGGGCAACCTGTGCCAGGGCCTGCCCACCCTCACAAGGAAGAATTGCCTCCTAATACCTGATCTAAACCTGCCCTCTGCCAGTCACTAAAGAAAAAGAAAATACAGTTCCAGGAGTTTCCATTAATAGTCTGGTTTGTTGACAACTGGCTTGATATTTAAAGGAAGCCAGTAATAATTTATCATTTGATGAAAATGTTCATGATTAGCCACTCTTTTTCTTCAGAAAACTCAATTTTATGTGCTAAAATAATATCTGTAATAAAATAAATCATGGAGTTTTATATGGTTAAATTAAAGAAGTTCAGATTTTCCAGAACAAGGAGATTGGAATTCAGCTTGCCAAATGCAGATATGTAGGAGAGGGCACTTCCAGGGATGCATGTCCTTCCAAACAGCATTTTTCTCAGCACTGACTGGAAGTGGAGGGAGGTGACAGCTCAGACTGAGATATGGTTGTGGTCTAAATTGAAAAAAGTTAATTGATATCAGTGCACCTTAAATAAGTGGAAAATATTTGGGGATGTCTTATTTTTATTCCATGTAGAGGGTGATGTTAGCACTGTAAGGTCTTAATTATAGGTTTGTCAGATACAGTACAGATTACTTTTGTTTTATTAAGAATAAAATATTAAAAATTCACGTCATTTTTATATTTGGAATACTATTTTTCCCATTTTTGTTTCATGTCTCAGCACTTGTTAGTCATCTTAGAAGTGGTTTAATATCCATTGTGATACCCATTAATAATTACATTTTATTAATTAAATATGTTCTTTTTCTCTTTCAGTTGCAACTATGAGACATGTCATAGTACTTAGTGAAAACACTTTAAGTTATAAGTTGATTTTTCTGTGGGTTTTTCCATCTCATGTTAATATGAACTACTTTAAAACTCTGCATAGATAGAATATTGTATGTTGCTAAGTATTTTGCATGGATTTTTTTTAAAAGATACTTTTCTATGCATTGTTATTACATCTTTGCCGTTTAAATGAATTATGTGCCAAGAATTAGATGGAAAAATAGGTAAAAATTAGATAGAAAAATTAGTCTGTTTAATAGGAATCAGATTCAGTGCTATGAATGGACAGATATTTACTTGCACGGCAAATACCCAAATACAGAAAAATGTGGCTCCCAGACGTTTAAAGTAATTGATGGATTTGAAAATTCATGGTACTGTTGGAGATTTCTTTCACTTGTTGTCACATTGGTTAAGATGACACCCCAAGGCCCTTAAGTCGAACCTGAAACCTCATTGAGCTGAGCAGTGTGTGAATGCAACTCTCATTTTAGATGTGTGAAGTGGGTTAAAATGAGAAATATTTGGTTGCAGCTGCCACGGCCAGCACTGGAGGGGCAGGAGCAGAGGGGGGAGATGAGTGAGCAGCCTGAGGACAGGTGTGAGCTCTCATTAGCTCAGGCCAGCACAGAAACTACCTGAAAACAGATAAATAGAGGCTGAATTACTGTAGATCCCAGAGCAAAGGACTGAGGAACCAGGTCTTTTAAAGGGAATTCCTAAAAGGACGATGAGAAGTGGAAGGTGAGTGGGGAGAGAATGAAGTCACAGCTGTTCAAGGAAGCTGGAATTTTAAGGAGATAAAATGAGAGCATAGTTTTGGGTGGGAAGGGACCCAAAGGGTCCTTCAAAGATCATCTAGTCCAGACCCCCTGCAATGAGCAGGGACACCTCCCACTAGATCAGGTTGCTCTGAGCCCTTTCCAATGTGACCTTGGATGTTTCCAGGGATGGGGCATCCACTACCTCTCTGGGCAACCTGTGTCATTGTTTTTCCCCTCTCACTGGAAAAAGCATCTGTGTTATATCTAATATAAATCGACCCTCTTTTAGTTTAAAAGCATTACCACTTGTCCTATTACAACAGGCCCTGCTAAGAAGTTTGTTCCCATATCTAACTGTGTCCAAAGCAGCTAAATAATGTGAACAAGGCTTGCTAAATACACAGACATAACTCTTCCTTTTTATGCACATGATAGAAGTATGACATTGTGTAATAGCTGTAAGACAATCCAGAGCATTTCCAGGGGATTATTGCATATCTCAGGTAGTTGAAGTCATCCAGCCTTTTGGCTTCGTGCCTTAAAGCACTACCAGAGACATGTTATAATCGTCCAGAAATGCCCTGCCTGTTGTGAATTACAGCTTAACCCAAAAAATTCAGTGCACTACTCATATACCCAGAATAGGCCATTTAACCAGGTAATGTGCATTTTTAAAAAAAAAAAAAAAAAAAAAAAAAAAAGTTTAATGTGCCCTTCCACAAGCTGAAGAGACAATTTACCTCCCCATCCAGAACAGCTCCAGAAAGTCCTTGCTGGTTTACAATGTCATTTCCTTCTGTTGTTAATGATCTTATTGTCTGATCTTATTTGTCTTTTCTCTCTTTTCCCTTATTTTTGGATGTGGTTATTTGGGCACTTCGTTGTATCCCTGAAGTGCCTCCTATGCTTTGTGACACTCAGATATGGAATGTGATTATAGCAATGAAGTGTACAGAATGTAAGTAATTTGAGACTGAACAGAAAAGATGGATGGAATTATAAATAATGACTAAAACTCTGCCACCATCACTGTGATATTTCCCTAAATTACACTTCCCAGGAGGAGGTTTTCCTGTAACAGAACTCTATCTGATCCAATTATTCATGTATTAAACTGTCTCAGTGATAGGATTAAATAATAAATACAAAGATGATGAGGGGTCTGGAGCATCTCTCTTATGAGGAGAGACTGCAGGAGCTGGGCGTGGTTACTCTGGAGAGGAGAAGACTGAGAGGGGAATCTCATCAATACACACAAATATCTCAAAGGTGGGTGCCGAGAGGAGGGTGCCAGGCTCTTTTTGGTGATGCCCAGGGACAGGACGAGGAGCAGTGGCCATAAATTTAAACACAAGAAGTTCCACCTCAACATGAGGAAGAGCTTCTTTCCATTGAGGGTGGCAGAGAGCTGGAACAGCTGCCCTGGGAGGTCGTGGATTCTCCCTCTCTGGAGACATTCCAAACCCACCTGGATGTGTTTCTGGTAACCCTTCCTTGGCACAGGGGAGTTGGACTGGTTGATCTCCAGGGGTTCCTTCCAACCCTAGCAACTCTGTGATTCTATGAAATGTCATTATTTATTTGCTTTCCTGTCTTCTCTTACATGAAAGTTTGGATATTAGATCCCTGTTCACCTTCTTTCTTGATTTTGGTACTGTCCGTCCCCTCTAAACTCTGCCATCCTGGGCTCTTCTCTGTCTCGTCCCGATGAGCAGCTTTCTTAGCCCAATGTTTTTATTGTTCCTGTCTTTATCAGCCCTGTGATAGTTTGCTCTGAATCAAGCAAAGCATTCCCTTCTGGCCAGGCCAAAGGAGTAGCCAGCAGCCAGGCACACCTTCTGTTGTTTCTTTTTCCTCAGCTGCCTTGTTTTTGTCAGATAAAACTGCAAGCAAAAAGCAAATTGTGGTGTTTTCTGATATTAACTGTAATATTATGTCTTCTGCCCTGTAGGCAGTGTAGCCCAAGCTGGCAGGCTGCCTACCCTGAAGCACAAGGACGCTGCTTTCCTGGGAGGCTGTGTCAGATAAAGCCCTGAGCTCTTCTGGAAGTGAAGGCTATTTTTTCCCCCTCGTTAGTCGAACAAGACCTTATCAACATAGAAACACAGCCTGCATGGCAGCACAGTCATACCTGTTTTGCCTCATATTTGACTTCCTCACCAAAGCATATTTCTCATGTGGGTATTAAAATAATGGCTTTTAAGGTGGAAAGTCTGCTGGCTCACACTGTGATTGTGAGCTGCTCAGGGTGGACACTTCTCCAGCTATCTGGGCTGGGGTTTCAGAGGAGCCAAGGGAGCTGAGTGCATAAAGCTGTGTCTGCCCCGGGAGACTGACTGAGTCTGTGCTCTCTCACACTGAGGCCAATGATAATGGGATGGCCCAGGATCATATTATTCATTTTTCTTACTCTCCAAAATAAAGTGGCCACCTCCAAAATGCCTCCTGAAAAGGGTTTCTGGCCTCTACATACCTCTGAGCTGTGTCCTGGCATTGGGGAATGGCAATTGCCCTATGCCAAAAGCATTCCTGGGGCTAGTCAAATGATTGATGTGTAAAGGGGGTTTTTGAGAGTCCAGGAATATTCCCTGATAATGTTTGAACTTGAGGTTAAGTCTTAATATGTCACTGCCCTAAAACTGAAGTCTTAAGCCGTGGCCCTCAGAGCAGCCACAGAGGTGGTTTTGTGGTGTTACCATGTGCTGTTTGAGCTATTTAAAAAGGTGCTTTCTGCTCAGTGACCTTATGTGGTCAATTCCGTTTTATGGGTAAGTCGTTCTTAATTATTGAAATATAGAAAATGCAGTTGCCTTGAAGAACTGCACAGCTCTGGCATGTTGGATCCCCTTCAACAGCGTTCAGTATCTGATCCATCTTTTTTTTAGAATCAAAGAACTGTTAAGGTTGGAAAAGATCCTTAAGATCAAGTCCAACCATCTACCCAGCACCACCACCATGTTCACCATTAAATCATGTCCTCAAGTGCCATAGCCACACATTTTTGGAAGTCTTCCAGGGATGGTGACTCCACCACTTCCCTGGGCAGCCTCTTCCAATTCTTAGCAATTCTTTCTGTGAAGAAATTTTTCCTAATATCTGATCTAAACATCTCCATGTGCAACTTGAGGCCATTTCCATGGGATGTTTATTAATACAATTGAAAAGAAACAGCATTCTAGTCCTTCATTTTTTAGGCATCAGCATGATGTAAGGCTGCCCTGGCTTCCTCCATGCTGCAGGCATCACTGCTGCTTAGCCCAGGGTTGTTCCAACTGCAGGGATTGATGATAATGTTGTCAACAAGCAGAATACAATTCTTGACATTTTGCTTTCCTGTAAGTCTTTTGTCTTCTTTAATGCCATTAAAGGCCAGGTTGGATGGGGCCCTGAGCCACCTGCTCTAGTGGAAGGTGTCCCTGCCCATGGCAAGAGGGATGGAATTAAATGATCTTTAAGGTCCCTTCCAACCCAGACCATTCTGGGATTCCATGACTGGGGGGATTGATGTCAAACCATGCTTTGATCACTGTGTAGTTGCAACCAGAGTTCCCTGATGTGGTCTTTATGTTTGCTCTATGTTCCTGGTGGCCAGAGACCTTCACCAAAGCTTCTGTTGGGTTTTGATTCAGGCCCTGGATATCTCTTGTGTAGACTGTTTATGTGTTCACACAATCCTTCTGTGTTTTCTATCCCTATAATGAAGCCCCAGCACTTGCTGTTTGACATCAAAGCCAATCGCCATGAGAATGAGCGTAACCTGGCAAATAATGACCACATTGTGTGTGCAAGCAGGGAAAAGAGAAGGCAAGCTATAAAGCAGAACCTTTTTCATTTACACAGCAATGTTTTAATAACCAGCAGATTTGGGGAAAGGGGCTGGAAAAATAGTAAAAAAGATAAATGTACTTACATTTCAATGTTGAGATTTTTTTAGCAAGTACAAAAGTTCACTTCTACATATTAAAATAAAAAATACCCTTGGATTTTGGGCAGGATCCTGAGAGAGCTATTGGCATTCCCAATCAATGCTTGTCAGGATATTTTCTTTTTTTTTTCCCCCCCAATCCTTCTATTAATGCAAACCTCCTTAGCTACACACTTGAGGCTGCCCAGTGTGATAGCTTTACCACAAAGGGCTTCTGTGTATTCCAGGAGTCAGGATATGGCACTCTTCTGACAGAAAATGCCCTGTAATGAAGGTGAAGCTCAGACATTATTTATTCCAAATACAGGATCTTTCCATCTGCAAGTTTATAGAGGCTGAGAAATTGTTGAATTTGGAGATTTGCAAATAGAAATTACAAGCTCGACTCTGAAAATATTCCCTCCTGGAAAACAAGTCGTATTCCCTCTTGTGAGCATTATCCTTGTGCAGCATTAGATTGGTATGGAGGAATTTTGAAGGTGGACAGTTTTGCTCATAAAGACCCAGCACCACCCACTCCTGGAACGGAGCAGCCGAGCCCGAGCTCGGGTACCTGGAGAGAACAGACTGTCACTTGTGTGGAATTACGTGGAATATTTTCTGTGTGTTTCTTAAACCAGGCCCACTTTTTAGGCTGCAGCAGGTTAAAGTTAGAGCTGTGCAAATTTTGAGAAGCCTATGTCCAAATTAAGGCTGGCTCGCTTCCAGGAATGACTGGAGCTGGCAAATTTAAATCATTTTCAAGTTGGAGCTGGGTTTTTTCTGGGTTTTATGTCATCACATATGAGTTAAAACTGAGGAAAAACCTGGTTGTGACCGATTTAACCTCTTTTTGCCTCCTGCCTTGGTCTAGAGTATTTTTTCTGTATGTGTGACTTGTTTGTTGAGAACTAACCACTGATGGGATTATATCGTGTGTGGAGCCTCTGGAATGGCCCATCTAATAAAGCAGGGGATTTTAAAGCTTTTATTTAAAACCTTTATAGAGCATCAGTTGCTGACATTAAAGAAACATTTTCTTTAAAATAAATTATTTTTCCCCTTTATATTTTTATACAATTCAGATATAAAACAACACTTTGAAAATTAACTGGCATTACCAATACCTTGGGATGTGGCAGCCTTCTGCTCCAGTAATGAATGAAAAGCTTCTTAGCACATGTTTTTTTTTGAAGTATTCCTGTGGCAGGGGGATATTTTATATACATGAGTTTAAAGGTGAAATCACTCTGAAGCCCTAAATCAGTACCTGACTTTGTCCCTGCCCATGGGCACAGTGATTGGAACTAGATGACCTTTAAGGTCCCTTCCAACCCAAACCATTCCATGATTTATGGATAGTTATGAATGTGGATGGTTATTCTGAAGAGATCTGAGAAGCTCTGGAGAAGGTGCTGTGATCATATCATGGGAATCTGAGGAAACAGTTTACTTCAGTAAAATGCAGGTGCCTGGTTAGGACTTGACCTTTTGAAGAGCTGTCCAAACATTTACTCACTCTCACAACACCCTCATGAAGTAGAGGATAAATATTATCTCAATTTTATGGACAAGAAGGTGAGCACCAAGAGAGTCTGGATTAAAACTCAGGAATTTGTGGCATGCTGTTGTTTGCTTAATCCATTAGACCATGGTGTTTGGTTTGTCAATAGTCCTGTGCTCTATGAATTAGACAAAACCTTTAAAATACCAATTATTTAGATAGGCAGGAGTCCAGTTCTCCCTGCATTAAACAGAGATGAAGCCATTTCACATCATCATCACCATCACAGCCAAACTTGGTGAATTTTTTCCACATTTGTCTTAAAATGAGGATTGCTCTTGAACATGGTAGTGTATAAAACAAACCTTATTCTGGGGGAAGGACTCAGAGAAAAGGATGGTATTTCCATGTTGAATTAAGTAGGTCATCTCTTTAATCTTCATTTAGCAAGACACATTGTTAGGGAAGCAGTGCTGTACCTGTAATTATCTGGGTGCTGTCACGTTTGCATACAGTGAGTTTACATTTGATTTATGCAGAACAGAATTTATAAAGCGTTTCTCTCATTTACACCAAGTCCTTGTGATTTTTTCTGTCACCCACCAGTTGAAACAAGGCTGAAGAGCACTGTGGAAATGACAAAGGCTCCCATCATCATCTCTCCCAAAGTGCAGTGGAACTGAAATGATACAGGACAAGAGGGCAAATGTTGAGAACTGGAAAAACAGAGCAGCATGAAATGTCAAACCACATTTTTAGGGCGCTTTTTACTATATTTCCATAAATGCATGAGGGAATTATGTTGCAAATACTTGAAACTGTTTATTTTCATTTTTGGCTTGATTTTCTAGCATTGAAAAAACCATGTCTAATGATCTTGAGTATTCTTAAAGAAAAAATTATATTTTACATAATGGTTTGCATGTGTGAGTTCCCTCTGGCAGGAGGGCTATAATTAGCCTGTCGTCCCTCAGAGAAGAGACTATCTGTCTTAAAGATGCAACAGTGAGTCTTGGCTGCTAGAGCTAGGAGCAGAACATTGTGATTTTGTTCAGAGATAAACATTAGCCCTCTTCACTTATTCATCTTTCTCCTCTTCCTGCTTCTTTGGCTCCAAGCTGGCCTGGAGAAGCAAAGGACAGCTGGGCGCAGTTTTCTTCCTTCCTCATTCAGCAAGGCATGGCGAAAGTTCTTGGCTTCTTGACATCAATAACTTTGCTTCAACTCGACTTGGAGCTGTTTGGGCAGCCTTTCAGAAATCGAAAGGTATGATAAAAGGGGACAGAACTTCCTGTTTTACTCATAAAGTAGTAGATTCAGCTAAGGCAATCCTTTGGGATTGTCCAGGTACTGCCTGGGAGAGTCATAGAATCATTCAGGTTGGAAAAGACCCTGATGATCATCAAGTCCAGCCATTACCCCAGCACTGCCAATCCACCACTAAACCGTGTCCCCAAGTGCCACGTCTGCACATCTTTTAAATCCTTCCAGGGATGGTGACTCCACCACTGTCCAGAGCAGCCCTTTCTGTGAAGAATTTTTTCCTATTGCCCAAGCTAAACCTCCCCTCGTGCAACCTGAGGCCATTTCTTCTTCTTCTGTCACTTGCTACCTGGGAGTAGCCCCCACCTGGCTACAACCTCCTGTCAGGGAGCTGTAGAGAGTGAGAAGGTCCCCCCTGAGCCCCCTCAGCTCCCTCCCTGCTCCTGGTGCTCCAGACCCTTCACCAGTGAGTTGAGGATGTGGAATATTGTTCCTTTGCACAATGTTATTGTAGCCATTAAAAGACAATCAGCCAGAACAGGGTGGTGGCAGACAGTGTTCTGTGTTTCAGCCTTCTGTGGTCTCGTTACTAAAGGAGAGTAATTTTGGTAGAAAGGCTTTGCTGCTTTTGGGTATCCATGTGTGTGTCCTTGATCAGAAGAGGGGTAAAGAGAAAAGGAAAACTCAAAACCACCACAGAGTCAGAAAAATGTAACTGGTTTGAGCTGGCATAGATGTGCTGGTGTGTGTTAACTCTTGACATTATCATGCCTGAGGTTTCATTTCCAGCATCGACAAAGAAAACTGTAATGCAGGAGGTGATCACATATGGAATTCTTCCAGGGCAGCTGGAATGGCCAGCCTTGGCAGGGACTGGGTAAGAAGGTGAGGTTTGCAGTGGGAACTAAAGTACATTGAATTCCCTTTTGGAGACTGTCATTACTTGTGCCAGTCCCTCAGAGAATGTGTTGATGTGCTGGGGAAAGCTAAGAGCAGTGGCAAGGACATTTCTCCAGGGGTAGTGATCTGTGCTCCAGGTTCCTTGAATGTACCTGTTGTCAAATCCTTTGGCTCGTGTCATAGCCATTTATTCTTGCGCTTGCTTTGTAACCAATTTGCTGGTGCTGTCTTTCTGCCCCTCTTCTATTTTGTGTAATTAGTCTGAACAGTATAATTTTCTTTTCTTATGCCTTGCAACCTTTCCCTCTCCACCCCTCTGCTTTCCTGATACTTTCCTTTGCCAAATAGTCAGAGATTTCGCTCAGTTCTGAGTTCCTATGTAAGCTATAATTTTATTCTATTATGAGTGAGCACTGCTACTGCAGGCCTGGAACTGATTACTGTTTGCATATATCCAGCATCACCAGCCAGAGAGTCAAACACCAAGGAGACTTCTCGGAACCTTACAAGGATTTCAAAATCACCTTGTTATTCTTTTCAGTTCCCCCTTTTCTTGGGAATTTCTTTTTTCTTTCAGTTGTATCTGGAATTCAAAGGCCAAGTTTATATTTTGAAATGTTGTTGTAGATATTGTTTGTCTTCACAAACAGTCCAAAATCTAAAATCTCATTTTAAATTAGCACCTATTTCCTTTCTTGGATATCCAAAAAAAAGTCTGTGATTAGATCAGCATGAACTCTGTTTGTGCTTTTCCGCAGTGCGTTTCAGTCTTGGGGACTGACAGACCTTTGCTGGGAGGCTGAAGGCAAAGCTTTTGTGTGTTTTGTGTTGGTACTTGGCCCTGGCTGAAACAAATACTTCTATTGTTTTTGGAATATTTCAGTGCTTTACTTCTCCTCCCAGAAAGGAGAAATCCCCAAAATAAAAGAAATAAATCAGTCGTTTAGACAAATAAAAATATTACAAGCATAAAGACTTATTTTCAATTAAAAAAAACTATGAAACTTTGTGCTCTTCTGTAAGTGCAACTTGAAATTTCTAGTGATTGTTTTTTTTCCCTTTGTAAAAGTTATATACTACTATTTTGTTGTGAAAAGATGGGATAATTAGGAACTGTGATATAGAAGGGGTCCTGTTGGCCAAGCTGATACCTCTTATGCCTTTCAACTCATAAAAAGGAATATTTACAGAAATTATGGTTTTAAAAAAATAAAGAAAACCATGGTGAACTAAGATTCCCTTCACTGTCCCAATCACTTCCCTGAAGAGCTTCATAATAAATCTTGGTTTGCCCTAATCACTCATGCATTGACCTTTATACTCTCTAGGAAGTTTCCTCAGCAGAAATAAAAGACTCTGAAGTGACCATCGATCTGACCATCTTCTTGCTGCTTTTTTGCTTATTTCTTGTAGTTTCTACCCCACACAGAAACACTTATTGCTGAGAATGGCACTGCTGGTCTGGCAGCCACAAAAAACCCAACTTCCTTAAGTGGCCTTGTGTGGAATTACATGTCTCGTTTTAAGCCTCCTTTAGCATAAAACACTTAATTGGCCTCTCTGGGCTGGGTAAATGGGTGCAAGTTCTGAAGATACGTTCCTATTCTTCTTCCCCTTCACTCTATATTGAAGGTCATTGACTGGAAACAAAGGCTTCAATCAATTATGCAAAATGTCTCTAAAATTTTGTGCAACAGCCATTTCTGAATTGTGAATTCTGTAATTTATTAGGTCAGATTTGTTGCCCTTTTTCTGTGTCAGTGTCTCCTATTATTGAGAACCCCTTTGCTTCTGAACTGATGTTTTCAGGATGAGCCAGGTGAATTAGTCTACAATATTAATTATTTCCCAAATAATTCCCAAAACTGAAAAAAAAGGAACTCTCTTGACTGTAGTACCTTCTGATCACTGCCCTTGTTCTTCAGATTAAGGGATAATACTTATGTCTTGTTCAACTAAACTAATTCGTCCTGTTACTGTTCTTCTGAAATTATTTGCTAAATCTTGATTTTCTGTTCTTTACCACTGCTGGCATGAGGTTCCTTAGAGTTGGGGGAGGAACTGGACTGTGACTGCTTTGGGAATTTGAGGAATTAGGCTATGACCCAGTAACCTGGTCTAGTGGAAGGTGTCCCTGCCCATGGCAGAGGGGCTGGAAACAGATGATCTCTAAGGTCCCTTCCAGTCCAAACCATTCCATGACTCAGTGATTCTGTGCTTTTGCAAGAAGGACAAACAGGAGCAGATGTGGAGAAGACAAATATTTGGTGCTGACCCGACTTGCACACGAGGAGTGTTTCAGAGGGCTTTGCTTTCCCTCCAGCACTGGGCCAAGTCTGGCCCCGGTGACTGAATGCCTGTTAGTGGTTGGAGTGCATCTTTTGATTTGGTTTTATCCAAAAAGAGACCAGTTAGTGTGCTCTGAAATCATGCCATGGTGCAAAATGATGTGCAGTAATTGGGGATGAATGGGAGATTTGTTTCAAACCCCACCCCTGATCCAAACTGAAACACTTCCATAAAAGTACCTTTTTTGTACCTGACTCAGTAAATCCAATAATGGGCTTATCTGGATCAGCTGGTACTTAAATATTTCTGTGCTTGTGGCCAAAAGGCTTCTTAACATCCCACTTGGGTATGTTGTTTTCACATTAATGGCGACATTATTGTGGAGACAGTTGTAATTGCTGTTCTTGTAACTTGTATTTATGTAGTAAAGTAATACCAGAGAAATTCAACTTAGAAATAAGGCACAAGGCAATTAGCAGTGGAACAAAGTACCGAGTGAAGTTCTGCATTGTCTAGTTCTTGATGACTCCAAGTGGAGGTCAAATGAATTTCTGGAAAATATGCTTTTGTTAAACTGGTTACTGGCCCAAAATAAGGACAACTGGCTGAAATCCTGTGGTCTGTGGCCCACGGGAGGTCAGACTAGATGATCTAATTTTCCCTTCTGACTTTAAACTGTATGAACTGAATGTGAGCAATTCTCCTGATTACAGGACACTTCTGGCCTCTGAAATCTGCAGGACTGAGCTGTCAGTTACCAGTAAAGAACATTTGCTATTCTGCCATCAAATTAAGGAATTAATTTTAGGGTATGATATGTATAAGCAGAAAAAAAAGAAAATCCCCACCACCCATAGCAGATTTAGATGAGGCCAACTGTGTATTGTAAACTTAGCCTTTGGTATCACTTATCACAACTGAGGTTCCAAATCAGAGCTGAAACAGGGCTTTGTTTTAGAGCTCCAGTGCCAGGAAGGTTAACGGGTTATTGACAGCTTTAGGAGTGAAATGTCAGGGAGGAAATGAGAGCAAACATGGATCATGAGCCAGCACACAGCATGGCTGGTTTTAATCGAGGCGGCAGATCTTCTGTAGTAACGCCCCCGTTAATAGAGCCCTTATCTGCTTCCAGATGGCCCCTCGTAAACACACAGAGCCTGTGCAGGGACCCATCAGTCATCCTGATCCCTTCCTCCTCGGGATGCGCCCAGAAGGAAGGCAAGTGGTACCACAGCCATCCCCAACTGGTTTGTCTTTTCTTTTTGCCAGGAAGCGTGGGGTGGGGGCAGGATTACAGCTGGGGGCTGTGGAGCCCACCAACAGAGACTGCTCCGAGCGTGGATGGCACAGGAGCATCCACAGCCGTTCCGAGCTGCTTCCTGCTCTCTTCACTGTTCCACTGGGACTGGGCTGGTCCATGCCCCTTATTGGAGGCACGTTGCAGCTCCTTTGCACCCCTTTTAGATCCTCAGTCCGACTCTTCATTTTTAATTTTTAGTGGAAGGAGTCTCTGCCCATGGCAAGGGGTTTGGAAATAGATGATCTCTAAGGTCCCTTCCAACCTGAACCATTCTAGGATTCTAGGACTGAAGTTTCACTCAACCACTGCAAAATCATCATTACAGATAAAAACTCTGAAAACTAGGAAATAGGAGATGTTTCTAACTATATTCTTTTCAAAGCATATTCCTTGAAAACAACTGATAAACTCCCCTAGTCTTCACAGTGAGTAAGGGTTCGAATACATTTGAGAAGCAGATAAATAAGGGGTGTCTCCTAAGGAACAAAAATACATTTTCCCGTGTACTAGTATAAAGATGCAGCACTGTGGAAAATCATGTCTCAAAATGTACTGAAATGATACGAGGTTCTTTTCAGAAAACTCAAATCTTAATGTTTCTAAGAAGTAGGAGATAACAGCTGGCAATTCTAAAAAATTTCCTTGTTGCAAAATGCATTCAGATCTTCTGCACTTCTCAGCTTAGATCCCTGGGTTACCTCAGCAAGCATAGGTGTGACAAAAGGTATCTCCTGTTGGCATTGAGGTGAATGAAAAAGGACATGCATGCATTGCCAGTGAAATTCTTTGCCATGTCTGTCTTACACATTTTGGAGGAAGAAGTGGGAAAAGAAAGAAAGATCCAGTTTCTGCTAAGCTGTTTGGTTTTGAACTATTTGGGTATTTCCAAATGCCAGCTCTGGTGCCTTAAATATTGCTTTCATCAAGAAGATGGCAATTCAATTCAAAATAGTTGGCTGATTTCGGGTTAGTGGAGCAGCAGATCTCTTCATACCTTTTTTTTTTTTTTTTTTTTTTGTATTTGTAAGTAAACACCTATGATTTATAGAATATTTTGTTTCAATTATTTTGACTTTGCCTTTCACCTCTTTGACCTAGAAAAGTCTAGAGTGTTTTAATAACCAGTGTCCTTGTTAGAAACTTGTTCTGTGGCTCTTTTTGGAATGGGAAGTCAAGTATGTGGCACAGTATAAGGGATTTTTATATAATATGTTTAGAGTTTTGCTTGACAAACCTTTTCTGAACAGCCTACGTGGTAACCAAGAAGTTGGAAGTCTCAGGGCTGGGATGGATAATAGACAATAGATGCTTTCACTTCTGGTGCCTGTTCAAGTGCAATCTGTCAGAGGCTGAAAATTGTTCCCTTTTCAGCCTGGACAAGTGGGCTGTGAGTAAGTATCTGATTGACTCTGCCTGGTGCCTGATAAAATTTGCCCACAAGACAAAAATGCCACCCCACTTGGCAACCTGGCCAGTTGTTTCAAAAGCCAAAGCTGAATCAGCAGCTGTCTTTGCCATATTCTCTTCCAGATCAGGACGAAGAGTTTTATTGTGTCTATTTATTTATTATATTTAGTGGTCCCCTGTTTTGATCTCCATAACACCTGTAAGAAATACTACTTGGAACACAGCAAAAAAGAGTTGTTTCCTCGAGGATGTGTGGATTTTATCACCCACAGAGAGCCAGGATCAATGGCAAACAGAGGGCAGGATCAATGATTCACCCCATCAGCAGCACCCCTTGGGGAATAAATATCACCCCAATATCACCATTTATCCCTGTCCTTGCTCTTCAGTTCTGCTTATCCACCCCCTGCTTCCCCGTCCACGCTCATATCTTTGCATGTCATCATTTTCACTCCCTTTTGCCCAGTGTATCTCTGTCCCTGCTGTTTTCCTTTCCAGCCTTATTTCTGCAGATCCTTGTCTCTCACTGACATCATCTCTGTGTGAAGAAGCAAAGGACTTCTGTGTCTTGATATCATTCCATCCAAAACCTACTTTCTCTCACCCAGGGCTCTCTAACTCTATTTGCAGTTGTTATAGAAACTGTAGAAAACTGGATTTGCTGGTTATGATGGTTGTAGGACAGAAGAAGAGTTTTGGCAATACCAAAGGGGGCACTGGCCACACAAGAGAGGAATCCAGGCTTTGTGAATTGGAGCAGAGGAACCATAAACACCAATTTGGAGTAGCCAGCAGTTGGTACCCAGGGCACAACAGAGCCCTCAAAACCTTGAGTGAGCTTTAGTGCTTCCCACAAACTTAAGTCCAGTCTTGGATATTAAATGTAAATGAAACATGTAATTTTAATTATTCAGTTTGCTTAAAGAAAACTAAGCAAGTAAAAAAAGCTAGGAAAAAAATGCTGTTTGAAGAGCAGAAAAAGGTGAACAGAAAAATAAGCTGAGAGAAAAAAATGACAATATATCAGGTTATTGGGGAGTGTCTTGTACTTTCTAGGAGAGTCAGTGGTGGTGCACATTTTAGCAAGCAGAGAATTAAGGAATGATGAAAAAGCAAAGAAGAAAAGTTTAAGTAGATATTATTTAAGGTTTATTTCTGAGTCTACACAAGGTTTTAGCCATGTAGCTCCCGTTGAAATGACCATGAGTGAAATACCTAAGATCAGTAGCTGGCTTTCAAAATCTCAGCATTAGAGGATGTTTTGTAGAAATCTTAAATATTGTATTACTATTATGCAGTAATATATAATAACTAATTGTAAAATACACCAACTAGTATGTATGTATATTACTAATATTGGCTGGCATGAAGAAAGAATTGTCCACTTATAAATTAAATATAGACTAGCACATATGTTTTTCCATACCTTGTCTAAAATCAAAAGCACAGGGAAATAGACAAAAAAGATTATTTTTTTTTTTAATCACAAACTGCATGTATGCTTGGGTTCTTTTTTATTTTGAAGTTTACTGCTTTTAAGAGAGGATAATTATGTGTTTTGGGAAAGGAATAATTGAGATGAGGAAATGCCTCAATTACACATTAAACTCTTAGAAAGTCACACCTGCATTCAAAACTTGAGTGTTAGAATAGCTCTGACATCCAACAGTGGGATTTCTGAAAGGAGAAAATATCCTGAATACACCTAAGGTGATGAACTGATTTGAACCAGGCTCTAAACATGACAAAATGGTGTTTTAGAGCTCTAAGATCCTCTGAAGATTCCCTTACAGATGCTGAGCATTTGGAAACACAACTCTGCTCTCTTAGAAGTCCAACTGTGCTTCTAAAGCCATTTTAATAGTAGTGGTTATTACCTATTGGTAGGAACCTGACAAAATATGGGGCAACAGATGAATTCTCCACCCAAAGGCTGTCTGCTACCAAGACATCCCTGTGTATGACTATGTCCCAGGGCCTAAAACACAGGTCTTAGCCCTGCTCAGGTGCTTCAGATTCTTCCTCCCTAAAAGTCGTGATCTTGTGTTAGAATTTTCCTTCCCACCCATGAGGTTTTGAAGGAGAAGGTGCTGAACCCACCGTCTGATGCAGCATGATAATCTGCAGTAATCTCTACAGATTTAATCTATCTTTTCCTTTTCATCATTTTAGCATCTGAATCGCAGTCTGGGTTCTCTTGACCACTTGCCCCCGGGTATTTGTGCCATACACTGGTAAAAGGGGAGGCTGAGGAGTCAAACCCCTCCCCATAAAGGGGCTGCAATGGTGTCTATTCCTGCCCTGGCAATGAAAATCAGCTTCTTCATGGGCAGGACGTGCTGGTGGAGGCTTCTGTGCAGTATCACTTACAGCCATGGTGTCTTTGAGGAGGCCTGCTACGATGTGAGAACACTGATGAGTGGAGGGGGAAGGGACCAACCTTCCGCATCCCATATGGAAACCATCTGGAACGGGCAGCACAGCTCTCTTGAAAGAAACGTGCTGCCATTTCTTAGTTTCTTCAAAGTGTTACATAGACAAAAGGTATCAACTTGAATTTTTTGCCAGGGTTGACTGTCCCGGCCTCTGGAGCCAGGCTTTTACCGTAATACCAAAGTACTCTTTCAAACGAGACAGGCAGTAATATTTTAAACTGTCTCACCCAAAAAGAATGCAACATCTACTGGAAAAGTATAGAGTAGGCAGAGTGCTCCAAAAATAAAACAAAAGAAACAATATCATGCCCTTTTATTGTGGCCCCTTAACTCTAGTCCTCTGAGAGCAGCGCTGATTGATGTCAGTGATGCAACCTAAAAATTAATGTCAATTACCCAAAACAAAACGCACATAAGCAACGTTAAGGGTCTGATTTCAGTCCACAAAGGCCAGGGAATTCAGAGCTACTGGAGAGACAAAAACCTGGATTTCACATTCCCATCTCACCAACAGCCATTCTGCTGGGGGGAAGAGGAGAAACAAAGGAAAAGGGAGTTGCACCGCTACAATAAATAATGTGATGGAGACAACACGCTCTTTCTTAGCTGAAGCCCAATCCACTGGGTCCCATTAGCCTCAAGTCCAGGAACTGCAATGTGTTCTAGGTCTGGGACTCAGTTACCCACCCCCTCACCTTTCTTTTTAAATATAACTCTTTTATTGTTTTGGTAACAGTAGCATTTAATGAGACCCAACTAACTCTTCCCTTACAGAAATTATTTACTGTTCTTGCGTTTCCAGCCACCGGATGTGGGGGTGTTGCTGTCACCATAATTAGCCCGTGTTATCTATTGATGTGAGAATTGTGCATCCGAACGGGATGGACCCCGCACTCTCTGATAAATGAACGTGCAATAATCGAGATGTTCTGGTGTCAGCATGCACACAAATCAAAATGTCCCAACATCAAAGAAGCGCGTATGAAAAAACTTCCATACAGGATTTAAATATTCCTCAATGTTATTAAAAAAATATGGGCTACGATATCATGAAAAGCCCACGGTGGGGCTGCAAGCGGGTAATCCATCTCCCCATTCCTAAAGCCACATTTAGTGACTGAACAATGGCAATCAGCCAGGACAACTCATGGCCTGGCCAGTTGGTTTTTCAGACAAGTATCACTTTTATAGATGTGCATATAAATGTGTGTCTGCTGCTAAACGGGATACAAAAAGAAAAAGATGAGATGTGGTAAAGAAGAGAGTTTGATGTGCTGGGTCAGACCACTGAGATGTTGGTAAAAGCATTGGCCTATCCTTGCATTTCAAAATAAGTTTCATTTAAGTAACGTGTGCCATAGCAAGTGGCACATGAAAGTGGGTCTGTGAAGGAGGAGTATGGCATGGAAGTTCAGAGTCTGAGGAATTGTTTAATTTTCTTTGCAAAGCAAACACTATTTGCTGATCCCCCCCACCCAATCCATCAGAAACTACCAACATTAATTTTTCAGTCAGTTCTAGGAAGGACATTTGGGAAATCTTCTATTCTCAGCAACCATCTGGGGTCTCAGCAACCATCCAGGGTCTCTTGGATGATGCTGGGAAGGTAAGGAATAGGTGGACAGAAAGACATTTAGAAAGATTATAAATAACTTAAGCTGCACATTAAGATTAGAAGTCCATCACACCTTGTGACTCAGCTTTTCCAACATATGAATGTGGATATAATGTATTTAAAAAGTGTAACTCTGACCTTCCTTGGGATCCTAAGTTTCTTGGTGGATCCTTGTAGCTCAGAATTTGCCAGCAGCTCTTTGAAAGTGCAACAAGGGCCCTTTCCTGTGCAGGCTGGCTGATGCAGGAGCCTGAGAGGCTTGGAGCAGACTTTGCACCCTGGCCAAATGTACCACTAGCCTGGTTAGTGCTCATCAGACCCTGTCTAAATACATGAAGGAGTTTGTTGGTCCTGCAGGGAGGAGCTGCTGGGGATAGACCCAGGTCCTGGGGCAGCAGGACCAGTCCCTGCAGCCTGGGTGGCAGTCAGGAGGGGATGGCCCTCTTCTTATGTCCTCACTTGCTCCTTTGCAAATGAAGCACCCCCAAGTCAAGCTCTTCGTGTTCTCAGTGTGTTTCAGCATTGAGATCTAATTGCAGACTGTCAGGAGAAGGTGAGCAAGGCCACTGCCACCCAGACCCTGTCAGGATCTGGTATTTTTCACAAATCACAGAATCATTCAGGTTGGGAAAGCCCTCGCAGATCATTGAGTCCAACCATTAACCCAGCACTGCCAAGCCCACCACCAAACCATGTCCCCAAGTGCCACATCTGCACATTGACCAGTCCTTTCTAGTTATCCATTTTTTCCTTCTCTTATTTGCTTTGTACTGGAGAAATCTGTCGTTCATACTCTTTTCATTTCCACATCCTCCTGATTAGATCTGGCTTGAGTGGGATAAATGTGTCATTACTTTACCATGGCTGGCCCAGTACTTAAATTAATTGTGACTTAAGGAGACACATCCTTCTGAGATTATCACCAATTACTAGTGAAGTGTTAACTGTTCAAAGGAATCAACTGCTCTGCTTTTTATTTTTTACAGGCACAATTCATTCTTTGCATGAAGAGTAGGACATCCTGCATGTAATTAAAGAACAGCCTTTAATTGCCTACATTATAAATGCTTCCCCTCATCAAAAATCAAATACCTGTATCAATACACGCCTGGATTAAAGTTCAAATTGGGAATGGAGCTTTCTTTTGAAGGATGAGGGTATTTGGCTTTCATACTTAGTGGGCCATTTTTTAAGGCTGGATTTGATCCTGATTTTCAAAAGTTCAGGAGGGACCAGGAAATGTATTTTGATTCGGGGCTATTTCTAATATAAATGTCATAAAACCTGGTAGTGTATAATCATTTATTCTGCTGCTAAAATATTGGTTTAACTGGTTAAACTGCCTCAGCTCTTGGATTTTTTTCTCCAATGTGCTGCAAAAAGATCGATTGGATGCCATTCTGCAGCCTAATCCCAGGTAATTTATTCAGTTTCACCTGAGAGAAAGATCCAAATATATGTTCTTCTGGTTTTAATCAGTCCATATTCAACTTTTGCCTGAATAAAGAGTGAGTAAAAACTGAGCGAGAGCCTCAAGATTTGGCTCTTATTCATTAACCTCAGGGCAGACTTCATTTTGTATGATTTTTAAGCTATTAAAATGTTGGTTGGCTTCCATTTGAGCTCAGATTCCTAATATCACCAAATAATTATGTGTAGATGATGAAATGAAAAAACAGGCATGGAGTCTCCAAATGTGCGTTTCAGTCTGGGTGGCTGAAATCGCTCGTAACATTCAATGCATGAAAATGGGGTGGATTGAATAAATTAGCAGAATCACAAAAGGAAACCACCATAGGAAATAGTTTTACACGTGTAATCACTGAAATACTCTAGTGAATGTGTCAATCTGTACTAAATAAATATATTTGTTTATAGACATGTTCTGTATTAGCTTCCACTCTTTCACAGCACTTTGCCAAACAAAATCCCACTAGAAGTAGGATGTTCGCACCCGAGTAGGAGTTTCTTGGATAAATATTTTTTCTATATTGAGACCAAAACCACTTCTACAACTTTCAGACTTTGATTGAAATAGTATATTTCTTTTGCCCTTTTTTTTTTTTGCCTTTTTTTTTTCTCTCTTCCCATCTCCTCCACTGGCAACCACTGATGCATTACCTTAATTCCTCTTACCTCCCACCGCTGCAGAGCGCCGGCCCCGCTGCAGACAGAGCACATCAGTCAGCCCAGAGCAGGGCCAGAAGTGGCTGCACCCCAGAGCTGCCACCAGCAAAGGGCCCTGGAGCTTGAGAAAATTCCTGTTTATAGACCTGAGGTGCTCGTTGGGTTCTCATTTCCCCCATGAAATGCTTCCTTTATGCTTGACATTAATGCTTCAAGAGATGCTGTGCCCTCTGCAGAGAGCATTCACAGGATGCTTTCAGAGGGTGGAGGAGGAGAAGTATGTTGCAAAATGTCATTAGATGCTGCTTTTCATTACAGTTTCAACAGTTCTAAGGAAAAAATTTAGGTGAATTGTCTTGTTTGGCCCAAATCATTTAATTTCAAAGTAATACCCTCTCCTCCTATGCAAGAGCTGCCCATTTCAGCATCCAGTTCTGTACATCTGGTATTTTAGCCATTACAATGGAAAATACAATGTAGTGAAAATAATAATTCTGGTGTATTATACAGTGTATTCAAAACACTGTGTGTTATCTCAGTAATCAAGCAATCCTCAAAATAAGGTTTTCAGTGAGTGATAGTATTTCTATTTCAGGGGAAATTGAAGCACAGAGGCACTAAGTGGTTTGTCTGAGGCCACACAGCAAGTAAGTGTCAGAGCTGGGAGCAGAGCCCAGCCCTGGCTCCTGCCCTTGTACTCAGACGACTGTACCACACCATATTGTTTCCAAATAAATTTGCTTTTTAGCTCCTCTGCTGAGCTCATGAGCAGTAGTGGCACAGAGGGGGAATTTAACCTCTTCTGTCACTTCCTACTGAAAAAAAATCCGAGCTTCTCCAGCAGTAGAAGAAAATCTTAAAAAAGCCAAGAGAAGTCATCCTTGGAGACAGGGAGCCCTCCAGGTTGTTTCATGCAGAATTGCTCTCAGGTGGAAGGAGTTTTTATTGTTAGTGGTCTGTTTTCACGTGGGAGTGCTGTGACTGTGCAGTGCCCTGAGTCATAAACCAGAGGTTTCAGTATCCAACCATACCTGAAGTCTCAAGGCTTCCAGTTTTAATTTCATCCTCAGACATCATAAAGTTGCCTGAGTACATTATTGCTGCTGCAGAGCTACAGCAGCGAGTTGAGACACATCAGAAGAGGAGAAGCTGACCCCGAGCAACTCAAGGTGTTTTGACCAGTTTGACTTGAGGCCGTGAAATTATAAACGAACTAATTTCTATGCTCATAAGGAGATCAGGGACACTCAGGAACCACTGCATTTCCATTGTGGTGGGGATATTAAGCTTTCCCAATTATGCTGGGGTCCAACAGGTCATATCCATGAAGGTCTGGTGCCTCATGGAGACCTGCTGTGTGCTTTGCCTGTAGCGTGTCATGGACAGACAATTATGGCCATTAGACCCATGGCAACAGCAGCTTGCTGGATTTCAGCTTGCTCCACAGGAGAAGCAGCTGACTCTGTCCGCAGAAGGGTGGTGATGGAGCCCAGCTACAGGTTTTGCAGCCTGGGGGAAGGAATTCCTCTCCCTGACTGCGAACAGAGAGCAGTGTGCAGTTGGAGTAGGAACTTCTATCAGTGTGCGAAGCAGCATCGCCTTTTCTCTGGCAATTAGAAAGGGTTTCTTGCTCTCAGACAAATAAAGCCCATTAAAGTTGGTGGCTGTGATGGGAAGAACTTTGTGAAAATATGTTTGTTTTGCAAAGCTGCCTGCCAAGTATTGTTTTATAGTTCCGTCTTTTCCTTCTTTCTCCACTGTTTACAGCACCCTCTGAGAAACTTAAAATGATCCCTCCCTCCCCACCAATTTAGTCCTTTTTTTCTCTTGGCAGACATTGGTGCCCCACTCCCACACCCCAGTTCTTGCTGCAACAGGAGCCATGATACTTTTGCCTTGTTTTTCTTTCTTACAACGCCGGTCCAGCCCTGAGAACAGTGTTTGCTGGTTGACTGCAGCATTGCAGATGTGGCCAGAGGAGCTGGAGGGCAGCGGTACAAGCCCTACATTTTGTTCTCCATCCACTGGTGGTACTGCATGAGGTATCTGAGAAATACATTTGGTCCTTGTTTTCCAATGATCCTACGTTTCCATCAGCCTTGGGAATCCCAGAGGCAGAGAACAATAATAAAAAAGTTGGATAGTTGAGATCTAGACTATGTTCCTTAACAGACTTGGATGATATATCCTGGATGTATCTTATTCCTGGACACAGCAGCCCAGTGTTATGTGACTATTGAAAAAGTTCACGCCGTTGGCAGATAAAAGGTAAACCAAAGCCCAGAGCTGACTTTGCTGGAAAGCATTTTGTTCCAGGCTGTTGATGGGTGGTTTACTGGAGAAGGGCTTTTATCAGTGTGTGATATTTGTGGGCGCCTCTGTGAAGAGCAGTGGTGCTCTCAGCCCCTTCCTGGAGGGCAGGCACTCATGGCATGGCTGCTGTCCCTGGTGTCTCAGGCTGAGGACTCTGAACAGACCTGAGAAATGGAGTTGTTGGTGTTCCTTGCCCCTCACTGTAGTGTCTCGAGAGCTGTGTAAGCACCAATGTGCTTGTGCTTCCAGAGGGTACTGTGTGTGTAAATGGATTCTGTAGCTTTCAACACATTGGTCTGGCCTCATCATAAATGAAACCCGTGGGATCTCACAGATACAACAGGGCAGATCACCCACGGCATCCTGCAAGTCTGTGATGTACAGAACCTGGGTGTCCATGGATACATATTTGGGATGTGTTACTCATTACTGACCGTGCACTAGACATTACATACACAAAACGTTCCCTCGTCCCTTGAGTAATATCAGACAGCTGTGCTTTGGCTACTGATTAAAGATGGGTTTGTGGAATTAGAGTCTTCAGTGCTATTGTTTTAAATTGGAGAGAGAATTATTCATTATATTTCTTTTGTATCGTGGATGCACTTTTAATAAAGAGGGTTTATATGCACACAAATTTATGTAAACTTAAACAGAAGCAACTAATTCTAAACAACATATGGATTTTCTTTTTTAAACAATGTTGCTTATACTTTGCCTCTTTAATTATTATTTTAATCTCTAAATAAGCTGACACTTCTTTGCATGTGGTTTGTCTATTCAGGCTGGGAAAAATTAGAGTAGTAACCTTTTAATCACAGGGGGTTTAATGTAGATGTTTTCTTATGTACAAAGAGCTATGAATCTGTCCAGGGTGACATGTTTGATATTATGGCAGGCTAATGAATTTCAAAGTTAACATTCCCCAAATAAAATGGAAAGAAGACACAGGGAGAAAAGGAGCAGATTTAAAATTAGAGAATCTTGGTGGTTTATGGGTTCCAGGTTATTTGGAATGGAATGAAAGTTAATGCTACATCCTTTTTTCCATCCTGCCAGCCAGTGTCTGATCCAAGAATGTCTCTTATTTAAAGGGCAGGGCTCCCTCCACTGTTCTTAAATAAAGGCTCTCAGTGTCTGAGATCCAACCCTCCCTGATTTTCACAGTAACACTGTAAGGCTGCAAGAAGAGAATTGTTTAATGACAAGAAGTTTTGCATATGATTCCCCTAACATAAACCTGCTCAGGTCATATGGATCACTTTACATTTATGCAAATGTCAGAGAATAGAGTAAAATCACCAAAGGCGGAAAGGACCATGGCGTGTCCCAAACAAGATGTGCCTCTTTGCATTTCTCTTTGCTAATGAAGCTCAGCCAGGGCTTGCTCTTTGATTTGGATGTCTCTGCCTGCCACTCCACTTTATGCACTGTAATTAAAGCACTTGCCCACACACATACGAGAGGACAGCAAGAAAGGGAGACTCCAAGTTTTATAAATGCTGTTCTGTAAGTCGCTTACACAGGGCCTATAATTCAGGATTTAATATCTCTAAGTGATACACCAGACCTGCACTGTGACATTGTGCTTCAATGTAAGCACAGCTCCAGACTTAAACCAGTGGAGGATTTGGCCCAATAAACTTTTGTGTCTCAGGTGCCCACTGGAGATGTTTTACCCCAGACTTTCCAAATTTTATCCCAAATAAAAATTAAGCATCAGCCCACTCAAAAATCACAGCTGTTTCTTTCTCTTGCCAAAATTATTCTTTCCCTTCGTGCTCCAGCTGCAAAATTATACAGTGGTGTAAACTGTTAACTGGAAACCATTTCTAACTGAGGTGCCCATTCAGAAGTCTTAGTTTTCTAATCTAATATGTTATGTCATTGAGGAGTACTCACACATCTTCAGTTTTATCTTGGACTGGTTTCTGTAAATATTTCATTAATAAAAATCATAGAATCACAGAATGGTCTGGGTTGGGAGGGACCTTAGAGATCATCTTGTCCCAAGCCCCTGCCATGGGCAGAGACACCTTCCACTAGCCCAGGTTGCTCCAAGCCCCATCCAATGTGACCTTGGACACTTCCAGGGACAGAACAGCCACAGCTTCTCTCAACAACCTGTTCCAGTGCCTCACCACTTCACAGAGAAAAATTTCTTCCTAATACCCAATCTAAACCTACTCTCAGTTTAAGGCCATTCCCTCTAGTCCTAAATCATGGTATGTCTTGTCCTATGAACTCTGCAGTGAACTGTTTCATTTCATGGTACCTACTGTGAGGACAAGATTGTTGATATCCTCTTCTTGGACTGGTTCTTTGTGGTTCTTCACAATAACACTGCCTTGGGCTACCACTGCAGGAAAGAAATGGGACCAAAGAAAGAGAGTAGAAACTGGGTGATTTTTCATGAAACTTGAGGAGTTTTTTAACCAAGGCCTCTTCTGCCACACTGCCTTTTTAAGTTTTTAGTTTTCCCTTCTTTCATCAAACAAGGGGCAAACCATGATCTTTCTTTTAGGTGACTGACAGCAGTGGACACTGCTCATCTTTTCTGCTTTGTTGTGCCTCCTTTCAGATTGTTGAAAAAACACCACCTTCATTTCTTAAATAACAATAGCATTCCCAGAGGGGGTCTTATATCAGAATCCAAAGTGCTTTGAGAACTTGAAGAGGCAACATTTTCAAGGTAGGGTTCCTATACAGAGGGTGCTTGAGAAGCTGTGAGAAGGTTCTTCACGAGGTCCATAGATGGGGTAGAATCAGAATGGTTGTGTTTAGAAGGGATCTTAAAGATCTGGTTCTGGCTCCCCTGCCATGGGCATGGATGCCACACACTGGATTGGGGTAGGACTGGGAAGTAGAGGACTAAGCAGCAAAATCATCACACCTCTCAAGTGGGAGCCAGTGGTAAGAGTGGCCTGAGCAAGATGAAGGTCTTGTTTCTGCTTTCAACTTTGGCCCAGCCTATGTGGCCTCTGGTTTTGGATGGCAGCAATCTGTCATTCCACCTCCAGTGACATCTGGGGGGTTTGGCAAAATCTTGTCATATGATAGCAAGGGGCAAGAAGTTTCTGTGAGACCTGGGTTGGCCAAATAAGGTTAGATCAGCTTTTCAGAGCATGGAATGCACTCTGGGAAGGGGAACTGTGCCATTTGTGCCAAGCTTGGTGATTCCCCATGTCTAAAAGGTGGTCCTTTGACCACCCTCACACACAGTGGGCACAGGAAGAGGCTGATGACCTTCAACCATGGCAGAGACTCAGCCCACAGCAGGAAAAATCAAAGCACAGGCTGGTGGACAGAACATTTTAGGAGAACACACAGAAAATCTGGATGCAGTAGACACTTTTCCAAAAAGGGCTCCAGAAGGGACCATGGGTTTATGTTACCTCTTGACATTGGGCTGTAGCAAGACATATCCATGGGGTACAGTGGTTTTAATCCCACATCAAGAGTATACATCATCTGTAATTCTGAGCCAAATGATCTTATTAAAAAAAAAAAAATAAAAATTGGATACTGCCAAAGTGGCACAAAGCACCCAGAAATGACATCCAAACCCTTTGTGTTATCTCCAACCACATTAAATGTCTGCCACTAAACTCTCTTGCAAGGGCACATCCACATGCAAGTTTTATAAAAAACATCTTGCTGTTTCTCTTCAAAAGTCTTGGCATGTAAAGATCTGTCTTTCAGTTTCACAAATTTGGCTGTATAGATCTTAAAGATATCTGATATAACTCAGAATGATGGGATGTAAAATAGTTTTGCTTTGCATAAAAGCATTTCAAAGGTTAACCTTTATTATCTAGTAATGTATCAAAGTGAGAACGAAGTGTTATCTTGTTATGGAATGGGATGAATCAAACTCCCTCCTCTGAAACACTGATTTTCAAAATAGTTGCCTTTAAAAGCTGACGTTGGAGGTAAGGATGGTTTCTGGGTTAAATGGTTCAATTTATGCCTAAATTGCATAATAAAATATGCATATATCAGAATGGCTTTCTCTGGCACGGGAAGGAAAATTGTGTTGCTTTCATTATTGCTAAACTTCAAAATGGCTTCAGGAATTTTGTTGGTCCTTTCCAAAGGCAGTGAACTTCAGGCAGAGATTAAAGCAGAGGAAATTTCAGCCCAAGGGCAAATGTTTCAGAAAGTTTAAAGTATGTGAAACGGGGAGTGAAGTAGGAAATAGTTTTCAATCCTAACCATAGCCACACTAGTTATAATATATCCCTAAATATAGACCTGTGGGTGTGTCCAGCTCTCCAAAGGTGTTATCCTCCCGCTGCTGAACCTGGCTTCTAGAATGACCTTTGCAGGGATAAAACTGCCTGTATAACATTGCCTGTGCTGGAAAATGTTAAACTCCATAATTTCCCAGGTGAGCCCAGCCAAGGCCGACTTTGCTTTGCAACCAAAATTCCTTTCAGAATGTTCAACCTTTAATCTTTCATGTAGGTCCAGATTTACACTCGGGATCATTTAACTTCAAGCAAACTGCACAATAGTCCTGAATATTTTGTTTATGTGCTAAAGGTTGTGACTTGGGTTGTAAAGTTCTCTAAAAATATTGGGGCCAAGGAGCTAAAAACATCCCTTTTGCATTGACTTCCAAGTGCCAGCCATAATGGTTTGGGCGAGCTGCACATCCAAACTGCCTTGGACTTGCTGCTTGTGGTTGTGGGAATATATTGGATCCTTTCAAAATTATTGGCTAGTCTGTTTTGGGCATTTCATGTTTGAGTATAGAGTCTTTGGATTTGTTTTGTGTTTTGTTTGTGGTGCTACTGTCATGTCTGATGCCTGGCTGTGTATCCCAGGGTTGGTGTTCTGCTCTTGGGTTTCAATGCCATGTGCTGCCAGATCTCTACACAGGAGTATGGTGTCAATGTAAAGGATGCTGTAATGAACATCTTGTACATATTTCCTTTTGCATATTCACTGTCTGTAAAACGTCTCTCTGAATACGTCCTTGCTGGGTTTGAAATGATTTCCTTGCAGTTCAGTATGAATACTATTTATATTCAAAGTTGTTTGAGGTTATCCTTTACTCCTAATGTTACTCTAATTCTAGTTTAAGAGAGGAGAAATTGATCTGGCTGAAATTAATTAGGAAATTGGTAGAGCCACTGGAAATGGTGGTTATATATGGCACTTCCTAAGTGCTTGGACTGAAGAGGTACAAAATAAATCTGACAAAGCACTAATGTAATGAAATAGATGACTGTATTTTCATTTTTTTGAACTGGATGACTGCTGAAGGTGAACCAAATAAAGCAAAAGTATTTCAATTTCTTTGCTTTTTTTAAGATACCATTAATATAAAAAAACCTGCATTTTTAAAATGAGAATATCCCCTCAAAATATAGGGTTTCCAGTGTGCCTGGCATAAAAAGGCATAGTTTCCTATATTGATTCAGAAAGAGCTGTTAAAAATGCATGAAAGGCATTTTAGGAAGACATTGTCACAGGATCTTTTAAAATTATTTTCTCAAGTGCTGTTCAACTCCTGTGCTTCTTTGCCATTGGAAATGCTTGAGCCCAAGTTACAATATATGGGATATCAAATTATTTCATACTGACCAGAGGGTCTTTAAGATTAGTTTGGGTTTGGACTGGTGGGGATTCTACCAGTGTCTTTACATAACTTCAGACTCAGACTATAAATTAAGTTTGGAAAATTGCAATTATTCAATAATTTATAGACTATTCAGATAGGTTAGAAATGATTCTTGAACATGGTGAATAGAGAACACGTGCCCATAAAGGACAAACAGATTCAGCAGAATGGTGTATTTTTGGCCTCTTCTATTTTGCAGGCAATTAACAAAATAGGATATTATATTTTTTGCCTATCTCTCGCTCTCCTGAAATAGAGTCACTAACCACTTGTTAACCACACTGATTTTTTAATAGACAAAGTGGTTGCTTATAGCTTCCCCACCAGAAATGTTCAGATTAAGCACATTATTAGATTGCAGCCAGAATAGCCTCCCAAACAGGAAGAAAGCCTTGCCTCCCTCTCTGCCTCCTTGCCTCGCTGAAGCTGATGTGATAATTCATTACAGATTTTCTCTCTCCCTGACAGAGTGCCTACCGCAGGAACGGGATGACTTTTCTCGCCTGCTAATGTGGATGTGGCTGCAGCAACAGGAAAGACAGTGTTATATTAAGGTGATTTTCTTTTCCCCTCCATGGAAGGAAAAAAAATACAAGCTCCAGTGTCTCCGTGTACCAGTGAGTGGGCTGGTTTGTTGTGACTATCTGCTGGCTGTCTCTGTCTCTCTTTCCAGCCCCCTCAATCGTTATTCTTGTTTACTAGCTGGAACATTTAGCTAATTAATGGCAGGATGTTTGGGATAGGGTGTAGGTGGACAAGAATGCAGCTCAGACAATGCTGGAGTTTGCAGGGGACTTGCTGCTGTCAGCCCCTTTCTGACTGCCATGTCATTTTTATTTAAGTGTTTGGAAGTCTGTATGTTCTCCAAAAGATGTTTTTCTCTAAAGCAGGATGGGGCAGGAAGAGGCCAGAGATAGACTGGGTTGTGTCGATTTATGTAGGTTAGGTAAAGGTTATGTAGTTTTCCTTGTGATTTTTGCAAAAAGAAGAATTATTTCCCTCTAATTTCCACTAATTTCCATGTGCTTCTCTCAACTAATTTAAGTGTCTCAGTTTAATGCAGTGAGGACATTTTGATGGCAGTAAGAGTGAGTTTGGACCCAAAGATGTTCCACAAA
This sequence comes from Xenops minutus, assembly GCA_035221455.1. Lineage (NCBI taxonomy): Eukaryota > Metazoa > Chordata > Aves > Passeriformes > Furnariidae > Xenops > Xenops minutus. Next base: position 111,703,943 of record JAWWEE010000105.1, read on the forward strand.
AAGTTCAGGTTAACTGAACTTAGCCAGTTGGAGACTTGACTTTTGCAGACCCGAGGACAGGCTAAGTGGCCACCCCCAAACTCTCAATACTGCCATGTCCTAAGGCTCGAGCCATTACTCCCTGAAGTCAAAGAAAGCCTTTGCAGTGATTTGGCACTGGATTGGGCCCCAATTTGGAAAAATACATCCTAAAAGATTTAAAAAACTGTGTCTGTCTCAGTTAAGCAACGTTATGTACTTGCTCAGCGTTTGCTGCAGGAAGCAGATGTTGTCCCTCTTGTTGACAAAGGCAGAATTACTGTTGGATTTGGTTAAAGAAGAAACCAAGCTCTTTTGGCCTCTTTTTTTTTTTTTTTTTTTCATATTTTAGGTAACGTTGTTTGTTTTCAAGATTTATTTTTTAAATCTCAGTCCCTCCCTCTAAGCTTCTTCCCGTCCCCTGCTCCTCCAGCCTTTGCTGGCCTCACAAACACATTCATTTCTTCCCATAAAACTGTACAAATATAGAGCTGACCACGATGATGCTTGACCAGAGACAAGGGCTCGTGCTTCACCAGGATCTGCAGGCACGTCCTGCTGGTGTCCCTGTGGTACCCACGGGCCAGGGTCTGCTCCAGCCAGGCTTGGAATCCAACTTAAACCTCAGATTAGTGCAGAACACTCAAGGGATGGAGAGGAGATCAGCAAAGTATTAGTTTTATATATTGCAGCCGTCCTGCTTTGTGCTTAGTGTGTGAGGTCTGAATTTTTACTCCTTCTCTATGCTCTTGTGGCCATTTGTAAGTGGTTCTGTTGTCCTGTTCCCTTGGACCTGCTCACAAAACCTTTAAATATATGTATATTTTTTAAATAAATAGAAAAATGTTTCCTTGCAACCAAAATATTGTAAAAGTGAACTTTGTAAGTCGGTTGCCGACGTTCATAAATTGCTTTTTTCTTTTACCTGCTTTTCACTTCTGTTTTCTGGGAATTGTTTGTGTGTAAAGGACTGAAAGTAACGTGTACAATGTCGTGTATTAAACAAGGGGAGGGGGGAGTTTTCTGATGTTCCATCTGTGCTTCTTGAAATATATGATTAAACTTTTCTTTTTATCATCACTCTTTATTTTTGTTGGCGTCCTTAATCACGGAAAATTATACGCTTGCTGTAAACATCCAGACTTTTTTCAAAGGACACCAGCATTTATTGTATTTGGTTTCGATCTGCAGGGATAGAGACAGAAGAAACCATTTCAGGCACTGGGTACTGGAATCAAAATTCCTTCCGTAGCTGTATCTCTCCCAAATTTTACATTTTAAAATATGCATAAGCAGGAAAAATACTGGCACTTATTTTTTACTGGTCTACTTAAAGTCCCAGAGAATGAAGACTCAACATACATTTCTCTCAGAAATATGACAGATCATGTTTTTGTTGGTCTGCTGTATGTTTGTCTATCTCGAACAGCCTGACAGGCAATTATTTATAAAATCTGGGTTTGCCCAGTAAACCCATATAATAACCTTTCACTTCTTTGCACAAGTCAGGGAGCTGAATTTAGAGTCAAACAAGGCAGGTTATGTCTCCCTATCTCAGGCTAACCCAGTTTATTCTTATTTTGGGAAGCAATCGCTTCTTTTTCTCATCTTCAGAGTTTTCTTTAACTCTGTTTAAAACCAAAAAACAGCCAGCAATACTCGTGCTGCATTTGGAGAGTGTCTCAGCAGCACTTCCCGTGCTGCAGAAGCAGAGATGTGTGTTTAACCTGGTGCTACACATTTTTATTATGTGTATAACAATCAGTTAGAGATTCAGTTAATGGCTGCATATGAACAGCTTTATTCCTGTGTAATTTCAACTTGCAAATCATGTGGAGTCTTAGCCAGGATTTAGAGTGACTGCATTAGGTTATGTTGGTTATTTCCCATTAGTACCTGAAGGAGGGAAACATCTATTTCAGCAGGAAAAATGTTGTGTAACATTGCAGGGAGTGTGAGTTTTGCTCTCAGTTCAGAGTCTGCCCTGCTGTGTGGTTACACTACCTCGGTTTTCAGTTTTTCAGCCCAGCCATGCACAAAGCAGGGATAACAATTCAGTTTAAAACTTGTCAGAGGTGATGGAGCCACAACGCAGATTTCTGGTTGGGCTTCATCTCATTTCCTGACCGCTCCTTCCTCAGGCTTTCCTCTGAGAAAATAAAGCCCTTTAAAAGAGTTTTGCCTTGGTCTGGAAATGGAGAGGAGCTGATAGAGCTCTGAGTTTCTCCAGAGACACTCAGGACCCTGCAGAATGTGCCTCCCCAGGTTCTCAGAGCACGCTCCTCTTTGTCAAGTGTCCATCTCACTGAGGGGGGGAATAAAAAGGTGGGATTTGGCATTTCTTGGATGTAGATGAACCTTTGTGTTATGAAGGTTCCGCCATCAGCCGTGTGTGGATCTCATAAAATGTTTTATAGCTTCCTGTCCAGCTCATACAGAATGTTTCATAGGACATAAACACTTCTAATAATAATTTAAGAATAAATAGATAGTGACATTAGTCACAAGTCTAACCTCTAGTTGAAACTTAAACAGTTACAGTGTTGTTGAGTTTGGGGTTTTTTTGCCTGAGTGAATCATCTTGTCCAAGGTTGGGCTTTTTATACCTCTATTTTTTATACCTCTGCTATATATCCAGCCCAAGCAGCCAGGGAAAGGCAGTGGTGGCATGCATTAAATCCAGGGCTTTATTCAGAGGGCACAAAGCCAGCACAAAGCACTGGAGCCATCCCTGAAGGAATTGAATGTAAATTTGATGGTTTAAATAAGGCCAGATGCCCTAAAAATGATTTTGAAAGCTGTATCTTTAATGTAGCCCTTGACTTTTTTCTTTTTCTGCTTAAGATAATGATGTTGCCTTTACAAAATAATAAGAAAAAATAGCTCTCATCTCTTGTGGGGAGACAAAAATCAGATACTTTGGCTTCTATGAATCACTGAAATGTTGGCAACTGAAACAAAGTTTTAGAAGGCAGATGACTGCAAATTTGAAGGAAACCTTCATATTTTACTATTAAAAGCTTTTTAACTGTCTAGAGAGCACTCTGAGACACTACATTAATAGCTCTTCTCAGTAATCAAGCTCCACTATACTTATATACTATTTTTCTAAAAGAAGATAGATTAGTAGTGGAAGAGAGCTGGAAAGATAAATAAGGAAAATCAAGAACAAAAATTATAATAATACAGTTTCATTTTACATTTTATAGCTTTCTTCTATGTTTGCAATTGATAATTCATCTTAATTCCTATCAGGCAGAAATATTGGCACAAGAGTCTTCTACCAATATCTCTTGTGTTTCTGGACTTGTCCTCACCCAGATGCTTTGCAGATTTTCTTACTGGTTTTGTGAAGATGTGATCTATCAATCTTTGGTCCTTGCATGACTTTGATTACTGTGGTATCTGAGTGCCTCATGGGTTTCCATGTGTTTATGCCTACAGCACCACTTAAAATAATAATAATGTGTTGTTATCTCCGTTTCTTCTGGGGATAGGCTAAATGGTGGGCCCCATGACGGGAGACCTGGCATGGTTCAGAAAACCTGGATTTCCCAAATCCACCCTGGTGCTCTCAGTTCTCAATCATCTTCCCTCTGCAGTGAAAGCAATAGGTGTGTCAGAGAGCACAAAAACCAGCCCTGCAGGTTAGGGGAGAAAGGGGCAAAAGCATTATCCAGCTTGATCCATGAGAGGTATTGGAGGTGGAAGAATGCAATCTGGATCCACTCCAGGACTCGGTGCTTTAACACCTTCCAGCTGAGATGTGCCATGGCCACTGAGTGACCCGGGGTAGAAAGGCACACGATGCGTTTCCACCAAAACACGGGCTGTGGGACACTTCCCCTCCTCCACACTCTGCTGCATTTCTGCGTCAGAAATCACCGTGAGGAACATTCTCATTACAAAAGTCCTACTTTATCACTGCCTCAGTGTTCTTGCCTTCACCTCCTCCCAACCTGCCCTTGCAGAGAGCACCAGAACTGCAGGAAATAAGAGAAACAATTAGGAAGCACAAATGCCCTCTTTTAGATCAGGCAGCAGCTGTGATGGGTGTTGACAAAGTAAAATGTTAATTTTTAATAAATGAACTGGGTCTGAACCTGATGAAGTGCCAGTGAAGTGGTGGTGGCTGATCTTCAGCCTGGACTAGACCTGGGAGAGGAGAAAGTGTAAGATACCAGAAGCTGTGGTGGGATTCAGATAGTCAACAGTCAATAAAGCAAGTTGGCTCAAACCAGTTCTGTTGAGTTCTCATTTCCATAAGTATTTAATTAATCTGCAAAACAAAAAAAAAAGCCCAAAAAACCTCCAAAGAAACTATTGCATTTCTTGTACTGGCATGACTTCCTCAGATCTGCAAGTGGAATGGCAGCAACTGTGTGTCAAGCTGAGGTGCAAACTCATCTGGACCGTGGCTGCAGAAGGAGAAAGAGCCTTCAGAGGAGAAAATCTCCAGCCAGGCTTGTCCTCTGAGCTCCCCTGCTCAGACCATTGTGGATCTGCTGCTCACCAGTGCCTAAATCTGCTGCTCCTGCACAAATTTTGTTGCAGCTTCAAGGAAATAATTTTAGTAAATTAGACAGGATCTGTTTAGTGTTCTCCATGTCACCTTGTCCTTACTTTAATATTAAAAGAATTCCTATTCCTCTGTTTTGAAATGTTATCAACATAGTCCTAAATTGGCACTGCTCAGCAGATTTTGGAGTAGACAGAACACAAATTATTAAGCAATTATTAGGAGTGCTTTGAGTACCTGGGAAAGGACCTTTGACAGTCAGTGTCTCCATGGAAGGTGCTGCTCTTATTCATCTTCTCTGGGATGGTGGCAAAACTGATACAAGACTCCTGTAGAGCTTGGACTTGTACAACAAACAGTTGAGGTTAACCTTGAAATCTCCCTCAAACTCCTGAGCATCCCACTGGTCTCCTCACTGGGTAAATCAGGCACAAACCCAAGAGGAAAAACATGACAGACTCTTCCACTGGCAGATCAAGAACGACAACACTGAATATTCCAAGGTAAAACAGAATAAAATAATCTTAGTCCGACTCGACTCAGCAGCGTGTCACTTGAGAAAATATTTTATTTTTTTCCTGTTTGACAGTCACACATGATTATTTCCACTCTTTGGGGCTCAGAACTGTGGCAGTGAAATTGTTAAGAATAGCTATTTCTCAAGTTTCTGAGCCAATACAGTGGTAAACAACTCTGTCCTCTGCAGATGCTGTTTCTGACTGCTGAGTAAAAACCTTTCACAATTTAAGGGCACAGGTATTTTGGAGCAGAGTCTGAGTTGATCACTTTTATTCACAGTACCCAAATAAATAGGGGTATCCATGTAAGCTCTGTTGATGTGCCCAGGAGAGAGAGAATGAATGTTGCCCCTGCAACAAAATCACACAAGAAATGGCCACCACTCCATCCACACGTGGGTTAGTGGGAGAGGTGTGAAAATTATTCCCCAAGGACTCTGGAGTTTAAATATTCATTAGTCTTTATGCTCAAACCCCTGTTAAACCTCTTTGGGCTGTGGCCTGTGAAGCAGAGGACAATGTCCTGGTGTCTGGGAATGGGAGTTACGTAGGGAATCAATGTTGCCTTGGGATTGAGTGCACGCCACTGTCAAGGAGCAGGAATGTCTTGGCTCTGGACTCTCAGGAGAAGTGGCCACACTTGCAGGTTACAGGTTTCCCAATATTATGGTAGGGAAGATAAAATTTGGTGTAAGCAGCCAAACTTTTGAATTTTTGGCCAAAGTCCAAACCTTTCCAGTTTTTGCCACGGCTGTTTTTTATAGGTGCTTTTTTACAGTGTTGAAGTTGGGCTTGTAGATGATGCTGGGTTCATTTTTATGTTGTTGAGGCTTGTTTTATTTGCACTTTGGTATGTACTTGTGGTGCACGGTCTGAAGGGAGGTTGCATCTTAGTTGGTTTCTTTGGTGGTCCTGAAGGCAGCACTCAATTAATGCAGCACTTAAAGAGCCTGTTATTAAAACTTTATTCATAGGTGAGCAGGAGAAGCATAGAAAATATGTTAATTTATATGCATATATATTAAATACATCTGAATATATACATTCATATTTCTCATGAAGACTGAATTCCAAAAACCATCTCTGCTTTTACAAATCCGGAAGCAAACATGACCCTGTTTTGATGCCTCCCTCTCTCTGCAATGGAGGTAGTTTATCCTTCTAAAGATAAAAGATTTTTACTTTGTAGAAGTAATGTAATTTTTTTCTTTGCTGTCTGTCATTTTTCTCTTGCAAAAAGTTTAATGTCACGCTGTGAATCTTTAAAACATTGCGAAACTTCCTGAAGTTTTAGGAAAAAAATCTTTGACCTGTATGTAGAAGGCATTTTTCAATTTGCAAGTTGGTTTGTTTGTTGGTAGTGGTTTGTTGGGGTTTTTTAAAGTCCAGCAGAATATGGTTTGAGAAAGAGAGATCCCAAAGGGCTGGGAATGAACCCCCAGTTTGTGTATTGAGGGCAACAGCAGGTACTTTTACAGCTCTTGAATGCTGAAGGGAGTTGTCAGAGCCGGACACTGCAGAGATACCTCATTGCTCCCTTAAATTGTTCTGAAACCTCCTTGTATTTTACAATTCATGAGTTGTGCTCTGGGCTGCTATTTCCTTCCTGCAGCCTCCCAAAGGTAAGTGCATTGTGCCCTCTGGGGGTTCTCCACTGCTTTAACTTGGATTTAAGTGTGGTGTGGGGTTTTTTTCCTTTTCTTTCTTTCTTTTATTCTTTCTTTCTTTTTCTCTTTCTTTAGCGTAAAATACCACATTGATTTTTCTGCCCTCCTTATGTCTTATGAAGGAAGAAATTTATGGCCTTTTTACATCAGGAAGTCCAGCTTTTCCTGACGTTTTATTGCTTTGAATATTTGAAACATTTCAATCCCAGACAATAAATATTACATGATTATTGTTTTCATATGGATAGGCTATTTCCCCCTGTTTTTCCTATCCAACATTTTACTAGCAAGTGACACCCAAAAATTTATGGATACTAAAACCATTACTATTCAGCTTCGCTGCGAAGGTCAGAGATAGTCCCTCAATTTGCATGTAATATATATATATATATATATTTAAAAAAAAAAAGTTAAAATCATCTCATATGTTTTGAATCCCGCAGTGATGCAAACTTGTGTCAGAAAAGAAGGTATAATGTTTTTCCTTACAAAAGGTACTCCTATTATGGATCAAACCTTATTTGCACTGAGTTAAATGACAGCTCTTGAGGCTTAGGAGGGAAAATCAGTGAGCCACCGTGGAGCATTTTCCAGAGGAGCAACTGGCAGCCTGCAAGTCCAGAGCTTGGGAGTTTTCTGGAAGTTGGTGGGGTGGGTTACACCATTCCATTACTCACAGCGTAGGTTTTCTGCCCACACAGGGCTGTATCTCGTTGTTCTCATGGCAGAAAGAATTCCCTGTCAAATAGGACCCGTGAAATCCAGCCTGGGGTTACACTTTATCGTGTTTTCTGTGGGGCAAGGCTCCTCACTGCACGTGTGGAGCACCAGTTCTGCAGCACAGCCTGTGGCAACCAAGTCTGTCTTGCTGTCCCAGGTTTGATTCGTCAACCAGTGGATAAAGCAATGTATGAAGTCTGTGGTCAGGTAACTAAGGTAGTAAGAGTACAAGAGGCACAGGTTCTGCTCAGAAACACTGGATTGTCTGATTATTTTTTTTTCCTGTTGACAGTTTTTCATGGATGCCATGCAGGACCCTCCTGCCTGTTCCATTAACCATCATAGAACCAGAGAATGGTTTGGCCTGGAAGGGACCTTAAAGATCATCTGGTTCCAAACCCCTGCCATGAGCAGAGACACCTCTCACTATCCCAGGTTGCTCCAAGTCCCGTCCATCCTGGCCTTGGACACTTCCAGGGATGGGGCAGTCACAGCTTCTGTGGGCAAGTGCCTCACCCTGAGAGCCAAGAATTTCTTCCCAATATCTGATCTAACCCTGCCCTCTGTCAGTTTAAAGCCATCCCCCCTTGTCCTGTCAGTACCTGCCATTGTCCCAAGTCCCTCTGGCTCTCTTGGAGCCCCTTTGGGCACTGGAAGGGGCTCTCAGGTCTCTGAGGAGTCTTTTCTTCTCCAGTCTGAACAACCCCAATTCCCTGAGCCTGCTGAGAGAACTATGATCATATCATCAATGACTTCATATTGATCTTGACTGCAGAACTGGGTCCCAGATCACCAGTAATTCACCCTCGTTCTGTCAATTCCTGATGGACCATTTCATCCAAACTCAGTGACTGTCTCTAACTGAGGAGAGCAATCCTAATGTGTTTCTAGAGGAGCAAAGCTGGAGGTTGTGGAGACAGTAAACATCTGTACGTGTCTTTGGGAGTTTATCTTCAGAGGTGCATCAGATCTCTCTCAGGATGGATAAAGGTTTGCCGTGGGGATAAGAAAACCTGTCAAAGTTTTCCACTGCAGCAGTGCCTGTGAGCCAGAGGTTGTTCCTCTCCTTTCCTTGTGCAGACAAAAGGAGCCAGAGCATAAATACACTCAGAAAGAAATGATGGTAAGTACTTGTTTAAAGTCTTTTTTAAGTGTTGTTGAGTCTTTAACCCTCTATCCTGTCTCGTCCTCTTTTGGGAATGTTGAAAATAACATTCAGCTCTGTGCTGCCTTTGTCTGTTCTTTTCCATGTGGTAAACGTGGACTTTTCCCTCCCTGTTTCTTAGACTTTCAGCCAACTCAGCTTTTCCTGTTTACCTCCTTTCCAAAGGGGTCATTGGTGATATCACTCCAAGTCAGAAATAAGGGGATTGCTGCTTTTCCTGTTCATCCATTTGGTTTTATATTGATTTTGCATCATATCAGATTTGGCACATTTATTGACTAATTTATTTTTTAAGGAAAGTAGATGCTTTCCTACCCCGGCTTACCAACACATGGAAGGTGAAGGCACTGAAATGACCTTCTGGAATTCTGGGCTCCCATCCAGACCTCTCACTGCCTCAATTCATTGTAGCTGTATCACGGGAATGGATTTGTGGACACAGTCTTTTTAAAATAGTAATGATAATAATTATAATGAGAAACCTGTATGCTCCAAAATTCAAATGAAAAGCTGATGATATGGAAGCTGCAATAGCTCTGTGACAGAAAAACTAACCACCATAGCTTTGCAACTCTGGTTTTCTTCTTCTTGCCCAGAGAGAGATGAATCCAGCACAGCAGCTGCTTCATCAAGTGCTGAGTTTGTTTCTTCTGCTTTGGAAACCCCAAATATTTTAGTCCCTCAGGAAGACACTGTGTCCTGATAAAGGCAGTTACAACCTTAGAGTTCCCTCTGTGGTTTGGGCACCCTTCTTAGTTACCAAAACAGGCTCTTCAGATGTGTGATTTCGTGCTGACCAATAAAGGTATCACTAGAAGTAATATTTGAGTTTTCTTGACAGATGATATTTGTAAATCTACAATAATCTCTTTCAGGAAGCAGCAGCTTCACAGCTCAAGTCAGTTTCAGGTTTTCATTTAAGAAAGGAAGGTGCTGCTTTCAGAGCACCACCTGGACCTGTGCTTAACCAGTTTACTGAGGTCTGCCTGATGCCACAGGCAGCTTGGAAGAATATCTCTGAGAGGAAGAAAGTGATGCATTTTTTCAGCTACTTCTTCTTGAAGGCTACTCAGAAGTACCCCTAAGTATGTAGAATTGTAAAAACATGGAATGGTTTGGGTTGTAAGGGATCTGAAAGTTCATCCAGTTCAAACTCCCCCTGCCTTGGGCAGGGACACCTTCCACTATCCCAGGTTGATCCAAGCCCCTTCCAACCTGGCCTTGGACATTTCCAGGAATGGGGCATCTTGCAAGGACCAGGGGCAACATCTGCCACCTATCTGACCTGAAGCAGTCATGATGGTTGGTGTAATTGGAGCACACTCTTAAAGGAAGACTGGAAATAAGAATGTTTCCTGAATTGAAGTCTATGTGATCAGGAAAGAAGGAAAAAAAAATGTCATGGACATCTAGGAAGGAAAATAAGTCCCTGCTCTGTTGTGTGGTGCTGAAGGTACAGCTGCAGCGGTGGGGAGTGGTGATCTACGGTCATGCTGGAGCTAAAACCTGTCCCCTTGGGTCCCTCACCATTTTACTGCTGCTCTGTAACAGGATGTGCAACTGCTATGCATTAATGCGTTATTACAGGTTGCCTGGTGTAAGCTCCAGGTGTTGAGAACATGATTTATTCCATTAGTATAAAAAGGTGTTTTCTATGGCCGTATTAAAAATTACACTAACTGTTAGGCTTGCCACTGCGCCGTGTGTGGCACATGCCAATTTAAACCTGTCATTTCCTCTAATTTAAGGATATGTCCTCAGAAGATCATTAATTTGGGGTGGGGCTGGGGATCACAGTACAGCTGTGGCCTGTTAAACCCCATCTGGCTGTTAATCCTTGCAAAGCACCTTCCCCAAAGGTGTCTGCTGCTACCATATGGCCACTGAGAGAGACCAAAGAGATTACATTTGTGTGTCTATTTTATATTTAAATCTATTTTACATTGCTTTTTTGCAATTACTTCTGTTTGTCCCATATGGTTCCTAAAAGCCCGAGATAACCCAGGTAACATCCTTGCTGAGAAGCCCCCAAACCATTAGGGTAGTGAGGCCCTGGCACAAGTTGTCCAGAGAAGCTGTGACTGCCTCTTCCCTGAAAGTGTCCAAGACCAGGCTGGAAGGGGCTTGGAGCAGCCTGATCTAGTGGAAGGTGTCGCAGCAGGGGGTTGGAATGAGATGGTCTTTAAGGCCTCTTCCAAGCCAAACCATTCCGTGATCCTAACATTCTGTGATTTTTGTGCCACTTCCCCTCCACATGTTTCCTGGGTGATTTTACCATTTTCCATTCCCACTCTCCAATGCTTTTCACTTTGCTGGGTGTTATGCTCAGCCCCAGTAAGCCAAAGACCCAGCTTGCATTCCTGAAGTGAACCCAGCAAAGGTCAAAATCATTCCTTGGGCAAAATCCACATCAGCTCCTTTGCCAATGAAATGACCCTGAGGGGAGCACAGAGAAAAGGCTCAGGTGTGCCCATGACCCAGCCTCGAGCCCCTTGCTCAACAGCTGCATCCCACAAGCACAGCATCTCCTAGAAAAGCCCCAGTCTTGCCTGATGTAAAACAAGCTCATATTTTTTAGGCATCTTGGGGGTGGATTGTCTCTGTGTGCTGCACTGAGCTACCAGCAGCCTGTAGCTGGGGGCTGCTGGTGCTCAGAGCCTGGCCAGAAGCACATCAAGCCTCAGAGCATCACTCAAACGCACACACAAAGCCTGTAGCAGCGCTGCCTGTCTTAAACAGGGTCCCTTATACCTGTTTTTCCTGGCAAAAGTTTATCCAGCCTGTGTTTAAAGACCCCCAAGGATGGAGATTTCACAGTCTTGAGTCTACTGATGTTCTCGATCCTCATAAATTTTTTTCCTATCTGGTTTGAATTTTTCTTTGCAGCAATGCAAAGGCTTTCCTTATCCCGCCGGTGAGGATGGATTGTACCAGCATGCTCTGTAATAGCCTTTTCTGGGCTCAAAGGCACTTATATCCCACCAAGGCTCTCTTTTGGCTAATAAATGTAACTCGATCAATCTGTCCTCCCAGGCTGTGCTTTCTGGCTTCCCAGCACCGCTTTCTGTTTTGACAATGAGCCATTGATAAGTGCTCTCTGGGTGCACATATCTGCAGCCCTGTCCCCTCCCTCCAGCCCCTTTATCTAGACCCGTGTTTCCCTCACCTGATTAGGAAAGTGAATATGAGACAGTGTCAAAAGTCTGCAAGTGCCAATGATGAATCTATTGCTTTTTCCTGCACTGTAAGGCTTGTTACCTGTCGCAGAGATCCCACAAGAAGAGTTCAAATGGCCACCAGAAGTCACACTTTGTGTGCTCAAGGGTAGACAAAGGATTAGCTCAAAGTGAGGATTTTTCAACCTATTGGTGAATCAGAAGGATTGAGGTGCCAGAGTCCCAGTGAGGGCACCCTGCCCTGCAGCCAGACAGGCAGTGCAAGCAAGAGGAGGCCTGTGCCTCTCCAAAATCCCATTTTCTCACCGTGGAGTGTCCTCACACCAGTACTGGTGCCCTGTGACAAGTCAGTGAATGCTGGCAGGCAGCACCTGCACCATCTGATTCACGCTCTGAATGGCCTGTTGTCATCACGCTGATAATCACGTATTTTCCTTGACTTTGCTTAGCAGGTGAACTGACAATAATATCCCTTACAGTGAAGTTAAATTAATCTCTAGTGATTATCTGATGACTCTCTTAATTTATCTGGGTTTTCCAGCTTTGAGTGTGTTGTTGCTGCATGTATGGAGAGAACCATAGTGATTTCATCATGTGATCCTCCTACTGATCCAGATAAAAGAGATTCATCAGTTTAATTTCCTGGTTTTAATTTTTTGCATCCTACTTCTCAAAAGGTGAGGGAATAAAAGAAGTTTCATCCCTCAAAGCATGCATAGGAATGGGATTCACGGCTCTGAACTTCATTTCCATCTCTCTCTCCAACTTCATCAGTTGAACACCTCAGGGACCCCATCTGAAATACTAACATCTTGCTCAGCCCATCCCTTGCTCTCAAGGGAGCTTTCCAAAAAAGAAGACATCATTCCAATTTTATAGGTGGAGAAACTGCGGCCCAGCAAAGGGAAATGACTGTCATTTGCCTCTCTCAGCCTCTCTGTGCTCAGGGGCTTGTCCACCAGACCAGACAAGTGCTGGAGTGGAAATAAATATTCCTCCTGATGACTGTGGTCTCTGTGGTCAGGGCTGAGGGTCGAAATGTTCGCACAAGGCCTGCACGCAGAAACCACAGAATCCCCCACAGCTCCACTGCACTTTATTAAAAGTCACTGCTTCTGTGAAAAATGGGGTTTATAAGAGTTAGGTGCCTTAATTATAAAGTCATGTGCGTTTGAATGACTCCTTCCCAGCTAACTGTTTGTGACAGCCTACAAATGTGAAAAGTATTACCAAGCCTATTTTTATCGTGGCTATGGAGAGGCTGCAGTTGGGGAAAATCAAATCCTAGAGGATCCTAATGAGAAAGGCTAGTGATTCCTTAAATATGGTTAACACTGAGTTTAGCAACGATGCCAGTGGTATCCAAAAGTCCTTTTGGATGCAGGAGTCTTGCTGAAGCAACTGTGTGTTAGATAAGTGATAGGAGCAAGTGATGTGCAGGGCTGAATTTTCACCTTGGAAGTGGCTGAATGTTCAGTGGAGAGAGATATAAATGTAATTTCAGAGGGGTACTGGCCCATGTCAGTGTTGTGTAGGCTCTGCATATGTTTTCTGCAGAGCTGTCACCTCTCAAGAATTTATTCCATCCTGTTCTTTATTAGATAATTTGCCCTCTAATGGGGAACACAAACTGCAAGTGGTTCAATGCTTTGTAGAACCAAGTCCTTAATATAATTTCTTGGTGGGTTATGGCAGACTTGAGGCCTGAAGAATCATCTTTATCACCCACCCTTGGCCGTAGGCTCTGCAGGGGAAGAGGAAAACACAAAAGATCCTTCTGGTGTCCTTATTGCATCCTGTAACAAGGGTTTCACCCCTTCTTGTAATAGGGCTGGGCACTGGAGAAGGAGAGCAGGCCAAAAGCAGCATTCCTGTTAGAGCAGTGTCACAACTGGGTGGAAAGGAAATGAAAGGGATGGAAAGGAAATATTCCAATGAGAAGGAAGGAGAGAGAGAGAATGATTCTCTTTGTTGGTTAAAAGGTAAAGAATAAGCTGTGGCAGATGGATAAAAAGATGATGTACTGTGGGTAAAAGTTTTTTTGTGAGTTAGGTTTAAGGTTGTTGGACACCATTGTAGGAATCTCCTGTTTTGGCTTTAAGCCTATGAGTCTTCCTCCATCTGTGACTTCTCATGGGACTATACAGACCTTAATCTTGGTGTAAGGTCTTCAAAAAGTACTGCTTAATCCCTGGGTAAATTATCTCAGTGATAAGCAGCAGTGCAAAATTTATACCTTTTTTTACTCAACTATGTTTTATCCCCATGTATCCACCACTGAATTATGTCAATTGTGAGTGATAAATTATTTATCTCCCCCTCCCACACTGTCATGAATATTCTATGCATATAGCCCGTAATTAAATTGCTTCTTTGTGATTCATTAAGTAGGTAAAAGACTATATTTCTCTTGGTCAAGCAAGATTTGTTTAAAATACTTTCAACATCAAGTCTGATGGTCACACCATAGAAACAGAAATAGAAAAAAAAAGGTGGTTTGTTTTCAAACCTTTTTAATTTCTTTAGTTGGGTACTGTGAATGTGCATCTGAAAAGGACTTTTCTTCTTAGTAATGCAGACTGAGGCTGAAGCACATCTTATCCCTCCAAACAGCCATGGGTACCAAGCTGTCACAGCACTACCTGCAGTCAGGCACAGCAAAAGGAAAATGTTGGACTTTCATGTTGCATATTCCTCCATGTGGGATTTCACAGTGTCATAGTTATCACGTAGTTTCCACCTATACATTTTTCTTGATGAAAACATGGAACAGTTTTCTCATTGTTGTGTTGAAATGTACTTGTTTTGTGATTAAACCAAGCCCAAAGTCACGGGGGTCTGCTGTGTTAAGGCTCAGTATTGTAGTCTGAGTTAATTTTTTCCTCTTTTCTTTGATGGCAAATGTTAAACCCAGATTTTCAGTGTAATCACACTTGTCTGAACCAGGAGTCTGAGTCAGGAGTTTGAGACCTTTGTCATGGCAAAATCTGCAGTGCTTCTAGAGACCTGAGGGCTCGGGGAGATTGAGTACTTAAAGGCATGTAATTAGAAATAATAGGAACTTTTGGAAAAGGAGATGGGAAATCATCGGGTTTTTCTGATACATGTCTTCTCCACTCAAGTATTTTTGTAGGGTTTTTTTAATTTGCTTGGTTTTTAAACCTACTGGGAATTCCTTTCTAGTCTAAACTGTGGGTGAGACAGAAAATAACCCTTCTCTGTGAAGGTGAACTGGCCATAACAGATATTGTCTGACTTAGCAACAGAGTCTGTGATTATAAGGTCGCGTTTACCATTGAGGGAGTCAAATTCAAGTTGGTTGTGGCTCTTCACTGGAGATGTCACCCTCTACAGTGACTCTTAACATGTGGGAGACTGACCTGGAAATCTTCAATCTGGCAGCCCAAGAAGCTGCAAGAAGGAGACACAGCTGCCTTTCCCTACATTCAAACACATCCTGGGAGCCACTTGTGGTTCAGGGAAAACTATGTAAAAAACTAATTTGGCAAAATAATTAACAGTGCATTGCAGAGAACGTGTCTGGTTGAAGAAACCAGCAAAGGTTTGGCAGCTGTGGTTTGGTTATTCACACTGCCTTACCAATTTGCCTACCACAATCTGCATCTCCCATGGGTGTAAGGGCTAAACACCTTTAGTGTGTCCCTAAGGTATCTTTTGACCACCTAAGATAATAATAACTTTCTGTATGGTTTGTTTTTTGTTTTGGTTTGGTTTGGTTTTTTTTTTTCAGAGGAGGACACATGGACAATCCTTGTTGATCTTCAGCCCCACGTTTTTTATGAGAAGTGCTGTCTCATGTCACAGCTCTAGATGAGCACGAGAGTGGAGCTCGCAGCCCTACACAGACAAAGCAAGCAAAGAGTGGAAGAGGAACAGGAGACAAATTGAGTGGATTCAGGACACGGGTACCAGGCTGAGACAGGCATGGAGTCACATTTCCTGCCTGGTTGCATTCTGTGCTGTCTCCAATGATGTAACACTTCCTGTGGCTCTTTCCGAAAATATTTTCATAAGCTTTGGATGATGTGCACTCTGCTAAGGAACTGCCTAATACTATGATCCCATGAGGATTTGGAGCTTTAATGTTTTAAATCACTTCTAGCTGGATTAATTTCCTCAGATTCATATCATACAGGATCAGCTATTATTGGTTTATTCCTCGTTACAGCTACGACAATGGCACATTCTTACCTGCCTAACAAAATATCAGAGGAGTTTGTTTTATTAGCTTTAGCTAATGGTTGTGTACTGATCCCACAGGAAGATGATATTACTGCAAAAGTAGGGGGTTTTATGCTGAGCAAGTTCACAGGCACCTGTGTTTTCACAAGAAATCTTGGAAAGTTTGGTTGTCCCACGTTGCTTAGGTTTGGTCACACCATGAGCTTTCTAATTTTTGGCTACTTCTAGTTCCCTGTTCTAACCAAAATGAGGCTATAAGTATGGAGCTCATCAAATCCAGCATTCACACCTCATTTCCTTGTCACAAGCTCCCCTTCCAGCCAGTGCAGACAAGCAGATGCTTTCAGGAAGTGATCAATGTGACCTATTTTAATTGTCTGCTTTAATATTATATAAATTGCACCCTAAAGACACCAGTTTGTTTGTAGAGAGGAGTAAATATGGTCATCAGCATTGCATCTGTCTGCACTTGATCAATGAATGCTGCCCTTCAAGCCATGTTTAAACTTATTTATGATGGGATGCATCTGACAGGTGATGGATGTGTTGAATCTCTTCATAGTCAGAGCAAATAAACAGATTTTTGAGGTGGAAACTATCCCACATAATGGCAAATACCTGAAGCAGCTTAGTTGAACTGCTTGTTGCCTACCTGGAGCCCAGGATGACTAGAATTTAATTCTGTGGTTGATGTATACACACATGAGACTAAATCCAGCCCAAGGAAAGACACCTGACATTTTTTATAGTGCAGAGCATCCCACAACCCTGTCTGAGACCAGTGGGCATTGAACATGTGGGATAAACATGTTGCTCATTTGCATGTGTAAAGATTGATTCAGGATTCTACCCAGGCACCCTCATGAGGAAATCTGGACTTTCAATTGTGCTTTTTTCTTTTCTTGTTCCTTGCTATGTTTTTAGTATCAATGCTAAAATTTAGGAAAAAAAGAAAAAAAAAGTAATATGAAATATAAATGCCCATCCCCATACGCACAAGATTTGTTTCTCAGAGCCAATACTCGCGAAGGAGGTTGTGAAGTCAGCATGTTATCAAACAAAAGTACATTACATCTGCATGTTTTATAACTGGCAGGGTTTTTCATCCAGGGGTGTTATCATCACAGTCATATGAAGAAGGCAGGATTGAAGGGTGGGAGGAAGAGTAAACCTTTGGCTTTAATCAAGGGTCATCACCAGATTTTCCCCTTCTTGACATCCAGGTTTGTGCAGAAGAAACTGGGGGTAATTCTACCCTGTAATATGGAGTTATCCCAAACTGCACCTTCATCCAGCCATGTGTCCAGGGCAAACCTGCTGTGCCTTTCTCTCTAGCAGACTGTGCCACACATACTTAGTGCCAAGGAAATGGACATGCTCTTTCCATTTATATCCCTTGGGATGAGCCCTGGTGCAGGTCTGCTGTGGCGAAAAAAAATTTTTTTTTTTTTTTAGGCCAAAGTTTGAGCACAGCTGGGCCAGTTCATGGTTCCAGGTGAGCACTGTTTCAGTGTTTTCAGCCTGAAATGAGGCAGAACACATTGGCTTTGGCTGGATGCGCTGGGAGTTACGGAGTTCATAGGAACCCAAAACTCAGAAGGGGATACACCCACCCAAACCAAAGCCAAAGCAGGTATTTGCATGAGTGCCTGCCAGCTGAACCTGCACCAATGGGTGAGTTACCCCACGCCTCAGCCCCAGCTTGGGTGTTCTGAGCCCCACGGTGGCTGCAGGTGCTGCCGAGGCACGTGGTGTATTTCCTGATGGTGCCACCCAAGCATTCCCCCTTGGATGTTTCACCGAGTAGGATAAAACAACACAAGCATCTTCTCCAGAGATGAAGTATCTTTTGGAGTTTGCTTTTGCTCTATCCATGTCTCTTTTTCTCCTCACATTGCTGCGCTGATCTTTGTAGAACTTGAGCCCCACATGTGGCCATAAGATATAGAAATGCTCTTGCACTCTCAGAACGTTGCTGGTGCCAGCACAAGCAAAGGCATTTGTGCCTAAACTTTCACACCAGCCCTCTCTAAAGAACTTAGAGATTAAATACCCCATCTCTGGAACTGTTGAAGGCCAGGTTGGATGGGGCTTGAAGCAACCTGGGATAGTGGAAAGTGTCAATTGGAACTAGATGAGCTTTGTAGGTTCCTTCCAACCCAAACTATTTTATAATTCTATGATTCTGTGAAAACTACTCCAAACTGATGCCAATTTAAGTCCCTGTATTCCACAAAATAACAAATCATAAACTCTTTTAACAAGGATGAGCCTCACTCATCATAGTGCTATTCCTCGTATTTCTGGTTTTGCCCACAGAGCTATCCATGCATAAATTTAAAAATATTTTTCACTATTCAAGTTCACTTTCATAATTCAAGCTCATTGTGAGCTTTGCTTTTGTTTCCAGCTTCTCTGTAGCAAACATTAGCTAAGATCTGCATTTGCCAGGTAATCAGATTTGGTAAAAGCAATGTTTAATTGCTGTTTCCAGCCACAGCAAATTAAGTGAAGGGACAGTGTGGAAAGGAAAATTTTCTTATGTATGCTACATAAAAATCAGGGTGGGATTATGATGACTCGAGCTAATGGAATAATTCACCACAAATAATTTATTCAAATGTAACCTTTTTTACCTGCTGAGGGAATAGCTCTGAGGTAAGTGCAGTTTCCTACACCATACAGGCTTGGACAAATATAATTATGAACTTTTTTGCCCTCTGGCTTATTCATGAATAACAAAATTTGAGATGTGTGGGTCAAGCCAGTCACATGGCACTATTTCTGCCTACTTCATTGAAATATTGCTGCAGCAGTAAATATCCAGGTGCACACACTTAAGGTTCTGTTCCTCTTGAGGCTCTTCCATTCAACCCTGAAATGTCCTGTCCTTGCCCATTTAGGCCTCTGAAGTTCATTCATGGGAATGTCCAGGTGGAAGCTGAAGCCAATTAATTAAGAAGCAAATGAAAACAAATGCTTAAAAAAAAATAATCCAGAACCCAGCAATTTATATAAATGTGGAAGCTGCCACACCCCATTCTTGTCATTGAACCGAAGTGTGCGACATCAAGTCAATTGCTGGTGGCCAAATTTTACTCCTTGCTTTAACAGGAAAGGTGAATTCCATTCTTAATTAATTTTGTCATGATGGGCATAATCTTGCATTGTACATACAGACCAGAGGGACCCTGCCACCAGCCTTCTTCACCAGGGAGGATTAATGGTCCTGCAGCCACTTAACTGTGAAATCTCCAGTCTGATGTCATCCATCACCAGTGCGTGCTGCAGACGGGGCTGGTTCCCTGGTATTGGGCTTGTCTGACACTTCCCATTACAAGACTCTGTTTTCAGTTGCTCAGAGCTTTGCCAAGCTGGAACCATTCGGATTTAAATTCTTCATGCTGAGCGTCTGCCTCAGGCTGAATTCATGTCAGAAAATGTCAGCCAAAATCAGGGGAAAAAATGCATAGAAAAAAATCTGACAATCTTTATGTGAACTGCTCCTTTGCCCCCCATACTTTGCAGGAAGGACTTGACATCTGGCAAACAGACTGACCTTGGTGTCAAGAATGAACATGCACCGAAAGTCTGTAGGAAAATTCCCAGAGTCCCGAACTTCCTAAAGTCTCCAACCTTTTGCCAGGCTGCAAGGTGCAAGGTGCAAAGCCCCAGTGAGACTTTTATGTCTCTCACAATGGATGTGCTTTTGTCTGGGCTGCTTCTGCTGCTGTGGGGACCAAGAAGGTTCTTCATCATCACCATTGGAAACAAAAGGAAAATCCTGGTTTCTTCAGTCAATTTCAGGCCTGTCTCTACCTCATGTTGTCTCTACTTCATCCATCCACCGTTCAAGAAGTGCTTGGACAACCCTGTCAGGCATATGGTGTGATTCTTGGAGGTGTGCTATGCAGGGCCAGCAGTTGGAGTTCAGTGATCCATATGGGTCCCTCCCAGCTCAGGGTAGTTTGTGATTCCGTGATTCTATCATTGTTCTCTCTTCACCCACATGCCTAAAGAGAAACATTTTTCTTATGTGCAGGATTTGTCATTCCAGATAAGCCATGTCTCACTTCCACTTCTGCTTTATTCCTGAGTTATTGGATTGCTAATCTACAGCTGCTGGCACACCATTATGCTCCTGTAAGCAGTCTACAAATTGCTGATGGTCTTATTTTAATCCTGACAACGCAATTCAGTTTTCAGTCCTGACAATGAAACTCAGTGGAGCAGAATCCACTCATGGGACCCCTGTATTAGTTAACATAGCACTTCCTAAAATGCTAAAAGTACCATTTGTATTAATTGTCCTGAAGGTGCTTGAGGTAAGTGGGACGGAGAACAAGAAATCATACTGATGAACAGCTTGCATGACCTTATAGATGGCATTTTGCCTGGGGAAAAGGATTTCATCCTTTTGCCATGTCCAGAATGGTTGTACTCCAGAGATACTCTTTGATATTCCAGATCATGCAACACACTTTCACATGATGTTCAATATTTAGTTCAACCCTTTCATGTAAATCTCTGAGCTGGACAAATTGCAAGTGAAAGAAGTAAAAGACTCCCAGGAATCTGTTGTGAAAAGGCTGATGATTACTGCTGAGATTCCTCCTGGATGAGAAAACCATCCCTTGGCTGATGGTGTGGCTGCATCTTGGAACATCAAGCACAGTCTTTATGTAAATATGAGGGTTCTTCTGCTTGTTCTGCTGCAAAAGCCATTCTCACTGGGACACAGAAGGAAATCCAGTGAGACAAGGTAATAGAGATGGGAGGCTGCTAATGGAAAGATTAGGTCTCTGGGCTGTCAGACTTGTCTCTCTTAAGCACATGTTTATGCTTTAAGTTAAATAATACAGCATGTTTATGCATGTGAATATATATATACTGCATATGTATCTGAATGTATGAATGGCAAGAAGCTGTTCTGTGCAAGAAAGTCACAGCAGAGACTACTTTCACATTTATATGTATTATATTACATTTCATTACATTTATATTACAATGTAAAAGGTTTCTCCCTTTGCCCAGAAAACACAATCTTAACATTCATGTACTTATGTACGACAAGCCTGTACACACACAGGATCTCAGAGAGCAAGTTGGTTTGCATGTTACTAGAATTTTCTTGCCCTGCAGAGGGTTTCTGTGACTCCTAGCTCTGGATAAAATATGTCCTTTTCATTGGAATGAATTCCTCCATGTTGGACTCAAGTCCTGTTGAGGGAATCAGTGGGTCAGGGTTTGCAGGACTCCAGGAGTTCTTGTCCTTTGTTCCATAAAAATATTTTATGTTTTCCTGTCATCGTACTTAACAATCAATTAAAAAACCCCACCCAATCTGTCGTCTATTCTAGTTTATCAAGTCTTTTTTTCCTGCCCTTTACAGACCTTGATATTACTTGCAGCAACCTGTACTTGGAGCACCATAACTGCTCTTAGACATCAGGTCCCTCCATTTGTTTCTCCTTGTACGATTAAGAGTTTGTTTACTGGTTTGTGTCTGATAACTCTGGGACAGAAATACCTTTGTTGGTTATTTTCTATGAAAGTCTTTGTAAAGCTTTTTAGAGACATCTCATAGTATTTGAAAATAATAGAAAGGGGGGAGGAGGGAGTTCATGTTGCTTCATCTTCTTCCTCATTTTCTTCCCACTTCTCTTTTTCCACCTTGAGGGGGACGAGAGGACACAAAAGGAAGAGTTCATGCCTCCCATTGAAGCCTCTATCTGAAATGTGCTACATCTGGTGGGTATTTGTGGAAGCAATGCACATCAGCAGAGTTTTCACAGTCCTGAGAGGAAATGGCTGAGTTTAGATGTCCTGATTTTATTGTATATTCTTGGATAAGATGATAAATACTGACATAAGAAGCCAGCAAGTCGATTTATTGATTTCAGTCCTGCTTGTTGCTCTGTTCAGCTCTTCATGTGTATTTTTGGATGATCAGGGAGAGCTGGAGGCAAAAGAGAAATTCCTCCTATGCTTTTGGCAGAATGGAACTAACTAAAAACCTGCTTGAAAAATATACAGGAACCATCCAACTCAAAATTTGCTCTTTATACTTAGGGATCCCCATGGTGGCTGCTGCCAGCTGGGGGTAAAAACTGTCTGTTTTGCTGCTTTCTTCGGAAGGTCAATGCACTTCTCACTCCAGCACTGCCCATCCTGCCTCCCTTACAGCAAACCTCAAACTCAGAACTACGTCAGAGTTATGATGGGAACTGATAGGTAGAGGGGCAATTTTCCATGACATTTCCATTAACTGTAAGTAATTAATCACAGTCAACGCCATGCAACAGTGTCAAAAATGTAAAAAAAAAGACAACCTTCATCAGACAACAATTTACATCTGAGTAATTGCTGCTTTAATACTACTGTCATTACTGATGATGTTACTCTGAGCAGTATTTTGACTTTCAGAGGTTGCTGCTGGCAGAGGCACGTCGGGATTCATTGTGAGCAGGATAACCCCATCAGGGATCTATCAATCAGAGCAGAGCAGAGCCCAGGAGTTCTCAAACACATCCAAATTGGCCTGCTCAAGGCCCAGCAGTGTTTTTACGGAGGAAGGTGAAGTTGGGGAGTTCAGAAGAGCCCTGTTTGCATTTGTATTTGACAAGACAAATAACTGGGATTGCGCTTGGAAGTGGCGAAACAAAGCTCCACGGGGATTGTGGGCTCGTTCTTGCTGGAAATGAAGGTTTTTTTGCAAAGTGAGGGATGCAATCAAAGTCAGAGGTTGGGTTTGTTCCACTAAAATTGGGTTGCAATCCCTGCTCGCTTGAAGAACTTTATTGATGTGAGTAGTCCCATTGAGAGTACGAGTATTTATGTAGCTGAGAGAAGCTAATGAAATGAACTCAAGTGAAAAAGGGATTGTTCACATGCCCAAGAATTGTATGACAAGGGCCCTAACCCAACCATTGTGGTTTAGGGATTTGCAAAATTACTTATTTTCGCTAGTCAGTCTATGTCAGTTTTCCTAACTCTTCACACATTCCAGGCTCTCTCCTGAAATCTACCTTGTTTGCTCTGAATTTCTCCTTCCAGGACAGACATAGCAACATACTGACCTAATTCTTCAGGTTGTGCAGCTGTGTACTCGCTATTTTAAGAGATAAATGAATAACAGTGTCTCCATTCTCCAGTGTAAATTGACCAAAGCCTCTTCATGTCAATGAAGCAACATGAAGTTGTGAAAACGGAGAGCCTGGGGCTAAATGTTAACTGCAAAAAGACAAGGCAGCCATTGCAGCACACTTCCAAAAATTATTGTGACCATGCAGCATTTTCAGGTAGAAATGACGATGTAGTTTAAAAAAAAAGAACTATGTCTGGGATAAAAGGACTTTGTTGATGTTCACCGGGGGATCACAATACAGGTCCTGCAGTGCCCAAGGTCATCACGTTGTTCAAATTGATTTCTCTCAGGAGGGATGTGTTTTGCCTTTTCAGGTATTAATTTTTTCTTTTTATCAGGGTTATATTTTTGAAGGTGTCTGTACTCTTGTTGGCTGCTGGACAGCTGTATCACAAGGATTTCCCTCTGGTATAAAACACAGAGCTCTTCTGTATCAGTGTGGAATGCAGTAGCAAATCACTGTACAGTGGCCCATAAGGATACCAGCTACCCTTATAAACTTTTTATAACTTAGGAAAATAAACATGTGGTTTCAGGGCTCTGCATAGTCAGTACTAGCTGACTTGGAGCTTGCTTTACAAAACTAAGAAAGAAAATATTGGTAGAGCTAATAAATTTCCAAGGGAATCAGCGAATGGTATTCTGAAAGGTCTGAAACATTTGATGGTTTATGGATAACTTTGTATTTTATCTCTCGAAGCATCATCCAAGTTGAGCACTAAAGTGCAGTGTTCTCCATAATGAGTGCTGTGATCTGGGAGCTCCTGTGGGACTCGAGCCTCACGTCAAGTTATCCATGGAAAGACCTGCTAATCCAGGGGATCTGATGTGGTCTCTGCGAGGCCAGCAGATGTGTCTCTCTCACTCAGGGAGAAGATGACTGGTCATAACAGCAGTAATAAAGCAATCCTTGCAGATATATGGTAACTCCTTTTATTTTAAATAACTTTTTTTTTCTTTAAATAAATCCAGTAGTTTATAATTAGTAGCTATTGGGGATGATCAGAGTTGAAAGGTGCAGTTTGAGGTAATGGATATCTCTCCATCAGGTTGTGTTCATTGTTATCTTGCAGCCCCAGCTCCCTCTCTAGGTGCTGTGTAAGTCAGTTCCTCCCTGAAGGAAAAGTGTGCTCATGAGGGATCTTTGGCACATGCAGAGCAGAAAACAGGACTGTAAGAAGAACTCGTGCTCAAGTTGCTTGCTGCCAACTCCCCAGACTCTAAGAGTAGAAGAAGTAGAGAAAAATTAAACTGGTATGCAGATAAATGAAGGTGTGGGAGGCTCCAATTCCAGTTCCATTCCCTTTTCCATGGGCTGTGAAGTGCCCTTGCCAACACCGACACCTCCAGTGTGGTGTGCCAGGTGGGGGTTTCAGACCCTGTTCCACACATGGCAGGACTTGCATTTGACAAATCTGTTCTGTCTTCTCTGTTCCGAGCTGCAGCCTTGGCAGATGAAAGGATAAACTTTAGGGAGGCCCTCCTGGTGACACCTTCACCCCTTATCTCAGGTGAACATTGCAGTGTGTCCTGCTGTGATCTACCCTCCAAACTGGTGAATGAACTTCTTGCACATGGAGGTATTTTGGTTCTGGGTGCAAGGCTGCTTATTGTGTGCATGTGAACTTCTGGCTCTCGGTGGAGTCTCCCTGAACTCTTTAGTCAGCAGCTGTCATGGTGGAACCTCAGGCCCAGGTGCATTTTGGGATCAATCATTGGGTGGACTTTATGGTTATGTATTACTTCTGCTTTCTGAATCCTTAGTCTAGGGCTCCTAGATCTAGAGATCCTAAATCCTTCCTTTTCCTCGGGAA
Source organism: Xenops minutus (assembly GCA_035221455.1). Taxonomy (NCBI): domain Eukaryota; kingdom Metazoa; phylum Chordata; class Aves; order Passeriformes; family Furnariidae; genus Xenops; species Xenops minutus. The sequence goes on from JAWWEE010000105.1 coordinate 111,728,890, forward strand.
CTACCCTTCCATTTGTGACCCAGTCTTCAGAGAAAAAGCACAGCAACATGTCTTGGGCAAATTCTGAAACAAGAAACGTGCCCCTTCCCTGCCCATCTGCAAGCCTGAGCTGGCCAAAGGCATGACCCAGGCCCTTGGACACTCAAACATAACCATGTCATAGAGTCTGTGCTCAGCTCTTCTGTGGCTCAGCTGACAAATCTTTCACAGAATCACAGAATGGTTTGGGCTGGAAGGGACCTGAAAGTTCATCTAGTTCCAAGAACCCTGCCTTGGACAGGGACACCTTCCACTACACCAGGTTGCTCCAAGCACCATGCAACCTGGCCTTGGACACTTCCAGGGAAGAGGATCTTTTTGGCTCCAGAGACAAGAATGACAAGGAACTGAAAAAATAAAATATTTTTATTTATTCCCTCAGATGGGAAACTGAGGCAGAGAAGGATTAAGTGACTTGCATCCAGGCAGACTATGGCAGAGCCTGGAATAAATCCCAGAAGTCTGATCCCCAGTTTAGTTCCTTAACCACAAAATCACCTCTTGCTCCTATCAGAGCATCCTTTGTCACCACAAGATGAGGGTGACAAGCAGGGGGACAAAAGAGCTACAGGTTACAGTAGTAAGAACATGTTTTTACTCTGTTGAGGTAAATTCACTTTCTGATAAGGCCATTAAAGATATCGGTGTTTTCACCTGAAAGTGAAAGGTTCTGCATTCTCACTGTTAGTCCCTTGGGTCTCTGTATATTTCTTTTGAAAAGCCAAAGCAGGAGAGTTACAAGAAGAATAACATTCATTTAAAAAAGCAATAATAATAGAGCTACAGTGCAAGAAGGAGGTGAAATGGAGCTTGGATTTGTAGCCTGCAAACGGCTGTGTGAATGCTAAAACATTAACTCTGTTGTTTAGCTCAGATAAAACTGTTTTGGTGCCAGCAGAAAATACCTTTCTTCGGGAAGGTCTTCTGGGCTCTAATTTGGAAATTCCAAAAGACTCATATGTATCCAGTTGTGCACTTGTAAAGAGGTGAGAGACCTGCCAATAAGTGATTTACAGTATGTTTTCCCATGTTTTACATTTTGGTAATTTCATGTTGCAACTCAATACTAATAATGTAAAATCCAGCTCCTCCAAGTAAGCCAGGAATGAACTCATGGAGGAGTGTCCCACAGGGAAGGGCATATACTACATTTCATGTCTTTGTGCCAGCACTGGAGATGCCAAAACAGCTCTGTGGAGATTTGTCCTGTAAAGGCAACCTCCAGAATTGAAAGGGTTGGCTGAATTCACCTCTTGCTACTGAGTGACTGCAATTCCCAAGACTGAGACATCACCAGGGAGTCTGCTGAGGTCGGGCTGCTGCACCTTGGGCTCAGATGTGCCTTTAGAGGAAACTACCCGTGAACTACAACTCAAGAGAAACCTGAAGAAAAGTTGGAGAAATGCACATTTCCTACGTCAGCACGATCAACAGAGCACAGATCCACATCTGAACCATGAAGTGGGGTGTGAACTGACACCTTGGGCTGAATATCCCCGAGGCAATGGATCTGTGCAGTGGTTTGTGCCTTGCTATGCGACGGGAGGTGCCTTTTCAGGCACACATTACATTTTAAAGTGCACAAAGTGGCATAGAAATAATTTAAGGGCCAGAGAAAATGTGCTGCAGTGGAACACTTAAAAGGGCTTGGTCTCTGAGTTTGTGAAGAGCAAGGTTGTGAGGTGGTTTGCTTGTGCCAGATGAATTATTTTCACAGGGATAAACAGCAGCACTGAAGATCTTCTGGTCAACTACCCAGAGGCATAACAAAAGTTGGTAGCAGAAGCTACACCTGAACTCATATCCTGAGAAGAATCAAGGACCAAGTTTTTAACTATAGGAGTTATTAATCATTAGCAACAACTTTGGATACAAGTGGGGGATTTTCCATCTCTTTGTTCTTTTTAATCAGGTTGTGGGTCATCCTGAAAGAAATGGTCTACCTGAACTCAAGACATTGAAGTCACAGGAAGAGGAGCAGAGGGCTTTTCAGGGTCTGAGTTAGGTAAATAGTTTTTACTGGATTAAGGTGTGTGGATATTCTCCTCTTTCTGAAGCCTGAAATGCATAAACCAGGGGTTTCTTATAAAAACCTGTGTGGAAAGGATGTAATTTCTTCACCTTTCATGCTCTCTGAAATCCTGAGGGTACCCAAAACTCTCTGCTCTTCTGTTGTCCAATTTGCCTGGCTTTATCCAAAAGACAGGCCACCAAAGCTGATAACATTTTTATGGTATCATCAAATATATTGCTATCAGGACAGAACCACAATGAGAGCAACTAGGTTTTTGGCAACAAATGAGAGGCTGCTAGGACAGGCTGCAAAGTCTCAGTGAGGGGAGAAAACAAGTCAGATACAGGGTATGTCTCTTGGTCTACTGCTATGTTACTGCAACATCATCTGTTTGACCAATCCAACCTGAACAGAGGAATCTCTGCTAGAAGCAGGATTTTCAACCAGCCTGGGCTCAGTTATAAGGAAAGAAAGAAAATAAGGAAGATCTGCAACTCCAATTAAATTTATCATTCAAGAGGCAGAGAAGAAAAATTGATGCTTGTGTTCAATGACTGCTGAATATTTTTCTTTATCTGGGGAAATTTCAAATGAACCTCTGGCCCTTCCAAATCCTAACGGGACTTGTGCTGTTGCCACAGTTCTGTCATGCTGGAAACAGCCATGGCATGAATGTGGTATTTGGCTGGCTCTCCCAAGCTGTTGGGTGTTGCAGCCCCCCTGTGTGACAGCACTGTGCCAAGGTGCTGCCCTGGCATGCCAGAGGACAAGCTGCAAGAGCATTATTAGATAACACTTGTACGTCAGGTTCTGCCTACATCCCTCAGAGAACATTTTAGGCAGGTTGACATCATTTATTCCTGTTTTGCCGGGGATGATTGTAGTTTGTCCAAGGCCATATTGCAAATTGTAGAGAATGAGAGACTGGCAGTTCTTACCTCTATATTCAGTAGCTTTTGGCTCAGCCATATCACACAGTCACACAGCTTAGTGCAAACTTCTTAAACTCACACCTTGGTACTTCTGGTTCATCTTCATAGTGATCTTGCTGCTCCCCAGCCCTGTCACCTAAAGGATTCCCATCCCATTAGGCAACAACAGATCTGATATTGATGAGGAGCTCCTGAACGTGTGACGGAAGGGAAGAGGGGTATTTTTGTGATGCATTATCATGCAGGAGGGGTGCTCAGTCTCCAGGTCTCTGATCTGGACCTACAATGCAGATGAAGCCTCTGCTGAAGACTCTGTATATGCAGCTAAATAAAACAGGTTGGGTTGACCGTGCTTTGCATCCTTATGTCCATCCTTTCCCTGCTAAAGCCAGTTCAACAGGGTGCCATAACAAAATTGTTATTATAGCAGCCCCTTGCTCCTGGCCACGGACTGTGTTATCACCTTAAACAATGCAGATGGTCTCGGCAGGTTCTGGAGCTCAGTGTTTTATTAACAGGAAACTTTTATTTGCCAGCATACACCTTGCCTGTTTAACTCTGTGAAATAAGGACTTCAGCTCTGCCTCCCTCCCAATTTTCCTGTCTTTTTGAACTGCCTTGTCAAGCTCTCCAGAGGAAAGGTCTCCCAGCCATCAGGTTTGCATCCAGCTGTTATTTCATCTGCATCCTGTGGCAGGTGCTGTTGGAGGACCTTTCTGCCCCAGCAGCAGGACACAAGGAGGTGAATTAAGCGATACCACCTTGGGCTCCAGGAGCTCTGAGTGCAGCTCAGTATCGGGGCAGAGCTTACTCAGCAAGGGAGTTTAAAATTGCTTTTTGGCCAAGAAAGCAAATCCTTCAGCGTCAGTCGGAAAATTGTATTTTGATTTATTTTGTTTAGATAAGGGTTAAGACGACCAATTCAGAGCCCCTTTATGCTGTGATGTGGGTGGAAGTTTGTTCAGCCACTGAGATAGACCAGTTGCTCCCTTCCCTTCCCCTCACCACTTCACCCCCTCAACTTGCCCTCACTGTGTTTTTGTGTAACATATGGGCCCAATTCAGGTTGAAGACTAAAAAAGTTTGCACAGTGCTGGGTAAAAATTATGGCTTCTTATAATGAAATCTTTGTCAATGGAAACTTTAAATAGCAGCTTGGCTCGTGACTTATGGGGAGTCTGATGATGGAAATCAATTAATCATCCCGTTTCCCAAAATCTGAACAGGAGGGCACACTTGAATCAGAAAGGGGCTCCGGTTTATGAGCTGCTTGGACAGCTTCAAGACTTTCATTGAAAACCCCAGGAGCATGAGTGGGAACAAATATGTTAAGACTGAATGTTTTTCTTTGGGAAGAAGAACAGCTATAGAGATCCTCTGTTGAGGAACAGTCAGGTTTGTTTGAGGGGGGTTTTGTTGAACTAGAGGTGAGTGCTCTGAAATCTTGAGCTGAAACGTTTCAGTTTTTAATAAAGGCCCACTGGGTAATTTTATTGGGATCTGCTAATTCTTTACCAGGGGACAGTCAGCAGGGAGCTGGCTTTACCTGTGCTGGGCCAGCTCAGTGGTGCACACCACCTAAAAGAGTGCGAAAAAACATGGGATCTCCTTCAGGAATGTGGGAGACGTCACATCTGGGACCTTGGCAAGGCATGGGGCTATTTATGTGAGGTCCAGATCTAGGCTGGAGTCCACCATTTCAGTAGCCTGAGGCTACGATTATACAGTTCCACATCTGCTCATTAAAAGAAACTAGACCATAATTAGAGCAATGCATGTAATGGATTCTCTGGTTCAAAGGGTGAACTACAGTGTTGGGGGGGACAGTGCCATTGGGTTGGATGGGACCAAATTTGGAAAGAGGAGGATCTGTCTGGGTCATCTTAAAATGCTTTGTTTGACATGAAATGACATGGTTTGCCTTTTCTGAAATTGCTTAACACCCTTTTCTTTCTCTTTATATATCAGAACTTAGAAAACTTGGTTTAAATAATTAAAAAAATGAAACCATCCACACACTGTAAATCAGGAAAACAAGAAATCTTATAATAGATACTCCCAAAGCTGTTTTATTAGCATCCCATTCATATTTCATACTTTATCTTGCCACAGGAAGGGACACTCACCCTTATGATTATGCTGTGACAGTCCAAATTAATTTGAAGCAAACACATTATTCTCCTTCAGAATATTCCAATTTTTTGAGCTGCCGCACAGTTCAGTCCCCTCAACTTTGCTTTAAAGTGGAACAGCTGCCCTCAAGTCCCCCACTTATTTGACAGAGACAAGGCAGATGACTGGGGCAGTCAAGAAAAGAAGGGGCAGGGAACCGGAGGAGCACTGGAACACAGGAGCCTGAGGAAATCTCACCATTTGGCACAAGGATGATTTCCTTTGTCATCCTGCTTGCTTCCTGCCAGTGGGTTGACTTTAATGAATAATGGGAGATAATAATTTTGGTTTCTGCCTGGAGTGGAAACGACTGACAAAGCGTTTAATGGAAGCTGACAGTTAAGTACCCAGCCACAGCAGTAAAGTGTCAGACAAAGCATATGAAAATAAACAGCCCAAATGAAAGCTATTTCTGAGCAGATTGCTGGCACACTTTCCCAACCCCAGGCAGGTTATCTGAGATGGTAATTGCTGCCAAAAAATTCCTCCTCGTCCTTTTTTCCCCTTTTTAAATACCTTATGAGACTTACCTCAAGGGACCATAGAGCGTATTTATGGATACGCTTAACTTCAAAATAAGCAAAATCAATACCAGAGAAAGCAGAGCTGTTTTATAGACCTTATACTAAGTTTGTTTGCAAGTTTAAAAAAGTTAGTTGCCTCACAGCAGCTCATATATAGTATTTGCTTATATATGTGTGTATTTATGTATTTAAGAGGTAAAGGCTAGGGTTAGCTAGAGACTTGAGGGAAGCTACAGTGCCCAGTTGTCACTGCCTTTCTGTAAGAGCCCAAGCCAAAATGGTCTGGGGACGTGATGAACTACTCCAAGAGGGTCAGCAGGAACTGCATAGCCCAGGTTCCCATCCAGAATTTCTACACTAAAAACTTGCCATCGTGAGCTGCACTTTTGATGTCTTTTTTGCCCACTGTGCATGTTAGTTCTGCTTGTGTTGCTTTCAGTCTTGCAGAACAGTTAATCAAAGCTGATGTAGGTTATTGAATGTTGCCTCGTGTTTAAAAATAGGTTCCTGGGCTTTGTGGCCAGAAGGGACTGCTCTGTTCATCTCCTCTGACCTCCTGCATGTAACACAAGCACAGGGTAAGTGCTATTATATGAGGGTTAATGTACTCAGTGCCTTCATTTATTAGCTTTCTACCTCATTTATTAGCTTACTTGTGAAAGCAGGTGACTGTCAGCATTCCTGGCCCCATTCGTGGCCAAAATGGGCTGCAAACTGGTTATGAAAATATTTCCTTATCTGTGATGCTTAACTGATTCCTGCACAGAAAAGGCAACAAGCTTGTGGAGACTTAACAGTTACTGAAAAGAATAATCTTGTTACAGCAAAAATAATAATCTAAATACCATAACCAATCCCCTCCCCAAATCCAGGCTTAAGCAAAGATTAAAAAAAAAATACTTGAAATTCTGAAACCTTGGCTGCATTAAACCTTTAAAATGCTGGAGTATGCATTTTCCATTTCCAGGCTTGACTCTGACACCACATCCTTTTGTTCCATTGGTGTGATTAGTCTGCAGATACCAGGACTGCATAATTCATTACAGATCTTTACTGTAGGTATAATTACACTGAACCCTTTAGCCTGAATAGTGTGAAGCCTTCTGTGAGGTGAGCACAAGAGGTACTTGCAGGTGGTGCTGCTCTGGTGTGGTTGGAAAGGTGGTAGCTACATGTTTTGTGGTGACATCTGCAGTGGAAAAACCCAAAGTGCTGTGAAATATATAAGGAGACAGAGAAGGAGCAAGCTGTGGCACCACACTGTGGAGGGAAGGCACTTGGGTTGGTTAGAGGGATGAAAGCGAGAGGTGGGAAGTGGTTTCCTGGCCATGCATAAAGCATCTGCATTTTTTCCATTTGCATTGGAAATTAATGCAGCACCTGAACTGGGAGTTCTCCTGGTCTCTGTAAGAGCGCTGGGGAGAAATTGCTCTAGAGCTGTGGGCATTAGAGGAATATGAACTGTGTTTCCATGCCTGTACATTGATTTGCCAGTGTAATGTTCTAGTGGTTTATTGCATTTACTTTTCGGTAGGTTGGCCTTTGAAAGCTCCACTTTCAGCTATTTTTATGAGAAGTTTCCTAGAGAAGAAGGGCTACTAAATCTAGTCCTGTCCATATGTTAGTGTCCTCCACTCTTTCTGTAGCTCCTCTGCATGAAAAAGACTTCTGCTGGAGTTAAAGCTGGTAAAGATAAAGGTTTAAAAGGACAATTAGATAGTTTAACCTGAGTTTTGGAATATCTGAAGCCCTTGAATTACATCCAGATCTCCTGCACTGAGCACAATATATTGTGCTGTAGGAAGATATCCTCTTGGTTTGAAGAGGTTAAGAGATGGAGAATCCACCGCTTCCCTCTGGTACTTTGTTTCAGTGGTTAACCACAATCCCTGCTAGAAATTTGTACCTTATTTCTAATTGGAATTTCCCTGGCTTTCAGGTCTTGTTGTGCTTTTCCATTTTCAGCTACAAAGCCTTGTAATATCTGGTATTTCTTCACTCAGAGGTATTAATGTGCTACAATCATGTCATCTCCTTCAGTCTCCTTGTCACCGAGCTCAACAGCTTGGGCTCTTGGGGTGGAATTTGCTCCAAGTGGATTGGTTCTCTGGCATCTCACATTGAAGGCATCTCTGAGTTTGTCTTGGAGTTCCTTCAAAACTCCAGTCAAACATATGCTCAGAAGTGCCTGTTCTGGCATGTGGCACCATGCCAGCCTTAAGCAGTGGGATTTCTGTGCTCTGCTGGAAAAGGCCAGAACAGTTAAAGAAGAGATCAGTGCCCACCTTTGGCACAGCAGTTTTAAAGGGCAAAGCTCTTACCTTGACTGTGAAAAACCTGGATGCTCAGCTGGAGGGGACTGAACCTCATCCCCCGTGCCTGGGAGATGCATTGGGCTGTGGAGGTGTTGAAGTATAAATGTTCCTCTTTTGAATGAGTAACTAGAGGAGCATGGTCTGGCAGAGAGCAAGCAGAGCAGACTGTGCTGAGCACATACTGACACCTCCCCAGGTTGCTCTTCCAAAATCCAACAATTTATGGCTCAAGAAGCTACTGTCTTTTTTTTTTAAGTTGTTTTTTTTTTCTCGATAATGCAAATAGGATTACTTTTTCATTAAATTGTCCAGTCTCTCCTTGATGTGAATTTTCAGCATCCACAGCATTCTGTTGGCAAGTCCTACAGCTTATATGTGAGTCAAAAAAAAAAAAAAAAAAAAAAAAAAAAATTCTTTTGGGTTTTCCAACTGCTGAGTTTGATATTCCATCATTTTTGCATTGGAACAGACAATGAAAAATTGATCTCACTCATTTTCCCCACATCAGTAATTTTATACAACTGTATAAATCTGCCCTCAGTTGCTGAAATTTGAAGGTTTCTCGTATTTTGTGATCCTTCTTTTTTGTGATCCTTTCCCCTGTTCTAATCTGTTTGAGAACTGCACACAGTATTCAAGATACAAGTGTGTTGTGGGTTTGTGTTATTGCTATAATTGAGTCAGGTAATAATGTTCCTCTACTCCTAATAATTCCTAATGTTCAATTTACTTTTTCGTCTGTTACTAAGAATTCAGCATCCATCTGACCTGTCCAGTGGGGTTAATTTCTGATCTCATTTCTTAACTGTAATTGCCAACTCCAAGCCCATCCTTTTATATCTGAAATTAGAGTGTTTTTTTCCCATTGTGCTTCAATCGGGCATGAGTCTGGTAATGAGAAAGCCCATCAGGCCACGATGTGCTCAGCATCAAGGAGAGCTTCAAAGTCCACAAGTAGCTGTGAGCTTTGTGGTTGCACCCCACCAGTGGAACTGGTGCCACCACAGGTGGGCACTGGGAGTCAGTGTGACTCCTGTGGCAGCACCAGGCTGCCCATGTGATCCTGGGCACTGGTTTTACTCTCTGCTGCAACCTGTCCTTCCAGTGCAATCCTACAGCAGCAAGGGACACGTGCTGGGCCATCCATGACCTCCAGCAGGGTCCAGCTTGCAGCTTGCAGAGATCATCCCAGAACAGAAGGGACAGGATTCTTGCCTGCATCCTGCAGCTCTGAGCAAGAGGGGGATACTCAGACTAACAGAAAATTTTGCAGTCAACATTTTTTCCACTATGATCTTCCTCCAGGGAAGCATGTGGTCCAGTTCAGGGAAATGAGAGGGAGAGCAATTTTTTATGCTTTAATTTTACATTTCAAGCAATAGCACTTTCCTGGCTTCTTGTGCAGGTCACTAACAATGCTCCCCAGTGATAAAAGTTAGCAGTTCTCACATCTCTGACTCACTTGACTGTAATAAAACCTGAAGCAAAAAAGCTCTAAGACCTGATGTGCATTTACACTATGGCCTTTTTTTGCTTTTCCAGTAGTATGAACTAACCTTCCTGCAGGCTCCAGTGTCAAATCTTGCTCATTATAAAGGGATGTAAGTGCAAATAAGATCAATGTGTATGTCATCACTGGGGAAGGGTAGGAGAATATTGACTTTGGGTAAAAACTGCAAGACTTTAAGGCAATAGAGGCAGAGAGGAGAATTGGGAGTAGGCAGAAATAAATCAATGCCAAAGCAGAGCTAGAATGTGTGTGTTCCTGAGGGCACAGGACTGAAATCCTGACTGAAGATTAGCACAGTGCAGTATCAGTAGAGTGTAAAGAGAGTGACTTTGGGACTGGGTGATGGACAGTGCCAGAAAGGGGTCATTAGTGGAGAATCCCTCACTCAGTGGGGACCCACTGAAGCTCTGAGGGAGAGCTCCAAGGTTTGGTACATTCAGCATTTCTGTCAGTGAGCTTAGGAAATAAATTTTGCATCACTACTGAGAAAATGTGTTTGAGGATCAGTGGAGGGCTAAGAGCAAACAGGAGTATGACCAATAACTCACTTGATAAGCCAGGTCAGTGTAGGGAAAAGACTTAAAATGAGCTGAATGTGAAAGTACAGGTTCAGGAACAAAGAATGCAGACCGTGTTTGCAAATGGGGGTTGTCTCCTGCCCCAGGTAAAGGCTTCATTAAGACACTCCCTACAGGAACTGCAGGTGCTTTACTCCTGGGCAGGGAGTAGTTATGAACATCATCCTAGCCTTAACTTCAAATGTGGTTGGGATGGAAAGAGCTGCATGTCACCAAACACCTGCAAAGAGTTATCCAGTCTGATTGTCTTTTATGCCTTGAACTGCTGGTGACATCAGGAATTAAAGGGCTTGGCTCTGCTTGAGCTTAAATGCCAAGATTTCCCACTTTTGGCACAGAGGAAGCATAAGGTGTGACTGCTCAGCTCTGCTCTGGGCAAGCAACATCAGGGCATGAACTACCTCAGTGAGAACCTGAGGCCCTTCTCAGCCCAAGGATTTTAGGAAAATAATCAGTCAAAGATCCCTGGCTGGATAATGGTAGGAGGAACTGATAATGGATGTGAAAAAATTGTAGAAATTTTCACTGGGGAAGAGGGTAACCAGCAAGTGCCATAAAGACATGTGATGGTAACAGATTCATAAATAATCTTGAAAAGGAAATTAAAAGTGAGGTGTTCACATTTGCTGGTGACATGGTATTTCAGAAGAGACAAACCTGTCTGAAGAACAGCAAAAGGAATTTATTACACTGAGAAACTTGGTGCTAAATTAGGAGATGAAACTGAATACAGGATCACGATAGGCGATCTCACAAGTGTTAATTCTGGTCCTGGCATTCATTTCTGAAGGGATTAGAACATCCCTGAGAGAGCATCCCTTTCATTTTCACTCAATCCCTATTGCATAAAGTGCTCTGATATATTCCCCCTCTCCCTCTCTCTCTCTCTCACCATATGTTTAAGATTTTTAGGAATGTACCTTTTTTTTGCAGCATCTTTTGCTTCTAGATTTTAATACAGTACTGATGCATTTATCATAAATCTCTGGAAATACAGCAAATCCAGCACAAAACTTTTTGGGAGCAGCAAATCATTGGAAGCAAGTTTTAAATATGTGTACAGTTTTCCTTGCCTGGGCACAAGAGCTGCATAATTAACTGGATGAAGAGAAACTTTCTGTATACCCAATGTCAGCAAAATTCTTGATTGAAGGTATTTTTACACTAACAAGCCCTCAGTGTCTACTGTATTCAGTGTAAAGGTGAATCATGGCAAGGAGCAGAATGGAAGACATGAGCTAATTTGACAAATCTGGAGATTTTTACCTATGGGGGGAAAGATTTCTATGAAGGCAATAGGAAAAATAATGAATATTTTTGTGAATATTTTTTTTTATATGAAAGTCTTTATATGCTTTCCACTAGTCCATCACCTAGCAAAATTTTTCAGCAACTCTGCCCATTCACAATTTTCTTTTTAAATCTCACATTTCCCCTTTACAAAGCTCTAACCTCAGGCTCTTTAATCCTGTTCTATTATTTACCTGCTCTTCATTTTATACAATATTCTGCTTTCTCAAGAAACTATTGAGCTTTGAGAAAGAGTGCTCTTTAGCTGTCTTAGAGTGCTCAGGCAGGCTGCTGGATAATAACATCCAGAGGCCACAAAACTTTGTCCCTTTTCCTGTTGTGTCCTGTGGGGTGATTGGTGCACATTGTGGTCCCAGCACAAGAGAAACTCTAGCAGAATACAGGTTGTATGGCACGGGAATGTGACCTGCAGGGGTTGTTGGTAACAAGAGGTGCAGTGGGGGAAGGCATCAGGGCTAACATCCTAATAATTCCTGTTTTTCTGGTGCTTCTGCCCAATTTTGTTCCAGAACAGTGTCCAGGGAGCCCTGTTGTCCTGATACTTCAGAGCAGAAGAGAGGCAGAACTGGCCAGTGAGACGGTGCATTCACTTCTCTTCTTTGTATGCCCAATTTCCAGTTCTTTGTACTCTTCCAGGGAAGTCTGCCTAGAAGGCATGCCTTAGTCAGGACGGACAGAAATAAACACAGATTACTACTATGAGTTAATGAGATTTTCTGTTTTTTTCCCTGTTCTTTTTCTAACAATCCATTGTGCTTTCTCAGCCTTTTCATTGATTATTGGGCATTGGTTTAATGTTTTCAGAGAACTATCCACAAAGCCTGGTTTCTCCGTGAACAGTCATAGCTAATTAAAAGTATTGTGACATATTTATAATTAGGGTTCTTTTTATCCCATATTCATTACTTTGCATCTATCAACACTGAATTTCTTTCAGTGCTGTGAGATCTCATCAACAATGAGTATCACTCAGTGTCATGAGATCCGAGTGAGATCCTGTAATGTCCAAACTCTGTTATTTCATTAGTCACTGTTTCCCAGATTTTATGAATACATTGAACAACACTCATCTATGTGGACCTTCATGTGACCTCCCTCAATTACGTAAGCTGACTCTTAATTCTGTGTCTTTTGACTCAGTTATTAAGGGGGAAAGAGGAAATCTCAATTTCTTTTGTAATTGAAGTACTTTTCATTAACCAATCTTATTATCACAATGTTCACTTCAAAACGTTCTACAGGATACATGAAGTATGTTTTCCTTCTGCATGTCTGGGTTCAGCCTCATGGCTGGCAAGTTATGAGAACAAAAGTATCAGAAAAAAGTCCTACATTTCTCAACATTCCTGTTACTTGTGGCTTTGGGCTCAGTGCAAGCATCTCCTTACAGAGTAGACTTGGGCAAAGCCTTGAGATGAAAGAGGGTAGATGAAATATTAGGAAGAAATTCTTTACTATGAGGGTGGTGAGGCCCTGGCACAGGTTGCCCAGAGAGGTTGTGGGCTCCTCATCCCTGGAGTGGTTCAAGGTCAGTTTGGAGGGAATTTGGGCAACCTGGTCTAGTAAAAGGTGTCCCTCCTCATGGCAGGGAGAATGGAACAAGATGATGGTTAACATCCTTTCCAATCCAAACTATTCTGTGATTCTATGACCAAAGCCACACCACAGCCTAAACCTGTTAAAATTCAATATGTGATAATGTGAAGTTAAAAAGTAAAAGCAGTAAATGCATACATATATATATAAATAGAAAATCCTCTAAAATTAAGACTTGCAATAAAATTAGGAAGCAATTCAATACACTGGCATGACTTTTCAGGGAAAAAATCTCTGGGCAGAGAATACACAAATAAAACAAAAGGCTGGTCTTGGGTGTTATTTCAGGCTGTATCCTGGCTGAGGTCCCCTGCTAAAAGCAGCCTCTTGTTAGCACAGCACTAAGAGTGATTGCAGAGCCAAAGCTAAGGCACAGAGCAGTTGTGTGTAAATTATTTCTTTTAATATGTCACTGGAATTCCCAAAGGAAAAGAGCTCCTTTTAAAAAATACATTTATTTAATTTTGTTTCTCATTTATTTCTAGGAGCTCTGGTTATGCAGCAGAGTGGTGTGGAGTGGAGAGGGACTCTCTTACGCTCAGCCCAGACTAATCCAAGCTCTGTGCTCTTCCTCTTTGCAGAAACACTAAAGGAGTTTCTATTCTCTTTTGTGGAGTCAGTGAATTCTCCGTGGGGATCTCTGTCTATCTGGCAGGTCACATTACAGCTCTGCTCTGTAACTGATCTGTCCATGGGTTTCCACAGAAGAAGTGTTGTTGATGAATGACTGCACATGGCGCTGAGAGTTATGTTGCAGAGTTGCTACTTTTCGGCTAGGGAGCTTTCCTGGGAACTTTCCATGATGTGCTGGACGGCTAAAGAGCTTTGGCCAATATGTAGGATACAGCTGCCATAACTCATTGTGACCAATGAACGGAGAGAGCAAAATGGAGAGAGAAGTTGAAGATCAAAGATTCCGGCAGGACACGCATATCTGTGATTGGTGATGAATTTCACTGCGTTAGAGAAAGCTGGCTGACTTCAAAAGATGCTGAACCTCCTGGCAAGGCATAGCAATAACCCCCCAAAGTCAGCGTGCTATGACACTTGCAGTTTCCCTCAATGTGAGACAGCACTGATTGCACTGCCAAATGCCAGCTAAACAGATTTATTGCCTCTGAGACCACTTTTTCTCCCCCTTGAAGCCTTCTCTGTGCTTTCCTGTGAGGTGTAGTTACAAGCAGAGTTGGTAGCATTGCTCTAGAGTAGGTCTGAATTACACCTGGGCAGAATATAATTTTGCTGTTCTGCCACAATAGTTGACATTCTGCAGTACAGCCCAAACACAGAGAAAAACACACCAGATTTAAAAGAAACCCTGAATCTAGACACACTAAAACTCATATTCTCATAGAATCACGGAATGGTTTGGGTTGGAAAGGACCTTAAAGATCTCCTAGTTTTAAACCTCCTGCCATGGTCAGGGATTCCTTCCTTTAGACCAGGTTGCTCAGAGATCCATCGAACCTGCCCTTGAACACTTTCAGGGATGGGGCAGCCACAGCTTCTCTGGGCAACAATTTTAAAAGTCAATTTGCACTAGATGAAACATTTGATATCACTAATTATAAAACTTTCATTTTTAGCATTTTTTTTTTAATCTTTACTGAGTTTAATCTTCTCAAGAAAACACTCTTACTTTTTCTTCTATGTCACAATATGGCATGTCAGGGATTTGTTTTTTTCAGCATATGTTGAGTCAGGGGATTAACTGAAACCAATGTTTTGCCATAGTGTTTTGGTTACTAGAAATTGTGTTTTTCCTATGGAAAATGATTAAAAAATTTCCAACCAACTCTAGCACTTATGAAAAATGATTCACAAGGATGTCCTCTGAATTCTTAAAGCAAAGGTAACATCAACAGAAGGAGTTAAACACTGCAGAAAGAATGGGATGATGAAATGGAGTTAAAGTGTCCAGTGATATCCTTATTCAGTCTATTCATACAAAGCTTCTTAAAAAACAGAGCATACGGGAAAAGATGATCAGTAGCTATTAAATAGATTGTAGAAAGATGAGAACATCATCTGTGGAGACATGACTGGATGCAGTTTTTGGAATACTGCTTGTCTTCTGTCCTCTGGAAAAACCATGGGGAGGATGATGAGGAAAGAGCCCTGTTCATCCCAATAGGAAGGGATGAAGGTTTCCCACCCTACTGAAACAGCTTAGCAGGAGTGCTAACCCAGGCCAGAAGAGTAACAGATCTTGGCTCGGATTCCCAGCTTCCATAAACTGCAAGGAGGAATATTCAATTTTGAGCTTGGATTCAGACAGTTTCAAGGGTGATTATCCATTCATGCTCTGTAACTCAGCTATGAACTGGTCTTCAAACCCTCCCCGCATTAAGGTCTGAGTTTCTATTTATTTGGATTTCAAAGTCCATTTCAGCTGTTGCCATCTTGCCTTTTCCTCACACTGCAAACATCCAAGAAGTCTGAAGGTACAGGGAAAAGGGGGTCGATCCAATATCTTTATTTAAGACAGGAAGCATGTAAGCAGATGATCTATTAATACAACATTTATTAATACCCTCCTCACACACAGGAACCAAAAATCACAAGGCTGGCTTTGAAGCTGGGACTGCCTCACATGCATGGAAACGAGTTTCCAGCAAAGTACAGGTGCCTGCCATATGAGCAGAACAAACCCTGGGACCAGGAGCGATCAGCCTGATGACTGCTGTGTGCTCAGTGCCCAGAGTACATTCATGTCAAGGTGACACTTCCCTGGCTCAGGTCTCCCCCTTGTCTCTGTAGACATTTTACTCCTTCAGGTTCCTTTTCTTACTTGTTAGTGCCTGATAAATGTTGTTCCTAAACACTTTTGCAGGTGATTACTGTGGGGAATTAGTAAGTTTCTTATTCACACCTTTCTGTCCAGCCCCTCTTGACTTGCATAATTCATTAAGCCAGAGGAAACAAGGGATCTCACAAAGCCCTGGCCAGCCCCAGAGGGGCTTTTCAATAGTTTAAGTTAATGGCCCTTGTGGGAAATGCCCGTGTAGCTGTTAAGCGTTTTGAGTCCCCTCCCATTCTTTCCCCTGTTAATAGGTGATTGTGCCACTGAGACGATCCCCAAGAGGACCCTTAACATGAAGTATGAGTGTTGTTGCCTGTTGACATGCTGGCTCACAAGGATGAGACATCAGACTTAGGTTCCCAGGAGGAGTGCCTAAATTTTTGTGGTTTTCAAGCACTATAAATTTTGCTTTCTAGCACAGGTGAGGTTTGAACCCCTACTAGCAAACACTCATGTCCCAAGTGTCCTTTTCCAGTAGTGGGGACACTGGTAAAGGAAAATACCGATGTGAAAGAGGTCCTGAAGCCTTCAGACCTGCCAAGTTCCGACCAGTTTCTCAACACCTCCCCAAGGTGCTGGAGTCAAGATGTGAATGAAGGAGTAAAGCTTTCTGGCTAAATGTCACAGGTCCAGTGACGATGCTTCAAGGCACGACATCAAACTCTTGGGCAATGTCCACACTTTACACATTGCAAAAGAGGAACTCCCAGGTGCTTTAGTTTGCTTTTGGTCCCCAGATTGGTCCCTTGCATACTTTTGGCCTTGGCTCACCAGCATCTGTCCAAACAGTTTCCAGTTACCTTCGGCAACCAGCACGGCAGGGACCATTCCCAGTTGGCAGTTTGGATATAGCTGCTCTGTTTTGGAAAGTGGGAGAGTTTAATGAATTAATGCAGATATTTCTGTGCCAGTTGGCCTCCAAGCTAGAGGATGGTCCAGGTTTAATTTTCTAAAAGAGACATAGCATCAGGTCTCCTCGCTATCTCTGCCATTAACTTCCTGGGTAGTGAGGGTTTGGCTGTTTACCTATAAAAACGACTTTGAGAAAATTGAGTGTGCATGAAAGAATGGTTTCAAAGACTATTTATTATTAATATGGATCTTTTTAACCTAACAAGTCATTCACAAACTGATCTTGGCTTCCTTGGACTGAGTCAGTGTTCAGAGACATTCACTGATCATTTACAGCCAGAAATATTCAGCCTCTGGTTTGTTTTCTTTGCTTCCTTTTTGCAGTGGGGACGGGCCAGCTGAGAGATCTGCTTTTGTTTTTCCTCTCCTTGATTTGATGATTGAAGCTTTTCAAACAGAACTACAACACATGGCAAATATCCATGATGAATTTCTAGATAAATAAACATTTTGGGATGAGGTTATTTTGAAGAACGGTAGTGTTGGTGCCTCCAAATGACAATTAATAGAGTGAACTGAGCCCAGGCACTATTTCTCTGGAGCTGGAGAGCTGCTGTCCCTCCTGTTAACCTGTGCCTCTCTGTTCTTGGTGCTTCTGAAGCACTGGGAAAGACACAGTCAGGGCTGGCTAAGGGGCAGCCCAGGTCCACATCGAGGAAAAGGAGACTCTTCCCACTGTCACGTTGCCCAAAAGAAGGCTGAGGATCACTCCTGGTCTGGCTGCTTTTGGGGTGTGGGTTCTGGGGAGGTCGGCCCCTTGAAGGGATGTCCACGCCAAGCGACCTCTCAGCCTTTCCCAGGCGGGGATGGCTCGGGAGACGTGCCAGAGGCAGGCTTGTGTTGCCTAAGCTTAGCTCTTGGCTCCATTGCTTGCTCATCTGTGGCTTTGCCTTTGCTCACTTGTTTCCTCAGATGAATTCCTCTGCCTGCTTATTTGTGTTGGGAAAATTATCGTTCTTGTGTTTCGGTCTGTGTCGCTTCCTCCGGGCCTGTTTTGTTATTGCACGGGGGATGTCTCTAATGAAGTGGACGGAAGGAGGAGGACTCAGGGCTTATTTTTGTCCTATACATAGGAAGTTGGCCAGAACAGGGGAAAACAGAGCAGAAAGTCCTCAGAGCATTTCCACCCCTTGGGGTTGGAGACAGCAACCCCCACAGCCCTTGCTCAGATGTTCCACTGCTGCCCAGGGATGCTGCAGAGGGGCGGAACTTTCTCCGCAGTTTTGCTTGTTTGTTTTTGAAAGGAAGAGTGTGTGTTGTTTCCTGCCACAGGGATGGGGCTTGCTGCCCTGCCATTGCTGCCATCCAAGCTTCTGTCATTAAGGAATTGAAGCTCAGACTGCCAGACTGACTGAAAAAGAAGGGAACTTGTATATGTGTGTTGGTAGCGTGACAGCACCTGGGGGCCCTGATGGGGCAGGTACATCACAGTTTTCTAAAGAGGTGTAAGAGCTGGTCCAAGGAGCCTCAAGCCCAAAGTGAACAGACAGAATCAACAACACAGGGCAGAAGAGCAGAAAAACGTACTGATTATGCTGGTCCCAAAGAGAAGGGGATAGGATTAACCCAGACCTCGTATTTTTTTAGTTTGATAGGAAGAAGCATGATGGCTTTAAGTTGAAAGAGGATAGATTTAGGTTAGATATGAGGAAGAAATTCTTTACTGTAAGGGTGGTGAGACACTGGCACAGAGAAAATATGGTTACCCCATCCCTGGAAGTTTCCAAGGCCAGGTTGGATGGGGTTTGAGGCAACCTGGTCTAGTGGAAGGTGGATTGGAACAAGATGATCTCTGAGGTCCCTTCCAAACCAAACTACTCCATGATTTCATGGTTCTGTGGTTTGAGTATTCTGTGATTAGTGGCTCATTAGATCATGCTGTTATCCTAGAAATTTTGGGGAAACTGAGTGTTAAGGCTTGATGTTCGCCTTGCATTCAGGTTTTCTTTGTCCCATGTAATCTCCTTTCCAGAAGACTGCAGGCTGAATTTGGCATTTTTTTTCCCAGTGGTGACGTCCAAGGAGAGGAGCAGACCAGACAGTCGGAACTCTCCCACACAACTTCCCTGGCCCAGACCAGCATCACCACTGAGCATCTCCCTCCTCTGCTGCTGGTCCTGTCACACAGCTGGGCTTCAAAAGAGGATGCTCCTCTCCCACGTGCTTCAAAGAGAATCCAGGAGCCACAGAACAATTACTCCCACTCACAAGATGAGGGGAAATCCTCTTCTAACAGGGGATCATCCTGTTACAAGGAGGATGTCTGATGATTTATGACTCACTGCTTTAAACTCTCTTTCCCCTCTGAAGAAACACAGGAGACAGCAAAGCTGGAGGGAGATATAAGAGAGAGCTGACATTGGCAATGTCTGAAATATAGTGGGAGAGCTGGGAAAACCCTTTCTTTCTGTCCTCATTAGCATGACTTAATTAATGTTTATAACCTTATCAGACAGAGGTTACCATGCAGGAGGGATGTGCAGGCTGGAAATCAGAGCTTTAATAAATAGATATTTTAAGACCAAAAAGTACCAATGTAATTTTGTCTGGCTTCCTGTGTAATTGATGCCAGAGATAGACCTTTTCAATTAAAAAGAAAAAAAAAAAAAGTGGATTTAATGGGAAAGTATAAGCATTGTGATATTTTTGGATAAAAACTGTAACATGAAAACTTTGAGTGGTTTATTTTTCAAAATCCAAGTTATGTCCATTTGATTGGCTTCCATTTTCATTTTCCACTCTAAGTATCCTCTAAATCCCAAAGACTGCATGCTCTGTAGGACTTACATATCCATTTTCTAATTTTTTTTTTCTGCTATTAACTCCAACTTTAAAAAGAATACCTCAACCTAGAGGAAAAAATGAATTGCTTCTTTTGACATAAAAAACTCTTGCAACTTACATTAAATACTGCAAAAATTAATATCTCTGCCATCAGTTCTGTTATTGCCTCTGACATTTTTATAGATATCCCATCTCATTTCATTTGTGTTGTGTTTGTGCCTTGGCTGGATCTTAGGAGATGTGGCACCTCTTATTCCTCTTCGGGAATATTTTGTCTTCTTGATGTCTGGTGTGGCAGTAAGACAGGTTCTCCTCATAGGAATTAAGAGAAGATAGAGTTGAAGCCAAAGGTCCTTTGACACTCATCAAAGTTGAATGTCAGGCCAGCTTGTGTCAGGAGCAAGAAACAGAAAGACAATGATCCATTTATACCAGGTTTGAAGTGGAGAAGAGAAATCCCATCTGAGGCCAACAGAGAAGAGAAGACAAAGCCAGGCAAGAGAGCCAGACCGTAGTGTGGCCAGAGCAGTGTTGGGCAGCCCTGGAGGGAGAGCCAGAAGCAGAAGAGATTACCCAAAATTCTGTCATACATGGAGCAACTCATCCAAATGTGAGCTAGTCCATGTCCAGATGAGATTGTTCCATACTCATTCATATTCTAGGTATTTCTAAGAAAGCTTCACTGCCCGTGAAAGCTCAAGCTCATTCAAAATTGCTTTTGAAAGTAGAGAATGTCATGATTTTAATCCAAACCGAGTCCATCAATCTCAGAGGATTTTACACCAACATCACTGAGATTTGAATTTGCACCAGAATGTTAAGCACAGGCCATTAACAGGACAGATTTCTCAATGCTAAAGGGAGCGAGAGTAACTGTGAATTATAAAGCCACATCCTTACTGGCGGCTATAAATTTGGATAAACCTCCTCCCCCAGTGCTCTGGATTCTCACATGCTGTCTCATCAGGCTGTTTCCCTCTCACTTGTGAAATATATTACAGTAGCCAAATTACCAGGGGATGAATGACCTCAATAAATCCAGTCATTCTGCTCTCAGAGAAGATACCATGCTGTGGAGAACAGAGTGAGAATGCATTTTTTCTCCCCAGACCTGCAATTATTCCCCTTGTGTGTCGATTTTATTGGCAGGTGATTTTTTTTTTCCTCCCCTGGTTGGCCTAGTTTGAATTTTTCCATTCTGCTTCCCACTGTAAATGCCTTTTCCAATCACTGTATTTTAGCTTGTATCAATGAAGTCTGTATAGGATAAGAGAATAAAGCAGGACAGGTCCTCAGCTAGTGTATATCTACCTTGCTCTACACATTTCAAGAACCTCTGCAGCTCTGACAGCTCAGGATCCATGCAGAGCTGTGAGCACTGGACACAGTCCTACCTTATTTTTTTGTAGACAGACTTGTTAAGTTGTGCATGGGAGAAATTCTCCCCTAAGTTATTAGATGAATCTCTGAATTTTTTTGTTTGTTGGTTTGGGGTTTTTTTGCAACTTGTACTTAGAGAGAATCACAGAATCATAGAATGGTTTGGGTTGGAAGATGAGTAAAGATCATCTCGTTCCAACTCCCCTGCCTGGGGCAGGGACACCTTTCACTAGAGGTGCCCCTCCAATCTGAGAAAATTAAATATATATTTCTGGAGAAAAAAAATATAGATTCCAAATCAGCATATCTTCATCTGAAATTCAGCTTTTCATTTTACTGGTAACTTGACTCAGTGCTCTAAGCAAAGACCCTGGGGCAATGGCATCTAAGAGGCTCCCAAATGCAGCAAGAGAAGTTCAAGCCTCACTGGGCAAAATATCCTGAGCCTCTGAATGGCAGTAGGGGCAGAAAACACATGAGAAAATCTCTACCAAAAATCCCTAAGCATTGTGAGGTTTTTTTACAAAACTTTGTCAATATTACTTTAGCTTCTCTTCAAACTGAGAGAAAAGAGAAAGGACTAAAGGTTTGTTCCAGGCTCCATCCAGACAGCTCCAACCTTTCTGAGGAAACAAATGCTGTATAAACAGCCTGTGCTTGCTGAGAAGAGAGGAGCTGCAATTTCCAAGAGACAATTTAAAAGAAATCAACAAACTGAAAATGAAAACTAAATTCATTACTTCTTTAATCAGCTTCTAGACAGCCAAAAAAACTCCCCTCCAAACAAATCAACAACCATGGTTGGCATCTGTAAGAATCATGGAATTGTAGAATCATAGAATGGTTTGTCTAAAGATCTTCCAGTTCCAGTCATTATTGCTCTGGTTCAATGCCAAGTGAATCACCACCATGTCTGGAACTGGCTCTTGCCTCGCCCACTTATAACCAAGTAAAACATGGACATCTGTTCTGAACTGCTCATGGAGTCTGCCCTGAAGCATCTGCAGTAAGACTGACACTTGTTTTTGGGGGCTGATCCCGCACCATGACACCCAATGGGCCCAAATGCCAAAATGACACAAAGAACCACAACCATAAGACCTGGAAACACTGAAGGTCAAGTTGGACAGGGCTCTGAACAACCTGATCTAGCTGAAGATGTCCCTGCTCATTGCAGGGGGGGTCAGAATAGATGAACTTTTAAGGTGTTTTCCAACACAAACCACTCTATGACTTTATGACCTTGGACATCTGTCATGGGTTTCTCTGATGAGGTTTTTTTTTTCTCAGAGGAAAATCGGCTTCTGATGGAAGTCTCTGGAAGTTTCCCTCCATCCTATAGAGCAGAGCCAATGAGGGCCAGCTCCGAGGAA
>JAWWEE010000105.1:111761819-111902514 GCA_035221455.1 Xenops minutus
ATCCTATCCTCTCCTCTCCTCTCCTATCCTCTCCTCTCCTCTCCTCTCCTCTCCTCTCCTCTCCTCTTTCTTCTACTGAACTTAGTGGTCCTTAGGCTGGAGGATTTACAGTGTGTCATTCTGACAGTAAGAGCTGACCACATGAGACACCAAACTGGCCTGACCATTGGCCTGACCTGGCCTGACTTGTGGACAGAGAAATTGTCCCTCTCTCTATGCCTGAACAGGCAGACCTTGACCCGTCTGGTGAGCCTGCTTAGTGAGGGGCCAATTAGTCATAAATGATGGCTTTCATTATGTGGATATTTCTCCTTCTGAAATGAGACCCAGGCTGCCAGCTCGCAGCATTCCAGGGATAATTCCACCCCACACCGAGTGGTCAGCACTGCCCTTCATTGCTGCAGGGCTGGCTGTGCATCGAGGACATGCTGGAAAGCCCTCGCTGGTGCCCTGGCTCGTGGTTTGCACAACCTTGAGCTTTTCCTGAGCTGCTACTTGCTGAGGGAGAGGAAACATGCTGCTCAGCATAGCTCAGGCTTCACTTCCAAACACCATCCAGAGGGTGAGAGGGGTCATGGCCAATGTTCTGACAACCACAGGGGGAACCGCAGCGAGAGAGCCGCTGGCAGACAGCGGGACAAACTGAGTCAGCCAGCACTGATGCTGCTGTGGGAAAAGGTCAGCACCTCTGACAGGGTTTGGGTCACTGCAAAAACTACCCAGCACTGAGTCGTGGCAATGCCGGAGGTGCCTGGAGGTTCTGAGCATCCCATCCCCAGGGTGGCTGCTGACGGCAGGCACGAGCCCTCCCAGTGGCTTAACCCCTATGGCTGGGCACTCTGACTTGCTTGTCACAGTCCCGTGGCTCCTCACTGCTCTTATCTGCACCCTGTCTAGCATTTCCAGCTATTCCTGAGTCAGGAAAATTTCTGAGTGCAAAGATTACACTGAAAGAGTTTCATGAAAGAGAAAGAAAAAAGAAATATCTGAGCTCTCCCTTTTCTGAGGCCAAGCTGTTGTCAGCTTTGAGAAAATGTTTTCTCTTTGTGTTTGGACACTTTAGCAGATTTATTTCCCCCTCATTTCCCTCCCCCTTCTTGGATGGAGGTTGCAGGGATTTCCACAAAATAGGTTTGGAGGAGCCAAGCCTTCAACACCAGCAGTTTTTAGTCAGAAAGTTGGAATGATCAATAAATCAGCACCGACTGATCTCAGAGTCTGAGGATGTCTATGAGGCACAGACAGCTCTTTTAGGTAAGCTGGAGCAAGTGAGTAAACCCAGTAGCTCTGGAGCCAAACCCTAAAGTGGATGCAAAATCTTATGGGGAGCCAGTGCTGTGATTTTCAGTACGAGGGTGATGTAATGATTGAGTGCAGTTCAAGTAAGTAATCTAGTCATCTGTTCACAATTTTGAGTTATGGCTGATGCAGTCTCTGCCCGTGAGCCAGCAAAAAGGGAGAGAATTACAGCTAGTGAGTCCAGCCAGAGGCAGGGACCGGCATCTTGGCATCAGTGTGGGGATGGGGTTGTGCAATTAGAAGTGTGACTTGGGGTCTTGCAGGAGCCTGAAATTTCCATATGGTTGGGATCTGAACAGAAGATGGTTGGATGGGCAGGGCACTGAAAGGTAGGGACACCCATGTCTGATCATTGCCCCAGTGAAGAAGAGAGGCACCAATCCTGAGCACAAGTACCAAATCTGAATCCATACCACCCCAGACAACTACTTCGAACACATACTCTTCTGCAGTGTTTGAATTCCACTTAAGAAAATTTAGAGTCATCCAGGGCCTGACCTTTAGCAAACCACAAAGGCAACCCATAAACCACAAGGCTGGAATCAGCTTGAGAGGACAAGTCAATCCAACATATTAGCATAGACTTCCAACGCAGCTGGTAACCAGGGATATTGCAAACAGGAGACACACCAGTAGCATCTCTGTCAGATCTGAGAGTGTAAAGCTGGATTCGGTCAGGGCTCCACTGAGATCATCACCCAAAAGGGGAATAACGCAGCACGACATTTAATAATGGTAAGTGGCTGAATTCACTGCCAGGCGGAAGCAAAATATTTTTAAGTGTCAGAAACCGTAAAAACATGACATGATTCATCCTAAAGCAAACAGTTGCTCATGTGAAACTAAGAGCAGAGGATACATGGAAAGTCCCAAGATGAGACCATCTCCAGAGTGATGTTTTTTGGGCAAAAAGGGGCATGTATTGCAAGCTAAGCAATGTCTCTGGTCAGCCAGAGACTATTCGTGCTGGAATACTAAAGGATGTACTAGTAATTGGAAAACTAAATCCCCCCCTCAAAATCAATACCAGAGCAGGTTATTTTGACAAGATGAATACCTTTCCCATACAGTGTACAACAGAGGGATTATCCACTAATCATGGAAGATCTTTGGGCATTCAACAAAACCATAACAAATAATCCCTTAGCATTTATGTCAAACTTTCTCCACTGAAAGTTATATTTTCCCACTCTGAGTTCTAAGCTGACTGCAAGGAATAAGAAGATAAAAACATATCTCTTGAAATTGTTGCATAGAAACACTTCACTGCAAAATATTTCAGCCTTCTGTCGAAGAGTGTTATGCACAGCTGAGCCCTGAGGTGGCTGCCTCTCTTCCATGGGGCAAATGATGCATCACACCTTCTGTACCCATGTCTGGTGGCCTCTTATTCATGCCCGGGAGGAAGCGATTGCTCAAAGCTGCAATGTGTTTCTAATGATCTTTAGTGTTTGCTGTGGCTACTGTATCTGGCTCCTGAGAGACTTAGGTGTGTCTTAGTCTCACAGCGGTTCAGTGGAATTATGACTTTAAATATTATGACTATATAGTCATGTTTGTGTATTTTAAGGGTGTTTGGATCAAGAGGTATAAGGCCAGCTGTGTCATTAACCCAGTACTTGAGTTCAATAATTGAAATACATATTGCTGAAAAGCATCCTGCTTGGTTTGTAAATGTTATTCTGAGCACTCCCTGATATTTTTTTTGTATTTCTGAAAACTTTCTAGGAACAATAACCATCATCTATTTGTCTAATTATTTGCATTAAGACTCCAAAAACATGCTCAGTGGTTATGCCTGATTTCCATGATTTTCATATGCTGATTGACTTTTAAACTCAATGGCCCTGAGGATGCATGTGAGCTAATCCTTCATTATATAACTGAGAATTCATGCTACAACACACCAGTGATGTGACATGGGCATTTTCTGTCAGGAAGGCTGGCTGAAGCCTTTGCACAGTTAATATTTCTGCATTTATCATCCTCAAGGAGTCTCAGGTTTCTAATAAAAGCTGGGCTCACCATGAAGTCTTTTCTTCATCTGGAGAATTAAGAGGCCTTTCCTTCTCCCCTGAGACACTTATTTCTAAAAATTACAAAAATGTAATATATCTAAAGCCTCTAATTTGCTGTAAAGTTTGATTGAAATTCTTAAAACCCCTCAATGTGCAGATTGTCAGGTAAGGAAACACAGACAATGACTCAGTATGTCTCAGTGAGCCTCTTTCCCTGAGGGAGGTTTGTTTTTGTCTGAGCAAAACTGTCATGGCATTTATGACATTTTGCAACCTGGTAGGTCCAAGTCTGGAGGGTTGCTACTGCAGTTGCAGCTACCTGGATGCAAGTCCCACTTTTGAGTTGGAGACTCACACAAAGTGTTCCCTTGCAGTTCAGTTTTCTTTTTGGTATCTGAAGTGTGGCAGCCCCCATGACTTTTACTAACTAAATGAATTTTATCCCTTTAAAAAGCCTTTTGTTGCTCCTAATCCCCATTTATGAAAACTGGGTATTGTCTTTATCATGCTACACTTTTGGCCTTGCTGCAATTGGCTCCTTGTGTAAAGCCTAAGAAGAATCATCTTAAAAGAGCAACAGAATCTCAGAGGCTGAATCTTCCCTGCTCTGACACAAACCAGGAGTAACTCTGTTCGCTATCAGTTTCAAAGACTTCTTGGTAAGAACATGGAATCTGAAAATACCGTGGACAGAGATAAATTTGGACAGGTTTTAATTGGGATCAGGGTGGAATGGCTGTAGCCTCTCCAGTATTGCAGAGGCGGAGGATTAAGGCTCCAGCTTGTCCATTTGATGTGATCTGGGATGTTATTATACCACTTGGGATCAAATGCATCCCAGATATCTGTCCTTTTCTGGGCATTTATACTGCACTCATTCCTGCATGATCTGACTGCTGATAAAGTGGTTCCTGTGTGTTTTGTTTCCTGAAAAGGCAGATCTGTGATGCTTCCCTTTCCCTGGAGACACAGTGGTGGAAGTTCATTATTTCATGTTGATACACAGCTGCTAAATAACACCTTGTTAACATAATGCTTATGTTGTAAGAAAAGTCCCTTTTTCATGCACACTCTACTTACACAGAGAATACTTTCTGAAAAAGAAACACTGATAGAACAGTGTTTCTCTACCAGGATGTGCAGTCCAGGTCCTCCAAGCACTTTCCCTCAATGCCAGCTGGGATCTAGGCAGTGAGCTTGGATAATACCTGAGAAAAAGGGAACGTTCTATGATGCTTTGCAGGCAGGGGTTACTTTGGTCTTTTTCAGTGTTTAAATCTTGGTCCCAACATATTTGAGTGACTTTTCCAGGGGCTTTTTGGCTCAAACTACTCAGCTGTACTGACAGTTCTCCCTCCTTTCCCCCACAACTATTCCATTGAAAGAAAGCCCTAATTTCCCCACAGCAAACCTCACTGTCATCATGTTATGCATTGTTCTGCTTCAGGGTGACCAAAAAACAAGTCAGAGGCAAATCTCACTAATCTCCCCTGAAACTGTGAAACCGGTGAAAAAGATTTCAGTTGGGTACAATTTCAGCATTGTGCCCACGGGCCAGCCACAGTTTTTAAAAGAGCCTTCAGAGCTACCCAAAGATTGTGTTGCAGTCATTAATGTCACTGATATTGTTGCCTGAAATAGTTGCTTTATGCTGCAGTGGACAAAGAATTCCTTCTTATCCCATTGTTTTCAGAGCTTCTGTGTTTGGGGCGTTCCAGGACTGCTGTAAATTGGTTCAATTCTTTCCTGACATGTCACTCACTAAATGTTCAGGGAGTGTTTCTCTAATCCTGTCCAGATGAGCTGTGGATTCCAAGAGGTTTCTATTTTGGGATGTAGGCTTCTGCCTATATGCTACTGTTGGGCTCAAGTTCATTCAGAGGAATCCCATTAGCGGGTATGCAGATTTATTTTTTGCTTCTGCAGAATGTGAGTGAAATTGTTTGGTTTTGCCAATTGCCTTTCCTGTGCAGGGGGATCAATGTCTTTCCTTTGCATTTTTCATAAATTGGAGTTCCGTTCTGATGAATCAGAGCTTGATTTTTATTAGTTTTACATAGAGGCTGCTTCCTCCTGCCACCACTTAATTCAGGGGGAATTTTTATTATTCCCAGTTCTTTAACAGTGGCTTGTTGGGATCCCAGACAGAATTGAAAACTCTCTGTGTTCACAGAGAAACACACTGATAGAGACAGTTTCTGCTTCAGAAATTAGAATTTCAAAAGAAAAGACATATATGAAACGAGAAAAACAGAGACCTGGATTGACTGATACACCCAGTGTCACCCAGAATGTTTACTGCAGCTTCCCACTGGACATCTTCCAAGCCTCAGGGAGACACCTGGCCTCAACTTTTCTTGTGTCTGTGCATAAATTTCAGATTTAAAATTGATAATCATGATCCAGAAGTATGAAGCATGAACTGAATCAAACTTATATGGAAATATCAGCCAGTGAAGTTTATTTTGATTGAAATGCTCTAACACAATACCCTGCTCTCAGCTGTGTCCATCCCATCACTGGTTCCTTCCCTTAAACAGAGCTGTTCTGCAATTCTAGCCAAAATTATTCTTAATGTCAGAGGGAAAAGGGCATTGTTAGGCTGTCTTGAAAAAAAAATCTAAACAACCCTTTTTGTTAAACCTCTAGTAGACTTGGTCTGTGGAGCACAGATTTGGAATGGGAGGAGAGGATGTTCCAGATTCAGAGTTTGGATTTGGAAGCTCTGGTGAAAATTCATCCAAGTTTAGCAACAGTTTCTGAAAATCCCATTTAAGGGTTTGTTATTATGATTGAGGCACTTGATTTTTCCAGAGTGCCTCTGCTTTGGCCACAGCCCAGCCCAGAGCTACAACAGAAGACCCTGATTCCTCAGCAGTTGCACCTCCCATGTGGAGCCTTTCAGTGACTGTGGAGTAGCTGAAAGAGTGTAATTGCAATACTTTAACTGCTCACCATCCCAGGACCATGCAGAGCACAGGGGAAGGAAACAGCCTCTCAGTCACTCACCTTCATCTGATGGAGAGGATCCTGCCATCTCAATGAAGGAAGAGACTGGCAGGAGAACTTACAGGATATATATAAAAGTGATGTGGAGCACAGTGAGCTGCTGCTCCAGGCTTTGGGATAAGAGTGGCAACCCAAAAAGGTGAGGGTGACTGATGTGAATGAGTCTGAGAGGGTCAGTAGAAGGTTTTATCCTTGGTGTTATAGAGGGGAAAAGGCTCTGTAATAGATAGAATTGTCACTGAATTATTCATTGTTATTCAACTGCTGCTACGGGTTGGTTTCCTCTGATGTTTCACATCAAATTCTATTTATTTAAGGGCCAGAGATGAATATTTCACACTCTTAGTACCTTCTATCACACTGATTCCCATATAATGAATTAACCTGAAAGTCTTTTATAGTACTTTACAATGTTCCTGCGAAGAGAAGGAAGAAACTGAGGCAGTGTTAAACCTGCCTCAAAGCAGATCATCATTTTGGTTGCCTAGTTGCTGATACCTGTGGCCTGTTTTTACAGGGATTACAGGATGTCAATTTAAATTTAAAATAATTAAATTAATAAATTAAAGTAATAAAATTATTTCAGCAGCTCCAGAAAATCTCTTAAAATTTTGAATAGTTAATGTTTTGGGTACCTTTAAAGTTACTCAATTCTTATTTTCTGTCCTTTTAGTAAATAAAAGAAGTTACAAAAATGTACACAAGCAATATCAATACAGATCAAGGCCTGGAAAAAATTACAGAGCATTTTGCTCATCAGTTTGGAGCCTGAGGAGAAAGCATGAGAATCCCAACACATTCTTGTTCTTATTGCATGTGTCACCTAAATCATCAGCCTCCAACTCATCAACCAGAAATGCAGAAAAAGGGAGAGTGAGGAAAGATGACCCAGATTCTTTCTCATTTCCCTTATGACTCTGCTGTGATCCCAAGGTGTTCCAGGAAAGGGAGGAAAATAAGGTATTTTTTCATTACAGCAATAGTTTTAAGATCAAATAAATCTCACATGCACTGCTCTCTGTTCTGTCTGAGGAAACCTTCTCAAGAGATGATGTCAAGAAACAATTTTAGAAGAAAGTTAAAAGGCAGAAGACACTGTGGTAGAGAATGTGGCCCAGAAATGGGAATCTGATACTGAGTTCTGTTAACACCTCTCCCAGCCCCTTCCTCGGTGTTTTCCTTCCTTCAGTCACCAGGTCTCATGGAGCCCAAAAATTATAGGATAAGAAGGTGAATAGTCTCTGGGAATTAAAAAAAAAAAAAAAAACAGGAACAAAAAAACACCCAAAAACCAAACAAAAAAACCTCCCAAAACTCAACCTTGAAACCCAGTTCAAACCTGGGTGAAACTTCATTATCAGAACTTTTATTTTCAAGACTGGAGAGTCATATTCAAATAAAAGCTCATGTATTTTTTCCATTAACTGTGTTAGAAACAAGCCTATGGGGATTTCTTGCTGTGAAAAATAGGCACAGGAACTCTTTTTTTCTGCTATCATAGATGTCTCAGAGATGTCTTGTTGCTCATCATCCATGAAAATGCTGAAAACAACACTCCACTGCAGAAGATCACCTTAAATCAACACTGTGAGTGAATCTTAGACATCACTTTGTGGAACAAGGTAGAAAAAAAGTTGCCAGTTTGTTTTTCTTCAACTCAAAGTGAATTTGTAAAAGCAGCAAAGGTTCATTCAAACCCTGAGACACTACATATTTGTGAACAATCAGAATTATGTTCCGGACAGATTTAGAATAGGAAAAACAGGTTGGAGGAAGGGTGGGAATTGAAAGACTTGCACAAATACACATGTGCCAGTGATGCCTGTTTAGAGGAACTGGAATCCCCAGTGTGAGATGAGTTTGTTCTTCTCCATCAGCAATTTCTCTTCCTCTTTGCTTAGCTTAGGAAATGAGCCTCCAGTGTTTTGATTTCTTTTTGTCTAGAAACCAAACAGTGAAATCATAAGCACATGGTCAATGCAGAGAGGAGCTGACGTGCAAATAGAGATGAATGGGCTGCTCCTTCATCCTTGGAACTGCCTTACAAGGTGGTCCAGTGGGACATACTGAGACATTTTAGCTGTGGCCTGATATGCTACTCCTGTATGGCCTGATCCTTTTCACTGCAGCTTGACTGGTTATACCACTAAGTTCTTAGAAGAGTCCCAGCAGGGCTTAGGCCAAGTATCACAGACACACTTCCTAGGACACCGTTTAACACTTGACAAAGGCCAAAACACCCTCCCTGCTGCCTTTGCCATGTCAAGCCACAGTTGCTTTCAAATAATTCAACCATCCAGTGTGGGACCATCTTGGCACATCCAGAAGCAGCACAGTGATGGGTCTTTACAACTCACTTCCCTTGAGTCCTCATAGCTCAAGATACTGAGATCACCCCTAAAACCCAGCCCTTTTTCTGAGGCAGTCACTACCAGCAGCACAACTCTCAACTTTCACAACTCTTTCCCCTGCTGAAAGGAGGGGCTCAGTGTGCACTCCCCTCCTGTCACTGAGTGTAGTTACCAGCTGAGGGGAATAAGTTTGAATTAAGTGCCTCCATAAAGATGTAGATCTCCTTGCCACTTGGTGTAGATGGAGTTTCTTCCAGAAAGCAGAATCTGGAGCAGGTGCTGAAATTGAGTCCTCTACTTCATCCTTGAAAGTAGGGTGTCTGTCTTCTCATGGGTTGCATGGAACATTTACAAAGGACAACCACGCACAACAGACAAGCCACAGTGGCCATTTTTTGCTGCCTCCAAAGACTGGGTTTGGGGAGAGCTGGGCTCAGTGCATCAGTGAGTGGTCCATGGTAGATATGGTGTTTCCCACATTCAGTGCACCCAAACAGGATTACAGATCCCTGGGAGTGTTCATGGCCAGGTCAGATGGGGCCCTGAGCAACCTCATCTAGTGGAAGGTGTCCCTGCCCAACTCTCCTGCAGGTGTCCCCCTGCAGGGGAGTAGGAACTGGGTGATCTTTAAGGTCCCTTCCTACCCAAACCTTCCTACACTTCTATATAAACAATTAATTGTACACGATCTTGTTCTAGAATGGAAGGCTGGATTACATATTAGATGAATGGTAGTACAAGCCTATTTTTCCAAGGAAGACTTGAGCGTCTGCCAGCTCATACCACTTGAGAATTTGGCCTCTTGCTCCTGGTTTTGTACAATAACTTTACTTAATTGGTAGACTTTCCATGCTTAGTAATTATAAATATATAAACAAGAGTGTTTGTTTCTGCTTGTTTAAGCGGGGAAGGAACCATTTCAAAGGAAAAATGTTTTCAGAGGGCCTAACTTCACTCCCATGTAAAATCAGAGCTTGGTGTCTACCATGTGACGTGATGGACCACGGAGGAGAGGGGTGTTCAAGAGAAGTTCTGCAGTACCTGCAGCTTCGCATCGATGGGAGATGAAGTCAGGTCTCTACATATTGTACCTACACCCTTTTTCTCATGCCATATCTGACTCTGAGTGGCCAAAAATGAATGTATGTAGGAGCAAGCCATAAGGAAAATGTTGAGAGCCAGAAATAAGGCAGTCCCCTCCCTGAGCCAATGCCTATGTGTGGGCGGCGTGTTCCATATGTATTTTCTGTGGCACACTTGGATTCCTTTGAGCTTGGCACATTCTGGTTAAGATGAACTCAGCATCCAAATGTTGACACAAAAGATGACTACACCATATACCATGGCCCCATGCCACCTCCAGCTGGCCTGGAGCCCTGCTGGCATTGGCTTTGGTTCCCTGAGTTAAGACAGCTATAGGACAGGGAAGGGCAAAGGGTGCCTGAGGTGGGTTAACCTGGCATCCCATCTAGAGGAAATAGCCTGCATTCTTCTGCAGAATAAGGAGAGAGGGATGAGTAGAAGGAAATAAAATAAATAAATCAAGCCAATGGCGTCATTAAAAAGAGGATGTATCACGTTTACTGTGAGAGCATGTGACTCAGACATCCAGACATGAACATTCCTGCAAAGCCCCAAGTGCACACATGGAGCTGAATTTCTTTTGGCTTCCCAGAATGGCTTAATTTTATGATTCCATGACTCATCAGAAAAAGCAAAGTCCCTAGACATGCTGCATCGAGGCCCAGTAAACACCAGTTACCGATGGGGACACACGGGGACAAAGGAGCAAGTGAGGGATGGATGGAGGGTTGAGTGAAGGAACAAGACTCTCAGCTTCTTGCCCCCCTCCTTACCCTTCTAGTGGTTTTGTAAACATGTTTCTCTCTCTTACTTTCTTTTTTTTATTTTTTTTTTTTTAAAGATTGGAGTGGAGGGGTTAACAGAGGTCATGTTAGTTTAAAAAATTATGGTTAACCTTACAAGCTGGGTTGCCTTAGGTCACGGCGATACAATTCCCCTCCCTTCTCCTGTGCAGTGGTGGTTCACAGGCATTCCTCCAGCGTGGGGAAGGACGGGGCCTGCCAAGGCTATGAGCAATGCAGAACAGACTTACCTGTTTTTATGCACTGCTTAACTAATTATTTCAAAAAGAAACAGCCAAGTTGGAACAACTACCTTTTTCTTCGAGGAGGAACATTTTCCCCTTTTCCTTTTTCCCCACATCCCCCTTCTTCCCTCCTCCCTCCCCTTGGTTTTTTTTTCCCCTCCGTTGCTTGACTTGGCGTTTGAAGCAGGTTCTGGATATCTGACACCTCTTGAAAGTGTAGTTTGGCAAACAGGAATCGGGTTCGGCTCCAAAAGGGCCCTGCACAGGGCTCACTGTGAAAACACCTGGGTGTCTCTTATGCCTCTAAGAACCAGTCCTGCTTCTGTAGGAATAACAGCCACCCTCTCCCTTCCCCCAGCCCCTGCCCTGCCTTCAAAAATTAAAAAAGAAGTTGAAATGCTGGCACTGTTTTTGTAAAAAAACAGGTGGTTGGAAGGCTCTGCGGAAGGGGATGAAGGACGTCTCAACGCCAGCGTGCAAAGATCCTGTGCAGAAAGGGGTTTGATTGCAGCACATACATCTGCAATTCGTTTTCCCGAGCTCAGGACAAATTAAGAATCTTCCAGCAATTAGGGGAGAAAAGCTTCAAAGTGCAATCAGCAGTTCTTAAAAGAATTTGTGCCGGGCTTTGAGGGAGGCTAATCCTGCTGCCCGCGCTGGGCTCCTCTCCGCAGTGTGCATTTTCCAAGGCCAAAATTTTGGCCTGCTTTTCAGTCACACCATATAAAATAACAAACACGCAGTCTAAGGAAAACAATTTTTAAGACACAGTGGAACCCACTTTAATGAAGAAAACTGTTAAATGCATAAAACCCCCATGTGCCAATGGATAAATGTGCTGGAAGTGTGAACTGTTAAACCAACAAAATTGTTAACACATCATACTGCTGGGCAAAAAAATAAAATAAAAAAAATATAAAAAGGGAGTGAAACAGTTTTCTAACATGCAACCCACTTTGCCTTTATTGTTCACATTCCTGCTGACATAAAGTTTCCTGATTTGTCCCCTGGGCCCAGAAATATGGCAAAAGTGGGAGCACTAATTGTATTTGCCCCCTTTAAACTGCCCTCCCTGCTTTTAGCTCACAGTGGCCAAGAATAGCTTCATGGAATGGGGACAGTTTGCCCTTTTTTGTTCAGGGTGATGAGTGAACAAGTTCATATGGGCTTTATTTTTTTCCTTTGGACTGAGTAAAAAACTTTAAATTATGCCTGAACATCTTTTTCCTCTATCCATGGGGAAAATCAGGGATAGTTCTGCGTTTGCTGCTTCTTAAAATTCCAAATTCCCTCCATGTTCCTGGTTTTCCTTGGGGTCGATGCTGAAATGAGGCTGTTCCTGTGGCCTTGCTGCTCCCTTCGAAGACGTGGAGCTCTCACTGAGTGAAAACTTGATCTCGTGAGAGCCCTGAAGGCAACTGCTTTGATGAGCATCCAACGCTGCGGCCATGCTGGCGTGGTGGAACCTGGATCCCTGCCTCCCTCTGAAACATGAGAAACTAAGAATCAGTCCATTGAATTTATCTTCATCCGACTCCTGAATTACATGCTGGTCACAGATTTCGTTTCCAAAGGTGGTCAGCGTTTTCCACCTAGATGAGATTTCCACAAAAGGTGGGCTTTTGTCACAAAGGAAGGTTGTCCTTGGAAGGAAAATATTTTAAGAGGTGCACCAACTTATTTACTGAGCACTGAAAGTTTTCATCGAAAACTTTGCCAAAACTAGAAGAATGATCTGCAGAATGGAAGAGGTGAAGGTTTCTTGTTTTTATGCTTCCTTTAATGAGACAACAAGAAAAAAAAAACACATAGAAAATTTGGATGAAAATTAGAAAGTCAATAAAAATACTTCTTATTATGGGAAAAAAATGTAAAATAATTTCAGTTTCTGAAAATGATCTCTGAAATCAGAGCATGTGAGTGGAGCAGCCATTCAGCCAAGATCTGTGCTGCTGTTTGCCCTCCCCAGGGGCCTTTCAGGTGCTGCTCTATGCATACAGCTATGAAAGTACATTTATGATGACTAAACCCCAACTGTGAATGGTGACAACGAGTAGATTATTCCTGCGGTTCAGAATGTTCTCATTTCTCTTCACTTTTCCGTGTCCCTTGCAAAATAACACGAGGTCATGCCTGGCTTGAGAATGGCTCCTCTTTTTCTTGGCACTTTGCTGATTTTGCTTCTTAGACTGATGTTTGCAAAGAAATTCCAGTCCCCTGAGGCCACTAGAAATGTATTGCACTGCAGTCTCCACAGTGCAGGTTTACACCTCCAATGTGCTTGGATCTCTTGCTCCTAAGGAGGCTCAGTGGCCATGTCCTGTACTTGAGAGCACTTTGCACAACAGAAGAACTTAAAACAGAATGCAGTTTTGTTGTAGTTAAGGAAAAGAGCTAAGTTCTTTGTCACAAAAAAAGGAAGCAACCTGCAACACAATAATATCATTTCTAAAATCCAACAATGATCTTTTCACTGTTATGCATTTGGGGAATCCCTGGGGCAATTTCTTGTCATCTCTAAGGTCAGTCCAGCTGCTCCTCATCTGGAAGGTGCAGTTTTCTGAGGTGCATGGAGATCTGCTTCTTTTATCCCAGTTGCAGCTGACGACCATCAGGGTGTCACTGTCACAAAACCATCACCAGCAATACATAGGCTGCTGTCATGCTCTCCATTCTGCCACTGCCAAGGTGCACTTTCAAAAGTCTTTTGCTAAGTAATTTCTGTGACAGCAGTTTTGGCCTGCCATGATGTTTATGAGAATGCAGATGAAGTGTCATTTCACAGTCATTGTAGCCTGACTTTGAAATGAGCCCTTTGAGATGTGTGGGTGCTTATGGGGGCTTGCTTTCTGCAAAGAAACCATGAGATAATCCTGCTCCCCTTCCCCAGGATGGCTGTGATGCATCTCATCTAATATCAGTGACCAAAAAACCAAGTGTCCAATCTAATTCATAAACTTTGTCCAGCTCCCCTTTGTCAGAGGAGGGACATGGGGGGCTCTTATCCCCATCTTGAAGGATGAATCCTCCTTTTGCCATTGACTTAAGGCCTTCTTCAAGGTTCCCACAAAACATCTGGTTTCCTGCCATAGGAAATGTTATCTTTTTGTTATTGCCCAGTCTGAGGTTTACTGGTGCATTTCCACAGAGACCACCCACGACGGCTGAGCACAGTTTTAGGGTGGGGAGAGCTTCAATTCTTTGTTTTTATCATTTATAATGTCTTGGCCTGCCATGGGGGCTTCAAAGCAGTAGGTCATCTTGCTACTGCATGAGTTAATATCCTCAAAATGGGGGTAATTATAGAAATTCTGGGCTGGAAAGAGCATCCAACTATTCTACTACTTTGTGGCAGGGTCAGGAAATCTGGTTTGTTCCTGACAGATGTCTGTATAATCTGTTCATAAAGCCCTCCAAAGCCTTCCATAGTAAATCACTTTGAGATCTAAAGGTGAAAAATGCTATGTAAGACCTGAATATTGTTATTATTATTAACAGTGTTGTTTGTTCACAGGACAGCTTAGCAGCACAGTCCCAGCTGGCACTTTAAGCAAGAGCCCAGAAGGAACGAGTTAGAGTGAGTTGCACCAGTCCTGGTGGAAGTGCTGAGCCAGCATTGCTGGTGCTCCTGCCTGCTGCTGGATTAGGCTGAAATTATACTCCACAGCCTTTGCCTGTGTTCACACAGTGGCCAAATACTGCCAGAGGTTACCATATTACAGTGTTGGATTGCGCTAAAGCTGCCAGTGCCATTCCTGAGTGATGCCCGTTGTGAAGAGAACTGGGTGTTGCTTACTGGGTCCCTTTTTTATCATGTGCATCATGAACAGAGTGCCAGGTGCTTGTCCCCCCAGAAACATGAGTCGTGACGCTCGGCTGAACTGGCTGTGTGACCAGGAAAGTTTCTAACTGAGCGCATCCTGCACTCTCATCACTGTTGGCCCCAACAAGTGGTCCTAAAATATAATTGCCCCTCAGCTCCCAACCAGACTGATTCTCTGTTTGTTTAGTTTTCAGGATGTTTCAGAAAACCGTATAATATTCAAGTCTATCATGAAAAGTGCCCTGGACAGCTATTGGCCCCTTCACCTATGAGATTCCCCATTTAACCTCAAAGTTTCCCTTTTCCCTCATTGCTCCTAGTGCCACCTCAACCATACTCAGCTCTGTTTAGACAAATGAATAAAGCCATTCTCTCCTACTGAGAGTGGCCAGAATTTGGATCAAGTGTAAGGGTTGTGAGTAGAAGACATTGAACTTAATATAGTCTTGGAGAAGTTTCCTTTATAGCTAGTAAATCTAACACTGCCAAACAGAGGCAGTCCTTGGCATTTGTAGGTGGTACCTAACACCTCCTGAAGCTTTCACAAGCCAGAGACTGTTCCTGATCCATAGTTTGGACCAAATGACCCTCCTGTGCTCAGCTCCTATATCTTGCACAAGTTGTACAGCAACAGGTTTAGAAACTACACACACATATAAAAAGTCATACATGTGACAGAATCCTCTAAAACAATGACCAAGTGTCTTTTGCCTTCACACTTCTGGAGGTGAAATCACTGGTTTATTAGAGCTGGCATAACTACTCCCCAGGCATCCAGTCCGTGTTCTCCTTTCTTCAGCTGGAGAGTGTTGTACCTTAGTTACCAACCTTCGAGGAGGAAAAAATTTGGAGCTTAATTCCTCCCTGGCTTAAACCTTTGTATTTTTTTGGCTGTAGATTTCTGTTCCAAGAATTTGGATTTACATAAAGACATATCTATTTGCACATAATTTGCAAGAGTTTCTTTTAGCCTATAATTGTGCTAAATACGGTTGTGGAGGCCACAGCATACCTAAAGTATTGCCGAATGGATTTTTAAGGGCGATTTTTTTCAAAATGTGCTAAAATAGAAAGATGGGGGGAGTAGGGAGTGTGGGGAGAGAAGAGAGAGACGAAAGATGGCCTTGTGGTTAAAATTCTGGCCTGCAATTCAAGAAATCTGGGTTCAATTTCCAGCCCTGCCACTTGCTTCCTGCGTGACCTTGGGCAAGTTGGATAATCTCAGTGTGCCTCAGTTCATGGGCATGGTAATAATATTGCCTTTGTCTCTTGTGCTGCCTAGAGCATGAACGTCCCCCATGTTTGTTTGCACAGCACTTACACAACTGGGACCTGCTCTTGGCACAGCCCTCTTGCTCTACTGTAATGGTAACAATCACAGTAATGATGTTTTCCCTCAAGATTACGTGTTGAAAGAATGGAGTGGGTGGTATAAGGGGTTTCTTTGGGGGGGTCTTCAGTAGGTGCAGTCAAAAGGAAGGAGCTTCATTTCTTCTGCCTTGGGACCCCATTGGTGGCATTGTCATGCATAGATGTGCTGAGCATGAAAACCCAACAGAGGTTTTTGGATACTACTCTTTTAACACCTCTTTGAAGGGTACAAGAGGTTGTAAGAGAGAAGTGTAGTCTACAAACCCCTACAAAATAATGTGGAACTGTAAAATATCACAGAGTTGGGTGCTCTCAGGGCAGCTGTGACTTCATGTCTATCTTGTTGAGTGTCACTATTCTCCTCTCTCCATCCAAGTGGATCTCACTGGGTTCAGAATAAAACAGCCTGAGTGTTTTACTTCACAAGATAAACTAGCTGAAAACATCAGGGCCTAAATATGGCTGTGAGCTTGGAATACCTTGTCCAGATGTGACCAGTTAAGCTCTGTGGTGCCAAATTATGAGATTAGTGTTGTGGATTTAGATCACTGGCTGATTAGTCTAAGAATAACTCCAGTTTCTGAGCTCCGTCTTGGTTACCTGAGTTTTTGGAATAAGTGTCAGGGATCTGGAAATAACCTTAAAATAACAAATAGAAAGCTCACTTAAAGAAAACATGTGCTGTGTGTCCTGACAATCTGTCATCTGTCTAGCCTGTGTCGTTAGGAAAATCACTTTTCTTGCAAAGGAGAGGAAGGAGCCCAGTCAGAGTCCTTGTGTAAAGAAAAGGAGCTGAAGGAAATTTAGTGGCTCCTGTGAGCTACTGTGGGCACGCACTGCTACAAAATGAGGCCAAGGCTGTGAAAAAGGATCAGTGCCTTTGGGTGCTTAACT
The DNA here is from genome assembly GCA_035221455.1 of Xenops minutus. Classification (NCBI taxonomy): domain Eukaryota; kingdom Metazoa; phylum Chordata; class Aves; order Passeriformes; family Furnariidae; genus Xenops; species Xenops minutus. The sequence goes on from JAWWEE010000105.1 coordinate 111,778,695, forward strand.
TGGGACAGCTTGGAGTAGACCTAGTTTTTAGGGACTGAATGTTCAGCACCATGTGAAAAGCAGGGCAAGATGGACAACCAAAGTGACAATGTTTGTGAAACAAAATCCTGATGGGCAGCTTTTGGCAAAATGACTTTCCATTGTCAGCACAGTTATATTGGAAATTATTTACCCTCTCTTTTTCATCTTGGTGCTATGGTTGGATTAAAGCTGACTTTACTCTGCTGGTTGTCTTTCTGGAGTCTGGTAAGAGGGTACCCATCGCTCTAAGAGGCCTGGGGAAGATGGACAGCTTGATCTGGGCAGCAGCTTTAATAAATTATTGCAATAGGGACTTGTCATCTAGAGAAAGCTGTGAAAGGTTTTGGGGCCTGTTTTCAGCCCAGCTGTCCCTGTGGCTGGTGTGAGGCTCCACTTGAGCTTCCACAAAGCCATTTGACTTTACATGGATAGGGCACTTTGATAAGATCAGTATTTTTAATAGCAGCAATACAGAATAATTTTAAAAACTCTCAGCCTTTCAGTGTTACAGAAAAATTTCATATCCACAAGTCTTCTGGTGACTACACAGATATAAACACAAAAGAATTTATACCGAAATAATTTTACAGTGCACTAATATGACAAAGGTATACCTCTCCATGTTGCTCTATGGAAAAAAAGAAAGTACTTGCTTATATGAAATAAAAAAGCAAAAGACTTTAATAGTGCATTAAAAGGTCTTTTCCCCCTTCAGTCATGTTTTCTTTTAACTGTGTTTTCGGGAGGTACAAGGTACAAAGTAGCCCCCAAAACTTTCAAGAGAGCTGCGTTGTTTCTTAGGTTTCCAATGTCTTGTTAAATCTCAAAATTAAGAACTAAATGCTTGGCTACTCTGTCACTGTTCTTTCAAGGAAATTACTTTTAGGATTATTCACATATGTAATTTTTACTAATTTCCATGTCCAAATTTTTTTGCAAACTCATTAAACTTTAGTTCTTTCACAGGTATGGAAAAAATATCATGCTCAGGAATTCTTCTTAATAACATTAACTTTGTAACTCATGCAGTTTGGGGACTTAGAAAGTTTCTTCACCTGAGGTTTTTGTTTGTTATTCCAAATTTACTGCCAGAAACTTGACACTTACTCTAGAAACGTTTGTCCAAGATGGGTTCCAGAGATTAAAGACTGGGTTTACTTGAGCAGTGTGAATTTAAGACTATGAACTACTTTCTCTGTTCAAATACTTATTTGCAAGTTCAATTTATGCCCATGGATTTGATTTCCAGCAGAAGTAATTATGAAAAGAAAGGGTTCATTAAGTAATACAGAAAGAAGTGTGGTAGAGAGGTTGAAAAACTGTAATCCTAATTTCTGTGCTAAGAGACATGAGTTTAATTTACATTACAGCCTTAACAACAACTCTGAAATTGTATCATACTGGTATGAAAATGTGGTGAAATCCAGACCAGTCCTTTGATCCAGCAATTACTGATAATTGTGGCTTTTAATCAGAAAAGTTGGAGCAGTGTTTGGTCATGGGCACCATAGTAAGCCATTTTGGAGTGGAAATTATTTAATGTCAGATGGTTCCAAAGTAGACATTTGAAGCTGAGTTAGTAATGCAGAGGCTCTTGGGAAGTTGGTAACAATGGAAGTATATTTTTAAGAGATGATTCCTCCACCCTCTTCTAGATGCCCACTTTGAGAGGAGAATCATGTATTAAAGTCAAGTCCTTTGATAAATAGGACTGGGGTGACTGAGCTGGTTGAAAAAATTACAGATTAATTTTCCTTTCAGAAAATGTCGAATTTTTGCTATTAATGTTGACACGGTCCTTAATATAGAGAATGTGAAGGAACAGAAAACAAAAATACAATGGGAATATGTGTAATATATAGATATATAGGTACAGGTGTTTATAAGTGAGATTATGTGTGCCTGTTCATGCACAGATGTGCTGAAATGACAATGAAAGATTTCTGGAATGCCAGAAGCTCAATGCTTTGATTGACCTGATGTAACTCGAGGGGAGAAAGGAAAAAGGCAGTGCAGAGAAGGGATTTGCTCTGTGTGGAAACCCTAACATTTGCTGTCCATTTGTAAGGATATGCCCAGGCTCTGTTGGCATATACACCTTGATTCCTGTGTCTGCCTAAATCCCACTTCTGCCTCCAGCTTTCTGGGTGACCTGATTTTCGAGGTAGCTGTATTAAAACTGGAACTGTTTTCTGCATGTTTCCTGGGCTGCCAGTTTTGGTCCACCCTCAAGACTGAATCACCCCAAGCAAACAGTCATTGTGCTCATCGCTTTATTTTGGTTTCACTTCACCTACAGATACCAGCCCTGGCCCATGGAGATCCTTTGTGTCCTCAGGCTTTTCTGATCACTTTGGTGAGAGCAAGCTCAGCTCCGAGAGCTGGAGGCACGTGGTCAATTATCATCATGGCTAATAAAAGAAATATAATAATTCTCCCAGAGCAAGAGTGTTTCTCCAGCTTGCTTTCAAACAGCAGTTCAAAATCCTCCCCAGCCCTGAAGTAAGAAAGAGTTATGTCTGGAATATTTCACTCCAGCTTGGAGAGAACAACTCTGTGTATTCCTCAGTGTGTGAGCACTGGATGAATGGCAACAGCAGTTCAAACTGTTTATTCCTTTCTTAGCAATAATGTTTAGGTTCATGAAAGCCTTCCAAGATATATAGAATTCCTCATGCTGAGTAAGGGCTCCTTCACTTATTGCTGCTGCTACACACTATGGACCATTCTTATTATACCTCCCTCCCCATTCATACCACTATAGTTAGGGGACCCTCAATGTTGTCATTATAAGCCCCTTATTTTTCAGGGTGTATAATTCAGCTGTAAAAAATTTGCCCTGGGCTGAAACTTGGCACATGAAGGCCAGAGAGAGGATTTTTGTGTTGATTATTTTTTTAAAGCAAGTTTTTAAAATAAAATAAAATAAAATAAAATCCGTTCACCCATATTATGTTGTAAAAAGTGCAGGAAAAAATAGAAGTTAGTGGTTTCAGATGCTTTTTTTCAGGTCTCTCCTGTGTAACTCAAAGCCAGCTTTGTTTTTTAAACTGAAATTTTCCAGGCTATTAGTCCATAATGTGAACTTGTACCTTTCAGGTTTCTCTTTAAACACAGGCACACACGAAAAGAAGAGCTGAGTTATTTCAATTACGAATGGGGGCTGCTGTAATTTATTTTATGTGCACTGTTTTTCACAAGGGTATTTTTTTCTTTTTTCCCCCCTTCTGGAAGGCACACAGCACCTGAGTAAGCGTCAGGGTGAGCCCCTCTGCCCCTGCTTGCTGCTATCTGGGTCTCTTTGCTGTGGATCTGATGGATCTCCAGAGAGTGCTGAACTGGATGCTGCCTCACTGAATCCACTCTCCTCCTGACACGGAATAAATGTTAAGGTGGGACTGAGCTTCCCAATGGGTGGTTTTCCTCAAGGCTCAAGCAGGACTGAAATTTAATCTGAAGGAGCCAACACATTCAGATTTAACCATCAGGTCTCTTGGAACTCAGTCCATTGTCTTGGCCATGGATTCTCTTCCTGAGGTGGGTTGGATGATATTTGATGTAAATTTGGGTTGGCAAAGCCCATGAACATGAAGGTTTCAAACCTGTTGACTCTTGAGGAAGCTGTGGCCTGGATTTCAGACCCTGTGTTAAATCACAAGTTAAAATGTTTTGGGTGGATGGTGCCTACTCTCTGGTTTGTTGATGTTTACCAAACCTCAGTGTGGTGGCAGGCACTGCACCCCACGGCTGGGGCTGGGTGAACAATGGAGAAGGGCTACACGGAGGCAGAGCTCCTGCTAACCACCCTTGTCTGTACAGGAGCAACTCATCAAGGGTTCTTAAATGCTCAGTTTCCCCAGCAGTTATTTTTCATCCTCAGGGAAAAATGGGTCCCTAAGATAGAGAAGAATTAGTTAAAATAGGTATTTTGTTTTCTTAAAAACAAGAAAGAGTTCTGGTTTTCTTTCAATTTTTAAAAAATATGTGGATTTCTCAAAGAGCGTAGACCAGTTCCTTAATTTTTTTATTTTATTTTTATCACAAAATTCTATTTTGATGGCAAACCCCAGGCTATTTCATATTTATAATAATTATTACTAGTGAAAGTCTTCTGTAGAAGATCTATATGAGGAAAAAAAGTCAAAACAGAGTAAGGTGGACCCCCTACTCAAACATAAGAGTTTGAAATGATACAGCACTACCTCTGCAAGTGACTCCACCAGATTTTCCTCCAGGTGACAGCATGTCTGTCGGTGGGTGGATGAGGGGATGCTCACCAAGGTGAGCAGATTGATGTCCTGTATGGAGGTGGGTAGAATTGCAGACCTCAGCTGGGCAAGAACCTCCAAATCCTGGCCACAGAGGTACTTGTGCCCTTACTCTGCACATCTCCTGGTGCAGCCTTAGGAAAGACTCTCCAGCAGTGTGGGGCATGAAGGGTTGGTGTCCGATCCACTCAGTCATCACTGGGATATTTTAGCAAATATCTGTTTATATGAGGCATCACTATTGTTTTGCTGGACTTCACCAGGTGAGTTCTTTTAGGTTGGACAAGACCTCTAATATCAAGTCCAACCATTAGCCCAGCACTGTCAAATCACTAAACTATGTCCCTAAGCCCCACATTCACAAGGTTTTTTGAACACTTCCAGGACAGTGATTCCACCACTTTCCTGAGCAGCGTGTTCCAATGCCTGACCACCCTTTCAATGATTATTTTTTTCCTAATATTCAGTCTAAACCTCCCTGGCACAACTTAAGACCATTTCTTCCTGTCCTATCACTTCTTGCCTGGGAGAAGACATTTGTGTACAACCTCCTTTCAGGTAAGTAAAATTGTCCTCTTTCTCTCCCATGAGGGCAACACTCTCTACTATCAGCAGCCCTGAGATCAGGATGCAAGCTGAACCACCACTTCTTTATTTTTTCACAGCTGGAGAGAACTTGTGTGACGTGCCCAGAGGTAGAAAGTAGGAAATGGAAGGGATTGATAGATATATGTTTTATCTGTGTGTGTGTGTAGAGGGGATGGGAAGGAACCAGTCTCAGTTGCCTTTCAGCATGTTGTGATCCCCCAGCCAGGCCCTCATGGCTCCCATCAAAGCCCACAGTTCCGTATGTTACCACAAATTTTGGGTTTCCAAGCCAGACATGACTGTGAAATTCCACAGGGTGGAAAGTGGTTATCCCTAACCCTCCTCTCACCTGGTGGCATGGTCTGCATGTGGGGTTTTCTGTTCATGCTGGGTGGCCATAGAAGGAGAAGTCTGGACACATGAGCTCCCTGATTTTTCAGGGTGGAATTTTGACATTCCCGGAGTAAAAATTTGCTTTTTTTTTTTTTTTCATTTCTTTTAGCCAATTAATTTTGGCTCCAGGCAGGGTATGGAGGGATTTATTTTGTTGTTGTTGTGTTTTGGTTTTAGTGGGATTTTTTTAGGGGGGAGGTGGGAGGTAGTTGTTGATTTTTTTCCCTGGTTAATTCCGTACTCCTACTGGGGTCTTGTAGGCAGGGAATACCACACACAGAGGCACGGGCTCCTCCTCACACCCCATGTTGAAGACACCATTCTTGCAGACAGGGAAGGCAAAATGAAGCTGCCTAGAAAGCCTGTCATCACGGCTCTCTAACCAGCTGGAAGCCGTCCTGCAGAGCAAGGGGAAGAGCCACCCCTGGAAGAGCGGGAGCCCAGCCCCAGCCCATCCTTGTGGGCAAAGAGAAGCCCACAGGGAGGACCTGGAGGCTGTTCCTGGTGTGTGACGGCACTCAGAACCCAAGCCATAACAGCAGCACTTTGAAAACAGAAAAGAAACCAAAGTGTCTAATATTGGGTCAAGCCAACGTCTATAAATCAACGTCTGTGAATTTATAAACTGTTCGTAAATTTAAGTGCTTTTTGGAGAGCTGTTTGTTATTATGTCAGGGCTGGGAAGGGGGGTGAGGGAAAGTACTTATACTCACTCGCTGTCTCCTGCTCCGGACTTGCTCCTACATTGTTCGAGCAGAGAGAAGGAGCAGAAGTTGTCTGGGCACAGGGAGGAATCAGGGGATGCTGTAGTGCCCCAGGAGCGTTTGGTGCAAGATGAGCAGAAAGGATGGGCCAGATTGAAACCACATTTTTGCCTTTCAAATCCCCCATCTGTCCTTTGGCTGTTTTATCCCTCCACCAGCTAACACAGCTTTAAAACAGCCAGAGAGACTTGCAGCAGGAGGGCCTCAGCCATTACCTCCCCTTCCCCCTTGGTGCCTCCAGGAGGGAGCAGAGGTACCAAATCATCTCAGCAGCTCTGCAGCCCCTCTCCCCCTACACCCTGAGATGTAGTAACAATCCTCAGTGACTCTTCTTGTGCAAAGTGATGCAGTCACTGGGAATGAGATGCCACTGGTGTCAATGGGAACTGGTAACCAGCTTTGAGGGAAGTAAAAGAAAAAAAAAATGAAAAAGAAAACACCTCTGCAATCTTGCTCCAACCCTGGCTGAAGGTTTTTCTGAGGTTCCACTGTATTTGTATAACTTTTTCTCCCACCTCTATTCATTTTTGTTCCTTTCACCACCTGCTGTTTCCGCAGCCAGGATAGGGCACAAAAGTGTCCTGAAAGGAGTTGTCCCAGCCTGGTGGGAAGCAGGAAGTATTGGAAGGCCTAAGAGGGTGTGAATAGTTTTGGAGGCTGCATTCACAAAATAAGACATTGTTCTGGTACGGTGCTGCTCATTCAAGTATCTCAACACTTTGCACGCATGAATGAGTTAAGCCTTATAAAACACCTGTAGGGAAATGGTATCCTCCATTTTATAGGTGATGAAATGGAAGTACTGAGGGAGCTGCAGCCAGATTCCAAACCTGAATGCCTCCAGTTAAGCTTCTAAATCCAAACCAGGGCACTGAAATAAGCATTCACGATCTATCAAGTCATGCTGATATGAAAGGAATGGCTGTGTTCTTAGCCAAACCCAGACTCCCTGTTGAGCAACCTATTTTTATAAATATAATATAATACAATACATCATATATGTAAAGTCTTATTAAAAAATATATGCTCTAGGATGACCCTACTTGAAGTTCCTTCTGTGGTTCCTTCCAACCTGACCCATTCTGTGATTGTGTGATTATGTAATCTATATTATTAATATATTGATCTGGACAGTCTACACTGGTGGGCCGAGACCAATGGTGTGAAGTTCAACAAGGCCAAATCCTACACTTTGGACACTACAACCTTATGCAGTACTCTAGGCTGGGGCAAGAGTAGCTGGAATGTTGCCCAGTGGGAAATTACCTGTGGGGGTGCGGATTGACAGTGGCTGAACATGAGCATGTCCCCAGGTGGTCAAGAAGGCCAAGGGTACCTGGCTTGTGTCAAGAGCAATGTGGCCAGCAGGACCAGGGAAGTGATTGTCCCCCTGTATTGCACACTGGTGAGGCCACACCTGGAGTGCTGTGTCTGGATTAAGGTCCCTCATGACAAAAAAGACATTGAGATGCTATAACACTTCCAGAGAAAGGGAACAGAGTTGGGAAAGGGTCTAGAGAGCCATATAAGGAGAGGCTGAGGGAGCTGGGGGGCTCAGCCTGGAGAAAAAGAGGCTCAGGGGGGACGTTCTTACTCTGCAACTCCATGAGGGAGGGGTGTTTGTCTCTTCTTCCAGGAAACCAGTTGACAGGACAAGAAGACATACCCTCAAGCTGTGCTAGGAGAGGTTCAGGCTGGACATCAGGAGGAAGTTCTTTATGGAAAAGGTTGCTGAACATTGGAAGGGGCTGCCCAGGGATGTGGTGGAGTCACCATCCCTGGAAGTGTTCAAAAAACAATTGGACATGGCATTCAGGGCCATGGTCTAGCAGAGAAGATGGTGATTAATCAAAGGTTGGAACTGATGATCTCAGATCTTTTCCAACCTAGATGATTCTGTGATTATACCAGTATTTTTGTACCACTCAGTGGAGACAAGCACAGGATCCTGAGCAGCTGAATTTTAGTATACAGGTGTGTGTCTTAATGTTCTCTAAAGCATGTGAGCCTCAGTAGTAAAATAAAAAACCCCCTTGGAAGCTCATCTTGCTTCCGAACTGCCTGTAAATACCTGGGAAGAGCCGTCTTCCTGGAGGCCTGGAGCTCAAGGATAGACAGATTAAACATCAGTGTAGTTTCTGAACACTGAGGGAAGTTAATCAAAACATTTTTAGAGCTCTAAAATAATGGGTTTGGCATCAGTTAAGTAGCCCTGGGCAAAGATTTGCGGTTAGTTATCTACTTCACTTGAACATGACTTGAGTTGAAGCTCCTCCTTTCTGTATTTCATGTCCTGAGTTGACCTTCATGACTTCTGAGATACTCCAAAGAATAATAACTTCTCCTGCACATGCATGTTACAGGAATAACTTGTCATGGCCTGTTGGCCAGTATTTATGATGTTTCTCTATGTTATAATTGTGTGATCTGGTGAATTTGATTCTTTCATTTCTATAGAATATGTTGTCACCCTCTCTCAGAAAATTAGCTTTCTCTGTATGAAGGGACTAATCCATTTCAAGGATTTAAATATTTTACTATTGTCATATTTATGGTGACTCCCTAAGTTCTTTTGTGAGGCTGCCAGGCAAGTCTGTACTTAATGAATTTCAAATATGTGGGTTGGGCACCCTATCTAAAATGCTGCTTGCAGGCTAGGTAGAGGCTCAGGTACCTTCCTCGGTGGTACATAACACTCGTGGTTTTGGTTACAAGGTTTTAAATCAAGTCTTTTCCCCATAGAAAGGATCACAAGGACCAGCTCTGATCATTTTGGGCCAAAACCAATTAAGGGCTTGAAGTGTCCTCAAAAGAGCCTATGCTTATTTCTGAAGAGGTTTGTGAGAGTCTAGAGACAGCACATTCCAAGAAAGAGGTATTTCATGAAATGCAATCCATGCCTGCATTTATCTGCCTGTAATATTCTCACTGCAGAGTTAGTGAACCACTATATACATAACCATAGAATTCTAGAATCATTGTTTGGAAAAGACCTCTAAGACCATCAAGTCCAACCATTAACCCAGTAGTGCCAATAATAATATACCAACTATGTAGTAAACATATCAAATCTTGTAGCCTTGTCCTGGATCAAAATTCCCATCCCTGTCACCCTCCCTAAGCAGTGCCATTCATCCCATTGTTGACCTCCTGGGTTATCCAGTGGCTTTTCTTTGGGAAACTTCAAAGGTTACTCATAAAGGAATAATCTCTTTGGCTTTCAGGAGCAGTTAGACTTAAAGAAGAGATTATCCTGACTGTGGAGATTGTTGTGTAGTCTGTCTTTGTAAAGCTGTGGTGGGGAAGACAGCAGATAAGGAATCCACACACTCAGAGGTCTGTGATGAAATGATATTGATGGGGACCTACGCAGAGTTGGGGACCTACCCAGTGTTCTGGCTTGCTGATATTAAATGTTGAGATGAAGGGGTGGGTTTGCTCAGCTTGGAGCACACTGCTTGCAGGCGTGGTCAGATGGGGCTGCTCTGCTGGAGTTGTATCTTTTCTTAACCAGGAAGATGCAGAACAGTCTTCTCATTTAAACTGAAGAAAAAGAAAAGGGGAAAATCCTGGCAAGGTTGTCTGACTCATGGTGCTCTGAAGTCACTGGGGCCATCTCTTCATCTGTTTCAAAATACAGAAACAAACCACTGCTTGCACATCATGTAAAGAAGGGCAGGCTGGTGCGGAGGAAAGGCAGAGCTGCAGCCCTGACAGCTGGAATTAGACCTTCCTGACAGACTCAGGATAGACTTTGCTGCTGACTTAACCAGTAACACATGACAGAGCATGAATTTTCATGGAAGAGACGCTCAGAAAATGAGTAGGAAGTGGCTCAAAGTGAAGTCAGGGAGACAGCTATTTGCAGGGATTTCCTCCTGACAGCATCGTCTAGTGAATCCAGCCAAGGGACTTCACATGAGCGAAAAACAAGTGCCAAAATCCTGGTTCCAAAGGGCAGTTCCATGTAGTCCCATTTACTAGGCACACTCGGTCCCAGCTTCTGCTGGAATAAAAGGTGAGGCAAAGGAAAATGGTGTCCAGAAGTTCAGAGCAACCCAGACAGCCCTAACCACATGACAGGCCCAGAGGGAAGTTTTAAACCACCCACACAACAGCTTGCACAGCTTGCCAAAAAGTCAGATCCTTCAGCTGGGGGAAAAATAGCTTGCATCTGGATTCTGTGTTTGAAGCCCATGGTAGAGGAAGAAGAGAATGAGGAGGAGGAGTGGGAAATGTGTTCTGCACAGACCAGATTGCAGTTTGATTTGAAGCATAAAAGGAAGGAGTTTATTATTCTGATAGTAATAAGTCATTTCTCCCTATAAGCGTAAAACAACCTTCTATGAGTGGCAGAGCAGCCAAGAACAGAATTAGGGCCATTCCTACCATGGTTTCAGTTCAGCCTGTCTTTGTTTATTTTAAAAATAAAACACAACTCTGTGTTTATTTGAATGGGTAGAGAATAGAAGGAGAAGTTCATCAGCTCCTAATCATGCAGGCTAAAGTAAATCCTTGGTAGCTGAACCCATCATAAAGGGACTGGATGTAAAACTAGCAAGTGTGATCATGTTAATGGTCAGGTAGCTGTGTTTTGGAAAATCAAAGCTGACCAAATAATCAGGTCTTGAATTTTGGTCCAGAGGATGAAAGTAGTGCTTATGTTTGTGGCACTAACATAGCACATGTTCCTGACTAAATCATGACTCTCAATCTCATGTTCTTCTGCATGGTGACATCTAAGAATTTTTTGTCTTGCAAAATTCTTGAGGACAAGGTGTCCTCATTGCTGACTCTAGCTGTACTTTGGCCACATGGGCTGTATATTGACTAGAAAATAAAATGATAAGAAGCCTTGACCTAAGCACTACAACTTGGTTGGTTGTGCCATTAAATTGTTGGAATTGTCTCTGGCAAACTTTAGGCCCAGGAGAAAAGCGGTGTTGGCAATTTCCAGACATTGTCAGGGAGACTTAGCCCAGGAACTGCTCCCCATATGCATTTTGGATAGGGTCATCATGTTTGTTCAGACTGGAGAAGGCCCCAGGGAAACCTTATTTTGTGTCCTTTCAGTACTTAAAGGGAGCTTACGAAAGAGAATGTGAGAGATTTTCCAGATGGGCAGGTAGTGATAGGACAAAGGGGACTGGTTTTAAAATAAAAGAGTAGAGACTTAGATTATGTATTATGAAGAAATTCTCCCCTGTGAGGATGATGAGGCCTTGGCACAGGTTGCTCAGAGAAGCTGTGGCTGCCCCATCCCTGGAAGTGTCCAAGGCCAGGTTGGATGGGGTTTGTAGCAACCTGGGCTAGTGGAAAGTGTCCCTGCCCAGGGCAGAGATTTGACTAAAGGATATTTAAGGTCCCTTCAAACCCAAATAATTTTAAGACTTAGGAGTTGAGACTAGGAGCAAAAGTACAGCCACACTATCCCACTTGATCTCGAATGGTAGATTTAATTCCTAGAACTGATGTAGCCAAAATGTCCATAGAATGGTTGGTGGGTCATTAGCTGGAGGGTTGAGCTGTGGGATGCCTGACTTCGGGGCTGTCGGGTCTAGAGGACAGGAGGGGATGCCTTGGCCCTGTGCTGGCATGGAGAGCTGCAGCAGAAATTTTGTCCTGAATATTGGCCTATGCTGCTGCATTTTGTGCAATGTGTATGTGGCATGTAAACTGGCAAACATGTAGGCTTGGTGGCATAGCCAGAGCCTGTGGGCACGCAAGGGAACATGCCATTTTTCACCCTTCTCTTGGTACCTGTTCTCTGCTCACAGAAGAGAAAACAACGCCAGGGCTGTGGGCACCAGATGATAGTGCTGTGGGAGGAAGATGGGTGGTGGAGCAGAGGAAGAGGGTTCTGCTTGTGGCTTCGTCATCAGCTCCCTCTGACCTCAGGCAAATTACCTAACCTCATTGCTTCCATTTCCCTTGCTGACACATGGGGATAATAATACCATCACAGGACAGTTGTGAGCATTAATTAGCATATGTAGAGCACTTTGAAGATGAAAAGCTTTTAATGACTGCTGGGGATTATTAAAGCTGTTCACATTCAGTAAGTGTTATTAAAAAGAAACCAAATCTGAATGCTCTGCACTGAACCTCATCAGTTCCTGGGGCTTGAATACTGGTGGAAGGACTCGTATACCACACGATGTAATTCCTCAGTAAATTGCCCACGGGCTGAGTTTATCGCTGGAAACCGCAATCCTGAGAGCCAGCCAGAGGAACCCAGTGCTGTGACTCACTCCACCTTCCCAAAGGGGAAAAAAGGCAGTGGCAGGGCTGTAGCTGGGTTCACTTTTGATCTGAGTGGTGCATGCTTTCCAACACTCCTGAGCTCATTGAGTAGACTGGGGATTATCTGTGGGGTTATTCAAAGTAGAAGCATCTGTTTCTCTTGGAGACAACCAAGATGCGCTCAGATGCTGCCTGAGTGAGGTGTGGGAATGGGCTCTGTGTTGCACAGATGAGGATGGTGTCCTCTGGGCAAGTTTCTTGGAGTGGTCTAGCATAAGTGAAAGCCTGCGAGAGGCAAAAAAAAAGAAAAAAACAGGCAGAGGGATTTCATATAAATATGTGGTGAAATACTGAAACACAGACAAACATATGTTAATCGAATGGGCAAGAAGAAAAAAATATAATCATTTCAATCTTCCTACGCTTGCCTTTACAGATGAAATGGAATATCTGAAAGGCTGTCTTTTGCTTTTGATCTCTTGCTTTTACTTGGAAATGCTGCTGTGCACGAGGAGTGATGTTTGTGCTGTAAGGGCTGGTGCTGGGGAACGTGCAGGTCTGAGCACTGTGGATTTGCAGTGACTGCAATGCATAACTCAGCTCTGCCTCAGTTTCCTCCTCTGCCTGATGAATTCACAACACATGTTAGCCTTGCACTGGCTTTCTAGTGTGTCCAAGTGCTTCCACACAGCTCGTGGGTGATGCCAAGAATAGCTTCTCTCTTCTACATATTTAATCACTAAGGACAAGATGTTGATGTCCCATCATGACTCAAGGTAGCACCAGGTTTTAATTCCTCTAAGAACTTGGCCAACAGTTTTCAATGCAGGTTATCAGTGAGAACGATGTGCTGACAATTTGGCTGATTGTTTGGTATGAGTTTTCTTAATTTGAGGTACAATTGAGATAATATTATTATTACTATTGTTGTTATTATAATTATCATTATCTTTATTGTCATTGATATTATTATTACTAACACTGATTTTAATATTACTGTGGTTATGAGAAGACTTTGATAAGTCCCCTGACTAACAACATAATTTCTTTTATCACAAAAGAGAGACATGACAGTGCTTGCACATGGACTTTACAGACCTATTTCATTACATCAGTTAATTTTACACAATTGCCTTAGTTTTCCTCTATAGATAACAATAATAAATAATTCTAATCATTACAATGATTTTTTTTTTTTCACATCCCCCGGATCTCATGGCTTTTCATATGGGTCTCTACAAGGGAGATTGGCACTAATATCCATATCACAGGGGTGCTGATGCACAGCAGAGTCCATCACCAGTGCCCAGCCTGGAAGTAACGTCAAAGCACAAGGAAGTCCCAGTGTCTCCATTTGCTATAAAACAAATTAAACATATTCAAGAGTTCACAGACAGATAAAGTAAGGGAGTGCCCTACTCCATTGAGTTAAACTTGGAGAATACTCCCAAATACTCCAGTGCAAGCTGCCACTTGGAAAACCACGCTGCAGTGTAATCAGTAATTCAAGATTCCATGAGCTGGCACTGCTTCATAGGCAGAAGATGTACAAACATCCCTCAAGTTGAAAAATCTCCCAGAAGTCTGTCCTTATTCAAAAAACAGGTCTGACCTGGTTTAATAATATCAAGAGCAGACAGGAGATATTCTAGAGGGAATTCTGAAAATCAGGTGTTTTTTTTCAACTTTAAAGTGAAAATGGCACAGGATCACTGTTGTGATGTTATGTGGAATGTTAGCATGACCCTTCTGGAAGGGACTTGTCAACATCTGTAGACACAGATATATTTTAATGGACAAGTCTTTTATATTCTGTTTGATTCCCCTAATGACTTCTTCTTGGCCAGGCTTCTTCCCATCCTTTTGGAATAGCCCTCTTTTCCCACCTAAGACCTAAATTGCCTTCTGAAAGTATTTATTTTTCTTCACTGATGCAGGAATCCTTGGGATTATACCACCAACAAGGATTTCCCAGTTGAATATCAGCTGTGTTGTAGGATCATACTGAAGCCAGTAGCTTCACATTTGGGGAAAATGAATTTAAGACCTATTGAGTTGTCATCAAAGGCTTTCTTCTTCCTTCCTTCACTCTAAATGTGGTGGGAACCACCCAGCTTTTTAAACAAGATAGTGTCAAACTGCTTCTTCAAGCCTGTTCATGCCATTCCTGGACAGCTCTTTATAGACATTAAATGTCATCGCAAGATATTTCTCATCCCTGGGGACACTGGAAAATGACGGCTCCTCTGCTACCTGCTCTCATCTGCTTTCATTGTGGAGCAACAGTGAGAATTCCCAGCTGACTATGAGTACAGCCCTTTGGAGAGAAGGCTTGGAAAATCTGGTGGTGTGAATGGTGCCCCTCCCTGTGCCTCTGCCTTGCTTTTCTGAGTCCTCCTAGGGGTGTGAAGAGGGGAACAAGACTCAGACTGCAGCTCTCAACAAGAGATGATAGAATCACAGAATCATAGAATGGTTTGGGTAGGAAGGGACCATCAAGAGCATCTCATTCCAACCCCCTGCCATGGGCAGGGACACCTTCCACTAGATCAGGTTGCTCAAACCTCTGTCCAACCTGGCCCTGGACACTTACTGGGATGGGACATCCAGAACTTCGCTGTTAAAGGTGTTCCAGTGCCTCACCACATTCATAGTAAAGTATAAAGAGAGGGGCTGCTGCCTCTCCTTCTGTCAGCCCAAGGTCACACAGTATCTGAAGCCCCAACCTACTTTTTGGCAGCACCCTTCTTTTGGCTTTCTGCCACTTTCAAAGACTATGGTACTGAACTCCCTCCTTTTCTTTCTTTCATTGTTTTGGTAATTCTTCTCCCCTCTCCCATCCCATCTAAGGGTGGCTTCTGAAAGGTTCCTGCCTGTGAAGTTTAGAGCTTGTCTGTGAGAAGGAGCTGCATTACACTGAGGGCTGCTATTTTCAACAGGTGAGTTGTAGAGTGGGAAAAGCTGCCAGAGAAAATGAGAAAGATTGATGTTAAAAGGGGTTTGATTCTGAACTCACTCTGGCTTTACAATGCTGTAACACAACTCACTTGAATGGAGTGTTTTCCCTGATTCCTAATGATGTCAGTGAGAAGAGAAACTGAATGGACTCTGAATTAATCCTGGGCTTTGGCAAGAACCTTCATCTCCCTTTAATGAGTGGAGGTCCTTTTCATTAGACCCTCAAAGACCCTGGTGTTGGGTGCCATACAAAACCCTAGATAGGCAGACGTTTATGTAACGGCAGCAGGCAGAGTGCTTTGGAGAAATGGAAAAGGCATTTTAATCATGGTATTAGGTTGGATTCCACAAGACAGTATGGAAGGCATCAAGATGGGAATGCCATAACAATCTGGAGTGTGTTACCACTGCATTGATCTAATATTGCGATGTAGTAATAGTAATTTCAGGGATATCTTACAAAAATGCACTCTGGGTTACAATGGAAAAAAAATAGGGGGGAGGAGAGGGGGAAGAAAGGAAAAGTTAAAGCCTGCTCAGCTGCTAACATGGGAACAGCTTTGTATTCAGCACTCCTAGCTCCAATCTCCTCTGTTAACCCAGAGCAGTGTCCAAGGTTTCCTTGGAGAATCCAGGGCTGAATTGCCCTCTGTAGTTATTAACTTATACACAAGTCCATTGAGTGTCCATTATTGAGGCATTCCTGGGCCCTGAGGCCCATCTAAAAACAAACATATGGTGACAGCGGAGAAATGGCTGGGGAAGAGACAAAGTCTATGGGAAGCCCCCACTCCTAATTCACTACTGAGCAGCAGGAGATTTGGTGGTTGCAGAGGGGTTAATGAAAGTCACTGTCTGCGCTCAGCTTTTGTATCAGGGGTGTTTCAGCAGAGTTGGCTCCAGCCAGCAGGGATCTACAAAGAGGCAGAAACAAATCACCAACACCAGGCTTGATACTGTCAACATCCCTTTGGAAAAAGCCTGGCTGTGTGCTTTGGAAGGGTTATTCTCAGACTTGATGCCTGTATCCATGATAAACCCCATCTCCAATCACATTATCCATACATTCACCACATTGCTCTGAAGAGGCACTACCATGCTCCATAGAATCACATAATGGTTTGGGCTAGAAGGGACCTTAAGGATCATCTAGTCCTAACACTCCATTGCAAAGCTTGCACAAAGATTGTGAAATGTATTCTCTTGGCTCTACAGGTATCCCAAAGCTGGCCATGAAGGTGCTCTGCAGCAGTGGAGTATCCACAGCAGGGTAACATGGTCCTGGAACGTCCCTTGAGCTGCTCTAATGTCAACAGGACTAATGAGATGGATGAGCTCATACAAAACCAGGCTGCTGATGAAGTAGGAAGGGTGTGTGGTTGGAATGTGACAGGAGCATCACCTGGATTCACAGCTGATGTTGATACAACCTGGTGAAGTCATAGAAACAGAGAATCACAGAATCATTAAGGTTGGAAAAAACCCTCTAAGATCATCAGTCTGATTGTCAACCCAGCACCACCATGTTCACAACTAAACCTCGTCCCCAAGTGCCACACTTCTGAACACTTCCAGGGATGGTGACTCCACCACTGCCCTGGGCAGACTGTTCTAATGCTTGAAAACCCTTTCTGTGAAGAAATTTTTCCTCATATCCAATCTAAACATTCCCTGTCACCACCTGATGCCATTTCCTCTTATCCTGTCCCTTGTTACCTAGGAGAAGAGACTGACCCCCACCTGACCCCACATCTTCATTTCAGGCAGTTGTAGAGAGCAACAAGATCCCCTCCTTTTCTCCAGACTGAGCCCCCCCAGCTCCCTCAGCTGCTCCTCATCAGCCTTGTACTCCAGATCCTTCCCAGCTCCACTGCCCTTCTCTGGAAATGCTCCAGCATCTCAATGTCTTTCTTGTCATGAAGGACCCAAAACTGATGCCAGAATTCAAGGTGTGGCCTCACCTGTGCCCAGCACAGGGAGAGAGTCCCTCCCCTGGTCCTGCTGGCCACACTATGTCTGATACAAGCCAGGTGCCATCAACACCGGGGCACATTGTTTTCATTCTGGCAGGACCCTTGGATTGGTTCTCCTGCTCTTCACTCACTGACGTTTCCCACTGTTGTCCATGGAGCATTTCATTCTGATCTAGGGGGACTAATAAGATGTACGTGTGCCAAATTATTCACACCCTTTATTATATCAGAGCCTGCATGGTCCAGTGTGGGAAGTGAATGGCCTTGCACTTGTCATTAACTTCTCAACATCCATCTTCTTTTATTTTTCATACCTGTCATACTTCTGTGTCCTTAGTGCTGTGCTGACCAAGAAGAGGGGCTTAGCTAAAGTTTTTGGAAAGGTGGGGTCCTTCCATTTCTTTTCAACTTCCACGGAAGAAAGAGCAGTGCAGCCATTAGTGAAGTGCAGAGATGTTGTTTAAGACAGCAGAACCAACTGTTTAGGGAAAGAAATAAGAGCTAGGAACACAGAGAAGAGAGATAGGAAAGGACAGTCTATGAGTCACGGAGTTTGGCTTCTAAGAAGTTACTTAAAAGTCAAGCTCTGGCTAAAAATTCTAAATAAAACTCTGGTTCCTCATCAGCTCTGGAGATCAAGGCTCAACTTTGTTCAGTTTCTTATTTTGTCCACACTGATTTTAGATTTGAGGCTTCACTCAGTGAAAAAATGTTGAACTTTCCCTGTGCTGAGCTGTACAGAAAGAGCTGCAGCAGATGGGATCATACAGGTAATGCACACGGTAAAATGTACAAAAGGTGGCAGATATAATTTTAAATCAAATGTTTGGAAAACATAAAAATGGTGAAAATTAGAACAATGGCTTTTTTTGCCCCCTTAAGTTTAAATCATCCAAAAGAGCAGGTTTGAAATAGCTTAAAAGTTGTGAAGTTTCTCACTGCCTCTGTACCCTGGAGGATGCTGCGAGCTCTGAAGCGATGTTGCCACCTTGTGGAACAGGAAAAAAACTCTATTAATTTAGCAAAAAAAAATTTAAAAATTTACAATCTTTCCCTGCTTGTGCTTGCTGCCTAATGAGAAAGAGCAGTCCTGTGAGCCTCGAGCAAAGGGGCCAAGGGGCTGAGCATGTGCTGAGAAGGAGCCACAATTGGAGAGCCCATTCCTCCACTGCTTCTTCTCAAAAAGAATTATATTGTCCTTGATTTTCTTATTTTAATTTCCCATCCCCTGCACACATTTTATTTTATTTCTTTCCCGAGGACTGGTTATCTGCCCATTACCTTGCAAGTAAAATTCATAATTTTCATAAAAGGCCACGGATTATCATCCTGTAAGAAGCAAAAAGAAAGATCCCTTGGCTTTTAAGCCCTGTGGTCCTGCAGTCCTCGCACAAGCAAAGCTCCCATTGACTTAGGGCAGACTTTTGTCTGGTTTCTGAAGCCACACTTCTTGGTGAGATTCATAAAAGAAACCTTCAAACCTGCGGGTACATGCCCAGCTTGTGTGGGCCAGCGCTTTGGAGAACACACATCACTTTTATGCTCAGGAAATCAAACCTGGGCACAGGGAAACGATCACTTTAGCTTTCAAAAAGAGCGAGTGCCTGACCTGGAATTTGCAGTATTTAATTTCAGCGTGGATGGGGAGATTCGGCTGTGCTGGGATGAGGATGCAAACCAGTCTCACCGGGGACAGCTGCCCTGTCACACACAGCAAAATCCAGATCCCTCACACATTTACCCTCTTTCTGAAGAGTTGCAGAGTGGGGAATTTCAGGGAGGTTCTCAGGAAAGGCTCCCACACAGAGGGATTATCCTACCTTTTTCTATTAAGTTTTAGCTTTCCTGAGCTTCCCAGGGCAATGGGGCACTAGTTTTTGTATGTACCAACAGATGCTAAGCACCCCATAATTATTATCAGGGATTCTAGAAGCTTTTTTTTTTTTTTTAAATAACAAAAATTTGTCTCTGACAAAATGAGATTTTTCACATCAAACCTGTTTTAATTAAAAAATGGGAGTTTGAGTTTTCAACAAATACTCAAATGCTGGGATTTTTCTGCATTTCATTATTTCTCTTTTCTCCTCTCTTCTCCTGCCCTTGCTGCTTTTTGCAGTGGTGAAAAAAAAAAAAAAGAAAAAAGAAAAATAGAATATAAAATAAAATAATTTAAAGATAAAATTTAAAAAATTCAATTAAATCCCCAAAATTAACAGAATTAGAAGAGGGATATGAGAGTAGATAGAAGAGAGGGGGAAAAAAAGGAAATATCAATAGAAGCACGTACTTTTAACTCTTCCCCTAAAATAAATGAAGAAAAAAACATTGAAGGCTTTTTTTTTTTTTCCCTTTTAATGAAAACTCTTCACTGTTTCTGTTTCTGGTCAGCACTATTTATAAGTGATCGCCGCTGAATCGTTCAGCCTCTGGCAACGTCGACATCTGACCAGCAGTGGGTAAACAGCAGCTCCCGCCGTACAATGTGAGTAACAAACTTCCATTGACAAAATATGTTTACCCCACTATGTGCTGGGCCATGAATGCTACCTTCTTTTTTGTCTCCAGCTCTGGATTTCCCTCCAAAGAGTCCTGGAGAGCCCTAAGAGCTCCAGCGCTTCCCGTGTACGTGCGTGTACACACACACACACACAGAGCACCTTCGGAGCCTCCCACCTCCCCAAAGGGACATGGTTTAGCAAGTTATAAATCCAAACCCATCCCAAGAAGGAAGGTCTGGGCAGCATGGCATTCCTGCTCCATGCTGCCCATGGCTCCGAGGCTTTGGCGTTAAAGGAGCAAGGGGAGAATTGGTGTTTTGGGTTTATTGTTTAAGAACAACCCAAATGAAACTGTAGGACACTTGGGTTTGGGCCACCCCAGTAAGTTAAAGGCACTGGGGGATCCTGAGCCAGGTGATAAAAACACAGTGCCATGAGAAGCTCCTCTTTGGTGGCACTGGGGGATGTTTGGCCCGAAAGTGGAGGATTTCTGCTTGTGCCCACCCCTCTTAACACAGCACAGCCCCAAAATCCTCATTCCCACCTGAGACATTGCCAAACCTCTGGATATTTCCCATCCTAGTGTGTGAATGGGATGGCAGCTCCAAAAGAGCCCCCTACTATATTTGCCCACATTGAATCACCTTGAAATGCCATGGATGTTTCCAACAGGATCAGAGCTGGGCTCCTGTCCACACCAGTTCAGCACTGGGATAAACACATCCCTTAAATAGAGGCAGATTAGTCCAGAAAGGGAAAGAAAAAAAGGAACATTTACATTCAATGCTATATGATTTTTATGTGTCCCCCTCTTTTAGATCATAGGAAAACAAATTTATCTCCAGAGCCTCCCTTGAAAGAGATGGATTCACAGAAACTTTGGCCTGGAGGATAGTTTAACATTAATGATAATTTCTTGTAAGGTCATCTTTTACATGGAACCAGGACAATGTCTATAAAAATGTTATAATAAATTGATAAAATAATTCCTGTGGTTCTTTTCCTGATCTTTTTTATTCAAAGCAATTCTTGTTTGCAAAGACAGATGCAACTCCTGGTAGTTAAAGTGCCAAAGCATTGGAAGGCACAGTAGGCAATTGCATCATCAGTGACATATTTTTAATTTAAAATCATGCTGGAGAACTGAGGAAAAGGCATGGATTAAGTTTGCAGATTAGTGTAAAAAAGAGCTTGTAGGCAGCTAAGAAGGCCTGGAAGTTGAACTGGTACCCTGAGCCATTTACTCTCCAGCAGGTGCAGAGGGGTGACCAGTTTCCCCAATCCAGGTCTTTGGTGCTACTGGGAGCCGCATGAAACATCCCCAGCAACTGTGTGAGTGTTAATAATCTGGGATTTGAGCAGTGATTTGGTGGCTTTTGAGTCTTCCCTTTGTCCCTCCCATCCCAGCCCCATCTTTCCCCTGCAAACATGTCAACCCCATTCTGAACAATGACTGAAAAAGCCAGAGTTTGGGCCATCAGATTTTTCCTTTGGACCAGTGAAGTGGAAGGAAGGGAAAAACCACCACCTACTAGAGAAGGAAAATTTAAATCATCAAAATGAAATAAAGCAGGAGCTGGGCAAAGCTGTTTTTAATGAAGGCCATTACAGGGAGAGGTGGTGTTTTCCTCCCCTCCGTGTTTGTGTGTGTGTGCAAACCCTCTTCTATCCGGTCACAATCAGGGAGCTGAAAAATCTGTCTTTAATTGCACATGTTGTAAAAATAATCACACAGGAGACTAAACTAGCATTAAAAACGTGGATTCTTGTCTTGTTGCCTTGGCGTGGAACATCCTTCTATTGAACTGCTTACAAAGCAGTAAACTATGAGTCAAAATTTCTCCAAGAAGATGCCTTTTCTTGTTATGGTTATTTTACTTCAGAGGGTGTTTCTTGGCTTCGCCAGAAAAAGGAGATGGTGGGGAATGTTTGCTCTGTCTTAAAAGACGGCTTTGTTTTTAATTATCCTTGCTGCAAAGTACAGTGAGATCTTTCTCCTTCCATTTTTTTTTTTAGCTCAGATAAAATTCTCAGCATTTCAGCATTTTTTTTTCTTCCTCTGCAGCTTTTTCCCATTTGAACTGTTATTTATAACTTCTTTACTACCTTTCATGCAGTTAAATGAAAATCTTGATGCTTAATGGTGAAAACACCCGAATGGAATTTAATTTTATTTTCTGGGTAATGTCGCCCTCAAAAGAACAATCTACCTCCAAACAATGAGAAATTGTTTCTCCAATCCCACCTACCTTTCTCCTCCCTCCTTGAGACTTCTGGTGAGTTTCGCCCCTGCTCAGGGAAAAGGGGTATTTTGTTAGTTTGAAATCAGATTGCTGTTGCCTTTTTAGTACCTTTATAAATCCAGGAACATTAGCTGAAATGAAGTCTAGTGCAAAATGTTTCCTTTCTATGGGACCTAACACATTGAAGGGTGCCAGTAGGTGGTCACTGTTCATAGACTTTAAAATGCAGATTAAGCCCAGCTGAACTGTGCCAAACCTTGTTCAACCCTGTTGAAGTCCAAAATAAATTCACACCTCCTCATTTCTGTCCTATTAATCAATCAATTCAAGAAACTGCAGTCTGTGGTGGGTATCAGTCAGAGACTTGTCTGTTCACTTGGGCTGATGCACAGAATAAATGTTTTCATATATTTTAAAATTAATTTTATTTCCTGTGTCTATATTTTTAATTTTGTTTTCTTTTGCAAGAATGCGACTGTGACTACCTGTTGTCAGGAAGACCATAAATTTCAAAGTTAAAATAACATTATATTCCAGTATTTGTTTTTCAGGGGAAAAAAAATCAAAATAGCAATCTAAAAAAAATAAAGAGGAAACTGTGAACCCTGCTTAGTATAAATGTACAATAATAAGATTTATTTTTACTTTGGCTGTTTGAAACTTCTCTAAGTTTATGCCAACAAACATAACTAGAGTCCTAGAATGATCATAATCCATCCCCACCAAGTACAAGAAAGGGTTTCTCTTTTTTATGGAGACTTGACTTTCCAAAGTTAAATTGTTACATGGGGCAAGGGCAGCATTAGCTAATATTAATGACCTCTAATTCTTTGCACTTTTGATATTCAGGTTTCCAACAGCTTTGCTCAGAGCAATGAGACAAACATCCCAGGAGCCTCATGGGAAAGGGAAAAACTGTTGTCTCTATTTTGTACCCTGAAACTAAGGCATAGCGAAATTTAAGCAAAATCTGATGTTAAGGGAGTGGCAAAGCAAGCAACAAGATTCAGATGGCTTCTTGTTTCAGCCACATGAAAAAAATCCTTCCCCATAAAATAATAATAATAATATCTGCCTCCAACCTGAGGAATCCAGGCAGGATGGCAAAGGAAGCTTGTACTTCCCTTGGCATTCCCTGGTTTGCCAAAGCAAGAGGGGGCCATGGAGAAAAGGTCTGGCTGCTTTGTGCCTGTGAGACACCAGTCCCTCAAAAGCAGCAAAATTCATCCCCACTCACCCTCCTCGAAAGCAGAATGCAAATGAAAAACCTAAAAAGAAAATGCAAAGTAATCAACTAGTTCTACATCAGTCCATTCAGGATGTTGCCAAACTTAGATATACACAGTTGTGTAGTCATCTTCCTGCTCTTTTGTAGTTTCTTTTCCTAAGAATTCCTAATGCACACGTTATCTGACATGACACAGCAGAGGCAAGATTTCCAGAGAACTGAATGTGGTGACTCAGATGTCATTCCTAAGGAATAATTTCTACTCCATTATTGCCTGTAACTCAGTTAATATTTTTCTACATGTGCCCAAAGCTATTTTATTGATGCTGCATTTGATTTGTCACTTTATTACCTGGTGACTCTTTGTCATGAGTACATGTCAGCTTTGATGACCTTGGATAAACCATTATTTGCTCCCTTCAACCCTTTCCTAGGTCTTCTGAAAATAAGTTGAACAACACAAATCTTACCTTGTCTCTCTGTTGGGTATTATCCTTAAAATCAACCATTTGTTTCAGTCTTTAATTTCCAACCTTTCAACCATTAATCCATGTCAAGATACTTCTTATTGCACCATAAAAGGTTATTTTCTCAAAAATACTATGCTAGATCTGGAATCAGGTTCCTCAAAGCACTGTCCAATCTGACCTAGAGTATTTCCAGGGAAATTTAATACAATGCCTACCACTGTGCATTAGAGAGAAGTTACAATATTATCTGGCATTCCCAAGATGATGTTTGGAGCTCTAAAGAAAAAGATGACTTTTCCAATGCTGTATTTTTCTCATTTACAGTGAAAATATTAATACAATGAAATCATTATATAAGTGGTGGATCCCATATCACCACTGGAAGGTTTGCTGCTTTGTGAGTGAATTTCTTCAGAACTCACGAGTGGATGACATCCAGTCTTGGCTGTTTCTTACTGCTGAGTTTTATTGGCTTGATCTAAAATTTCTGCTCATAACACTTCATCTTGACACAGCTCTTGAGCTTAATCCACCACAGAGGAAAATTTTGTTGCAAGAACCTCTCACCACTTCTTGAAAAAAAGAGTATTTAAGTTTTCTGCTGTGATCTTATCTTGTCTAAGAACTGGTTTTCTTTGAATCAGCTGTTACTTCTTTGGACTCTCTGGTTTTCAAAGAGAAGTATTTGGAACGTTTTTCTTAGGGTGTTTTTTAATGGTTTTGGTATGAGTTTTCTCAAATTATTTCTTGCCCTGCTTTATTAATGTTTCATATTTAATTGAATGCAGTATTTGCTTCTCTTTTTCCTTTCTTTATAAAAAAACTTCTGAGCTTCTAAAGGGGGATAAAATCAGGAGAAATTTTAGGGAGAATTTTAGTTGATCAGTATCATAAATCCTTACAGTACCTCCTCTTTAAAAGTCTCCATAAGAACTACAGTCATTTGAGCCTTTTAGCTGTGCCTTTCTATTTCTTAAAATAACCCTGACCTCCTTGTTTTCAAGTGGTTCCATTCCTAAAGTTAAATATGACAGTGGTAGGTACCTTTTTCCTTCCTTTTTTGCATTATGGGTGTTGTGTCTTCTGAGACTTAAACAAACCTATTCAGTTCTTCATGTTAGTCCCACTGTTTTTGTAGCAGTTTTGGAGAAATTTTTGTAAATGCAACATTGTCCACAATTTTTTAAGACAGAAAGGAAATGTTCATCATAAAGATGATCATTAGGGTGTCTACTTGGGGAAAAAAAAGCAGCAAATATTTTTAAGACTAAATTAATTGATTGAAAAATACCCTTTTATTTTTCTCTTTTTTCTTTCTTTGGAAGAAAAAAAAAAAAGGAAAAAAAGTCTCTTATACTCAGTTAAAATGAAAGACAGTTTTCCCATTCCCTAGCACATGAATGGAATAAGATTTTACAATAGGATCCCTTACTTTGCTTTTGGAAACCTAGTTATCAACACTTGAAATTGTGTCCTACAGCCACTATAAGCCACTCTCATTTGGTTCCCCTGAGGCATGTAAAGAATTTGGGATGTTAGGACACTCACACAGTTCAGAAATGACAAAGCACAGTCTTCCATAAGACACTTTTATTAATATGCAGTAGCTGATCAGAATCCCCACTCCTTTCAAAGCTCTAGAAGAAGAAGTAAGTGGCTAATTAAGAATCCCCAGGAGCAGCAAATAATTGTTTAATGAGGCTTGATTTGTCTGAAATGAGCTAATTTACCACAGCGCCTTCAGCTCCACTTTGCTTATGACCGCAAAAGGTTTAACGTGTGACCTGATTGCCACAGCAGGAGCTCAGCTTGGTAAAGGACATTAAAGAATCCCACGTTACAGCTCTGTTTGACTCCATGGGAGAAAATACTCCTGGAAATATGAAGTTAAATAGTTTATAAATCTTCCACCTTCAAATGTACTTCTGCATGGGCACAACACAGCAGCAGGGAGTAAAGGAAATTAGGTGATACAAATCAAGGGTTCTAAAGAATTAAACTCCAGAGAAAATAAAACCTTGGGAGATGGAGAAATGTCCAGTGGAAGATGCCAGCTAACACACTGCCTAATGAGTTGAAACCTTCCTTGCTTTCTGCTTGTGCAGACAAAGCACAGATGTTTCACTGTGTGTGCTCAATGCCTCATTCCTCACCATCCTTCATGGGATGTCCATCCATATCCCACATTTGACTGGACAGCACAAAGCCACTGGAGGCAGCTGGCTGCAGATATAATCCTGCAATCAGATCTGATGGAAGAGGCTGATAAAATGTGGGAATAACAAGACTGGAGCTTTGATTGAAGGATAGTAGTGTCCACCTTGTGGAAAATCATGAGGACAAGAGGGAATTGCGTCAAGTTGCACCAGGGGAGGCTTATATTAGATATTAGGAAAAATTTCCTCACTGAAGGGGTGGTCAGTCATTGGAACAGGCTGTCCAGGGAAGCAGTGGAATCACCATTCCTGGAAGTGTTGAAAAGGAACGTGGATGTGACACTTTGGGACATGGTTTTGTGGTGAATATGGTGGTGTTGGATGAACAGCTGGACTCCCTGATCTTAGAGGTCTTTTCCAACCTTAATGATTTTATGAAATCTAGGCAAAAGAATGACTAATTATGAGTGAGTTACATGGCTACAGCATGTCTCTTGATATGCTCAGCTGTCTGGACACAGAGGTGCACATAAATCTATGGTGGTCTTCCATAAAACCACGCTGGCTCCTGGACCAGATATCTGTGCTTGGCTCAAGCCTAGGCTAAATCTGCCAAATCTTCATCAACATCTTTCATGTCATGTCTTGTCACATCACGTCATGTGAGCAGATGCAAGCTCAGATGGAGAAATCTGGACAAGAAATGTGAAGGGGCGATAACTCCCTTCCCAAGAAGGGGACTGCTGGGCCAGGAGTGGGGTTAATGGTAGAGGTGCCTTAAGGGCTAGTCAGCATTTCCTAATGTACTGTATACATATGGGAGGAGAATGCCATGGCTGACCACTGATAGAAACTGGAGGAGAATCAATATCAGGCCAGGAAATATAAAGTTCTCTGAGCCGTAAAATGCTCCTGGCCTTCAACTGGATTGGAGTGCTGCTCTGCTCACATATGGAAGGAAATGAGGTCTCTTTTGTGGTCTGCCCTCCTCTGTTTGTGGGGTCCCTTTGGCTGTGCAGTGCTGAAGGTCAAACCAGTGGGTTGGCTTCTGAGGCCATTCCTGCATGCAAAGAGTGTGAGGAAACCCTCACATGTGAAGTTCAGTCACAGCGGACCAAACCTGCTGCTCTTATTCATTGGAGAGAGCCACTGACTTCGGCAGGGCACCTTCAATACCTGTTAACAGGGTCTGCCTCGTGGGTTCACTGGGAAATTTTTTGCACTGTGTTGAAATGGTCAGGCTGAAAATGCAGGGAAGAAACTGAAAGGTTATTTGGGGACAGCAGTCTCATCAAACCAGTGATTTCCCACTGTGTGGTAATCGCAAGTATCAGCTTATTTTGTGGACAGTGTGAGGAAAATGTAGTTGCTGCAGTGTGTTATCAGCAAGAGCTGCTCAGACATGCTTGTGGTTGGGCTGGGGGACCGATGCTAATAATTCAAGTTATCCCTATTTAAGCTCTAAAAGCCTTCTATTGTGGTAAAACTGAAAGCCTCAGGAAATGTTTGCACAGACTCAGCAAGAAGGGAAGTTATCACTAGTTTCAAGTCTCTGTATAGCTCACGTGCTAAAAATGACTAATGCTTGGAGATATATGGGGGTCTTATTCAAGGACACTTATCTATTACACAATTCTTATCCTCCTGCCAACCAGGGAAGCCTTGTCACTGATTTGAGTGGTAGAATAATCTAAACTGTCCAAATAATATACTAAAAACTCAGAGTTTGTGGGGTCCCATCTAGTGGTTATTTATATCTGTTCGTACCAAATTGCCATCAAACTCCATTATCTTAAGTGGTAGCTTACAGCCCTCAGTGCATTTGCTTTAAATCACCCCAATTAAGGTGAACAGTGCTACTACCCCCACTTTTCAAGTGGAATAAGAAGCTGAGAAAGTCAGAGCTATATTAGGAACCTCATGCTCCTTGGGTGGAGAGGAGAAGAGGAATATAAACAAATAAACAAAAAACCCTTGTGCAAGGTCTTGTGGAAATTTCCTACAAAGCAGAGCAGCAATGAATCAAACACAGTCCTACATCTCTGAGAGCTGTGATCCCTAAATCCCCTGCTGCAAGATCTCAGTCCATGTGAATTGTTCAAGTCTGAGGCTAAGTAGGCTTGAATCAGTTACCAGAGTTCATGTGACCCCTATGACCCAAACACCTCTTCTTCTCCTGAGAGAATAAAGCAATGATGAAGAGAGTGATAACCTCATATTGTCACAATGAGATTGGAGAGAGGAATTCAGATTTTGTTAAATAACATGAGTGCATGAATATTACAAACATTTATGCTCCTTCATTGAAAGACAAACTCCCTACCTTTACCTCATTCATCTTTGGAACCACATGAAAGATGCTAAACTGAGCCCATGAGCATCTAAACCCTGCAGTTAGTCAAAGAAACGGGACAGAGCAAGAGTCCTGTCAGGAACTCAGCTTGGCCAGTCCCTGGTTACTGAGGAATCTCTGCATCCAGTCAAAGAATTTTCACTGCATGAAGCCCCTGACTGGCCTGATGATAAGGGGGCCTGGCCTTGTTTGAGGAACTGTAAGCCTGCTCAACAACTAGCCTGTCAGCTTTTGGCTTTAAAATGTGATTTTTTTCTCTATGGAAAAAAGAATCTCCAACCAACATGTGTAAGTTTGGTGTAACTACAACTAAGTATTGTAATACTGCACACAATCTTAAAATGGAATTATATTTTGTCTATAAGTTTTAACAGGATGAATTACAAATGGGCCTTAAAATTTGTTGAATGTTAAGCACTTTTGAAGCAATTATGTAACCCTATGGGTTTAGTTATTGTTACATTCTACAAGGTGTTTCCAAAGGAAGTGCCATCTTTTGGGGATGGCACAGGACTGCAAGATTCCTGGACTCAAATCACTCCTCTAGCCATGGGACTGGGCAAAGACTGATCATCTCTGGGATGAGAAGAGGGAATGTTCCAATGCAAATATAGTGTGCCATTTTCTCGTGGTTCTGTCCACATTTATAGTGGACAAATTTGCTGATTTGCAACTGCTGTATCCCTTAGTTGTGACCATCACATCCATACAAACCTTCCAGCATACACAACCACAGAACTTCTGGACAGCTTGCCAGGTCTGATATTCCGCATAAAAGTTTTAGCAAATTGAACAGTTTCTCACTGGCAGTTTAAGAAAAAAGGCAGTAAGAAGACACCTGATGTTCATTATTTTTTATCACTAGCAGTCTTGTCTGGACATAAAAAGTTCTATAAACAATGGCCAGTCTGTGGATTGTCTTAGTCAATGTATCATCATTACTTCAGCCTTAGTCTTCTACCATCAGTGATAAGTAGGTCTCCAGGAAGAAACAAAATACAGTGCCAGAAATTAAAACAAAAGATTCTGAAAGCCAAAGCAGTTTGAGTATCAATCTTTAAAGACAAAAAATCACTGGGAAGAGGAGACAGCTGTAGGGCTCAGCTGGTCACACCTGAATCTCATGAAAGAGATGATGGAAGAGGATACTGGTCAGCTAAAGAATAGTTACGACTTACTGGAAGAAGAAGGAGTACTAAGGGACAGGAAAAATGCAAATGTAAACCCATTCCATACGAAGAGCACTAAGGTGAAATCAGGGAGTTCCATGCTTGCAATAAAGTTTGATTTTGACAGTAGGCAAGGTCTTGGAGACATTAGTAGAGGATGAGATCACAAAACATCTGGAAAAATATGAGCTGATATAAAGGAACTGGGAGAGTTTCTGGAACAGAAAATCATGTCTGACAAACCTCATGGAATTTCTGGAGGCAGATGAGAAGTGACATGGTGAATTCCAAATGCTTCACATTTTATGATGGTCTTTAGCATTCTACCAGTCTGTATATAACTATGTATGATAAATGGTGGTGCACATCTTCATCACATAAATAAGTCTAATGCCATGATCAAGAGTAGATCCAAGTGGCAAGAGAGAGATTAACAAGAGAGAGTTTGTTTATGGAACAACTTAGTTTGACTATGCTGCTTCCTGGATCTTGTTCCTGAATAAAGCTGGCAGACTAAAGCTGGGGAGCAATGATCAGAGGCCAGTCCTGGTCTGCTCTGATCTGAACGGTCTTCTCTGTGCTATTTTACATATTCATACTTTTGAATTAGCTTATCACCCTTTCCTTTGTAATTCCAAGAGGTGTAAATTTTCATCTTGCTCAGGCCCAGGACAGTCTGTTGCTTTGAGCTCAGGTCTCTAAGTAGCCTGAAAACTTTTCTCAAGGTGACTGATGGGAGCTGTTTAAACAACAGACAGCTGCAACCTGCTCTGTTGTGGAGAGAACTGCTGAGTTATATAGAGATAATAGCTGAGATCCAGGATCCTCTAGGACTTGGGAGGTAGGGAGCTTAAAACAGGTGCACATAACACAACCACAGAGAGAGAACTGACTCTAAAGGCCTACTGAGGACAACCCGTTGTGCTTAACTGTGCATCTCTTCCCCAGAGAGTGCAAAGAAGTAGAAGTAAACTATAGGTAATGGCACCTGTGCAGGATCCAGGCCACCCAGCACGTTCTCATGAGGAATGCAAAATGCAGAAGAACCATATGCCCAGCTTTTATATAATGACATCATGCCTGACAGTCTCCCCAAAAGCCCTGGTCCTAGAGTCTACAGCACCTCGAGGATATTTGACCACAAGGGTTCCAGAATCCCCAAGCCGAGGTCAGACAGTGTGGTTTCCCTTTCCACCACGAACCTAAACTACTGTGTGTCCTGGAACATACCACTTGCACTGTGTTACCAGGAGCAGGATATGACATTCCTGCTCTTTTTCTGACCACTAGACTCTTGTATGCTTTTATTTATTTTTTTTTCCACCCCTTTGTGTCTGTCTACAGCTCCACAATTGATTACTCAGAAAATAGTTTGTGGTGTGCTGGTTAGAACACCACAGAAAATGTGAGTTCACTTTCCCTGGATTCAATATCTTCCAGTTTCTACAGCTTTGGGGCTCTTAGGAGGAAGGCAGATACTGCTCCATCATTGTCCTTGTCACTTCTGACTCTAAAGCCCTGTCTAGAAGACTTTGGTGGTGACACAGTTAGGTAGACTTGGGACAGGTTAGAACTTTGATCACAACAGAGTTTGATTGATATAGTTATTGATATAGATATATAGATATAGATGTAGGAATCCAGAAAAGTTTCTGATGAAATAAAGATGCATTTAATGAAGTAAGAACAGTTCAATGAGCAATCCAGGAAAATATATGGACAGGTTTGTTGACTGTGACAAGAATGAGATTTAAGTGAACTGAATTTCATTCCAGAATAATTCTAGACAATTGTCCTGGCCTCAACTCTGGGCTAATATAGATACAATGCTTTCATTTCTGGAACTAACTTATTCAATTCTTTCCCAGATATTCTTTCTCTGTCCTGCTTCACATGATACTGACACACTTTGAATGGTGCAGTAACTCTTGTGCTCACTCTCTGGGTTTGGCATGTGGATTTGGCACACATTGGTCAGGTTCTAGGCAGATAAAATGACAGTAGATATTTCTGAGGGTTTAATACTAAAATCTTACAAAGGGTGTTAATCAGCCCATGGATGCACATGGACTGACTTCTTTTACCTTATCTTTTCATTTTATGTCTATATTGTCACAAAGTCAGCTTTTCTTGTAGCTTTCCATTTATTTTCTTTATTTGTCCAAAGGGAAAATAACAGAAAAGAAGACATAGCTGCAAAGTGAGAGTATTTCTAGAGTCAGTATTACATACAGAAAGTATAAAGGACATTTGAAAATCAAATTCTAAAATTTTCTCTGAGGCAGCCTGAAAGGAGCCTTGTGGATCTACAAATCCAGCCACGTGCTACTTCAGCCTCCAAGTTGATGTAATCTGTTCATAAATTTGGTGTTCTCTGTTATTAAAGGGTTAGGTGTCTTGCCATAACTATTCCAATGGGAAAGTTGCTTCAAACCCTCTCTTTCCTGACAGTTTGAAATTTTTTCCTAATGTCTCTCTGAAATTTATTCACAGGCTCTTAGTACCCATTTGTTCTTATGCTAAAATCATCCTGTAGTTTAAATAGTCATATCAACTTTCACCTTCCATTTTGGTGCTTAAAACAAGCTTCTCCTCCCATGTGTGAAGTTCCATATTCCTCAAATGATCCCAATGCTCTTCTCTGCATCATCTATTTTCAGGTCATCTTTCTTGATCACAGGTGACCTGAACTATTCCAGAAGTAAATAGTTTGGTACCTGTGCAACTGTAGTCACCAAACCTACAGTTTGCAGTTTGGTTCAGCCCAGTGAAGACATGTCAATAAGGGTCTGATTTAAACCAGGCTGGTTTCTGTAATGAAAACAATTCCCAGTACTTTCCTACAGTGCTTTCAGCTCCTTCTAGACAAGAGACAGGCTTAAAAAACTGTAATAAAAATAATCTTCCTCCATCAAGTTCTCATCAATCTGTGTTAGGATTGGCAAGAATGCAAATTTCATGTTTGCATCTGAGCTGTTTAAGAGTTATGGCTCAGAGACACAAGCAAGTCATCGTGCTTCTGCCAGCTGTGACATGCCAGCTGACCTGACACAGTGGACTGTATTGCAAATGCGATCTAATGCACACATTGACTGGCAGTGAAAGAGGTTGATGCTATGCTGTGGAAGCTGTTGGATGCTATGGATGAGAATTGGAAGTCATCTCGATAAAATTGTGAACTTTAATAAGCTATAGGCCAGAACACCCAAATTTACAGCTCGTGTGCATCCAAGCTTCTGTTACAGTCAACATGTGTCTGGTCAGTTGTGAAGAAATGGAGTAGACAACGTACTCAGCTGGACTAGTCAGGGGCCTGTCGACAGTCAGTGGCCAAGAGAGAGATGGTCCCTTGCAAATAGCACCTTGTACCACTTATTTCAGACAATCTGGGTTACAATCTGCCCCACAACTTGGTACAGTGCAGTAATTCAGATGCGTGTTCCTGTGGTTTTGGTGCAGCTGTACCTGATACATGGATCAAGGGTCAGCTGCAGTAAAAACTTTTTCAAGTGTTTGTAACACGTGCTGAGTCTCGGTAGTGAGCACAGGCAAAATACGGTGCTCCTTTGTCCAGCTTTTTGAAACCCAGACACGAGAGGTGCCCTTTGACTGTGTGGTTACTGGTGCAGTGTGTTGGATGGAGGCTCTGGGTACTTCTAGGTAGCTACATGTAGGTGTCTGAGTCTCTACTGTAGTTAGAGGGCACAAAGTTTGTTGTGGTAACAATGGAGTGCATAAGAGTTTCAGGTTGCAGTAAATATATCATGTATTATGTGAATCAGCTGTTTAGTGCCACCTGAGGTATCCTGCCCATGGCAGGGGGGTGGAACTAGATTTAAGGTCCCTTCAGACCCAAACCATTCTATGATTCTCTGAAGTATCTCAGTAGTGCCCTCCTGAAGTCCCTCAGTTGCTGGTCCAGCAGGACCTAGCCCCTGTGTGTTTTTATCTTGTCAGGCCAATCCATTTCACACTTCAAAACAGATCTTAATTCCCTATAATGTGGTCACAGTGACACACTCATAGGTTTGCATTTATCTTAATCTTAGAATTAGTCTCATCCTGAGCATCTGCTCAGTGTTCACCACAAGCAGGCTTTGCTCTGCTTTTACATGAATGGGAGTTCGATCTGCCAGGGGGTTTTGGAGTAAAACCCAGGAAGGATTCTCTGGGAAGAGACTTCGATGCTTCTCTCCAAGTGTGGAAGAAGCTTATTCTAGGAATTCCTCTGCCAAATAGTGCTTCTAAGCAAACCTTTATTAAGCAGCAGAGGTCATGGATGCTTCCAGAGTTTCCACCCATTCCCACATTGCCCTATAACAAAGGATAGGGACATACTGATGTTGCTCATCCCTTAGAGCCATTTCTAAGCAGGTATTGTGGGCAAATGTTCTATTTCTTTTCTGTCCTTTGAAAGAGTCATCCACAGCTTTTAATCCAAGTCAAGCCACAGGTCAGAGTTGAGAAATGGTTTATAGCTGCAATATTTTTTCCCTGTGTGCTTCAAACAAAGAAAAAAGCAATCTCAAGAAAACACCCTTCTGCCTTCTCACCCCTTTCTACAAATTCTTTTGTCATTTTCAAAATGGCTTGATTTGATTTCCTTGAAACATTGCAACACACACACAAAAAATTGCTCCCCAGCTGAGAACTTTTTATATCAAGTTTCAGCCCTTCTGCTGTTCTTCTTTTTTTCCTTTTCCTTTTTTTTTTCCTTCCTTTTTTTTTTTTTTCAGGAAAAGTTGCAAACAGGAGGGTTTATAATCCAAGTGCTGGCAGGGCCTTAGCTGTAGCATTTCCAGATGTGCTTGTGCAATTAGGGCTGGTCAAATAGAGTTGGATAAAATCAGATGTGACCTAAAGTGTTTGTCAGAGCCTTGAACTGAACCTACAGGGAGTTAAAAAATTTTGAGTTTTTCTGTGTGTTTTGGGGGTGGCTGCTGTATCCCATCTTACGATGGAACTGAGTGTGAAGTCCATTTTTTGTGGCACAGCATTTCCACTTCCAGTCACAGGTAAAATGGGAAGTCCAGAGGCAATCAAGAACAAGGCTCTCCCTTGCTTCTCCCACATCCCAGTATTGCCCTTGCCTCAAACACCTCCAGACTTTGGAAAACATCTAACATCCTTCTACCTATGTAACCAACCAAAACAAAATTTTTGTGTTTGACTCATTTGATGGTTTGCATCCAAAACTGACTCTGGATTAAAGCTCTGCAGTACAAGCTCATCTCACAACAACTGAAGGGTCTTATTATGGCTTCAGATATGCGCAAACACACATTCCCCTTCGGGCTGCTGGAGTCCCAAGTGTGTATCCACAGCAAGGCTGACTGAATTTTTATATTTTCCTTGGTTTTTCACTTCCTTCTTTGAGTCTGGAAAGGAAACAGGTAATGGGAAAAATCAATATCTTCCCAGAAGATGCTTTGGGGTTACCCCAGTGGATTTGTGTGTTTGGGCAAGAATAACAGAGAGCAGCTCTTGCCTGCATCCTTGGGATAGAGGCACTGTCTCTCATATGGACTTTACTTATCAAGCTTCACAGGAAGGCAGAAAACCAAACCACTTCATGTCAGATGCTGGGGAGAGCCAAGGAATCTTCAAACCTGTTGTCAGGAACTGAGGTTTCTGCTGTGTGTGTTTGTTTTACCATGCTTGAAGTTTGAATCCCCTGCTTAGGTTTCCTTCAGGACTCTCCCTCCATGTCACACAATTTACTCGGTCAGGAAAACAAATCTCAGCAGGCTTTTGAGTTTTCTGAGCCTTGTGTGACATGCCACTCTGGATATCCATTCCAAAGCCTTGTCTCTGCTCAGCTAAAGTTTCTTATTTTCTCCCAAGCCCCAGTGGCCCCCCTGTGCCATTATTGAATAGCTATATATATTAAAAAACAAATTAGTAAGTAAGAACCCTCCAAGAACACCCAGGTGCTGAGGAAGTTGAATTTGTGCCTCCAGAGGTGGCAGGTTTCCCCCCCACCCCCGGATGATACCTGATCTAGTGTTATGTATTGTGTTAACTGAGCATTATCGTGCTTGGAAGAGCCACAGCTCAGATGAGACATAAATTTGAGATCCTGCTTGCTTGCAGTGAACACTTTAACCAGGGAGAAATTTGTGGGAAGGAAGAGGGATGACAAGGAATGGAGGGGAACAGGGATTTCACTTGCTGTAGGCTGCTCTTCACCAGGATTAATCCAGAAGGGTTTTTTTCCCTTTTTCATAAATGTCCTAAAAATAGTGCTGCCCACCCTCATACTCAAAACCTGCCTTAAACATAAAATACTTTTCCTGCTTCTTTATTATGTTCTCTGTTGTGATTATGACAATATAAATGGGAGTGAGAGCTCCAAGCCATCAGACCTCTCTACTTGCCTACATGTGGAAAGCGTGAATAGCGTGGTTGGTGTCTTACGATTTCTTGTGGCAATTGGACGCATTAGTGGGGCCCTGGCACCTCCTGAGCCTGCCCATCACAGTCACACGGCACCAACTCCCACCTCCACCTCTTCAAAGATGCCCACCTTGGCAGCTCAGGTCCCCAGTGCCAGGGAGGGCTCGGTTTTCCAGGGAGCTGACAAAGACATTGCATACCTCCAGATATGTGAAAAAACACGCAAATCCTCGAGGATTTACTTCTGGGCAGCAAGGAGAAAGCTGGATCCTTGGACTCCTGCCATTTTAAAGCTCTGAAGATTATTTCTGGTTACTGAAGTTTGACCTCCACATTTCAAGCTGGAGCCTGAACTCCCTGGCCTAAATCTAAACCAGTCTGTAGCGTAGCTGTGGTTTCTTCCAGGGTCAGCAATGGCTTAAATCCGTGCCCAGCTCAGTAAATTGGAAATGGCAGAAGAAGATTCCAGGGTGGTGGCCTGAGAGGAAGATGAATACATCAGTTCCAGATAATTACTGCTCTTTTTAAAAAAATGTAGGATGTCTTGAACCTGTTTTCATGTTTTCATATATTTCATGTACTAGGCTGGAGATAAAGCTACATAATTAAAATTGTTTCCTTCAGCTTTAAAAATCTCTGGAGGGTTTACAAAATTGGTTAGCTCTGAAGAGTGCCTTGGAAATCTCAGGAGGAAAATATTGCAGCATAGAAAAACAGTAGTGTTTATTCAAGATATAATGAATGGACAGCAGAAATACCTTGCAGAATAAGCCCCAAACCATGTAATGGGTATCATTGTATATTCTATTTAAAAGACATTTATTTTCTTAATTTTTTTTCGTTGCCATAATCATTTGTGCTGTATTACAGTAAAATAAAGAGATAAATAACAACAACTAGCAAGCTGGTCATCTGTCCAGTCCCAAACCCAAACCAGGATTAAATACAAACTTTCTAGCAATTACAAACCTGGTTCATGATTCAGGTCATTAATGAATATATTGTACAGAGCCAGATCAGATACTCAAGGAAAACTGCTGGATATATTTTTCCACTCTGAATGTGACTATTAGTAACTGTTTTGTGATTATGAACAGCAGAAACACTTTACTGTAGCCCTATTCGTGTTTCTTAATGCTGTACTTGAGAAACTCACATAAAACAATGTTAAAAACCTTATTAAAATCTAGATATGACATACAGATTTTTAGTATGTGGTTATTTAATTTGTCTTGATTTGTTCTTGCAAATTCATCTCAGATATGTTTTGTAATTGTATGTGATATTACAAATAGAGATAAAAATATATTTAGGCTTCCTTTTAATGAAAAAAAAAATATTTAAGACATTAGGAGTTGTCCTAGAAATTTATGTTGAGTCAGCTAATACACAAATGACAAAGTCTTCTTTTTCCCCCTATTTTCAAAGACAGGCACTGAATTTGATCTAGTTCTCCATAATCTCACCTGTTGCAGGAGTTATTGGAGATAAAACCTCATAGCTGTTGTCTCACACTTTGCTGCTCTTGGACTTTCCAGAATGAACAGGACAAAGTGTCTTGCCATTTATAGCGTTTCTTCTAAACTTCATTTCCTGGGGATCAAATCCAGAATTAATACCCACATAATAAAATAATAATAACAACAGCAGATGACATTGCCAGTGCTTTCTGCTTTTCCTGTTCTTTGTATATTTCAGTAGATTATTATCCTAACAGTGCTTGCTAAGTAGAAAAGTAGTATCATCAAACAATGTTCCAATTTGTTCTTTGTCACAGGAAGAGATGAAACCTAGAATAGGATTTTAAAGTGCCTGAGTCCTACGCCTGCATTTTCTCCCAAAATAGTTGTATTGAGCTGTTTTATTTGAGGCAAAAGTGCTCAGCATTAAGTTAATGGCCCCTGCTGAAATCAGCTGCATCATCAGCAATGCTGAGTGCACCCAAAGCCTTGACTCTTGATTTTCGTGGTTTTATACCCATATAATATATATCTACAGATGCACCATATAAAAAAAGCAAGATTTATGCCCTTTTACTTCTCCTGACTCCTGTGATCCATTTCCTACAGAAAAGGTGATGCAACCACCTTGTTTTACAGGTAAGGGAATTTAATAATAGGGGTATACCAGGTAATCTCAGGGTCAGAGAGTGTGCCCTGGCAGTGTTTAGGTTACACAGGATGTACCCTCAGTGCTGTTAGTTCAGCAAAAGGAAAAGTGGATCCAGGCTTTTGCTGTTGCAAAATTATAGGAAAACATCACAACTTTGGATTTAACTAAGCAAAGGACTTTGCATGTTGGACCTGAAACATCATCTTGTTTGGCCAAAGGACTCCTGGGATGACTTCTTCCTTCAGTGCTACTCAAGGCTCTCACTTGGACTGAAAGAAGTACAGAACAGCTTTTTGCTGGTACAACTCAGTGTCAGGCCTTGAGATTGACAGGCATGAAAATATGAGCTAATGCTTATCAGATGCACATATGGAATCATAACAGAAAACTCTAGAGGTAAAGACATCCCAAGTCATCTAAAGCCAGCTCCTGACTTCCTAGGATGCCAAGTATCTTCGCACCAGGCAAGGTGAGTATCTGATAACTTCAAATGCTTCAGAAGTCTGGATATGAGCTGAACCAGCTGTTGCTGCTTTGGTTTGTTTTACCTCAGAGCTCCATTTTCCAGTTCTCCTAAAGCAATTCCAAAGCGGGGAACAAAAGGAAGCAGTGATGCTATGGTGAGACAACTGAAGATTCAGAGGGATTTGGACTGGATGGATGGGCTGCAAAGCTGGTGGAAAAATGACTGAGCTCACAGAGCAATGGTCACCAGCAGGATGTGCAACTGGTGACCAGTTGCTGGCAGGTTTCTTCAGGGGTCTACAGTGGGACTGACAGTGCTGAACATCATCACTGATTGCTTTGAGGATGGGCCAGACAGCACCTCAGGAGGGTCATGCACAACATTAAAACATGGAAAGTGGCTGGAAAGTGGAAGATAGGAGTGCCATTCTGTAGGAATCAACCCAAGATCATATTTTGATGAGGAATTTATTGTTTCATGAGAGTTTGGCTCTAAATACATATTGAAGCTGGGAGGTCAGAACCTACTTGTTCCACACTTTCCTCCCCGTGGAAATCCTGAAGAAAAGCTCAACATAATCTTCAGGATTTTGCTTGGTTTTTCCTGCACTGAGCCCAAATCGTGGGTGTGGTTGGGAGTCATTTATCAGTAGGAGTCATGGGCTTCTGGAAATGAGAAAGGAAGGTGCAATGACAGAGCCCATTGTTAACAGAGCAAAGTTTCTTAACAGTCCAGTGTAAAGATTGACCTGGAAACAGGTGCTGTTCATCCTTTCTACTCCTCCTTGCAAGAGTTTTCCTTTAAAGTGGAGATAATTTGATATGTTTTGCAGATTGTAATGGTTTCTAAGGTATAGGAATATTAATAACAGGAACTAGGCATTAAAAATAGCACATAGTTATGTTAAAAACATTGCTATTTGTGAGGGCATTTTAATATGAATGAAGAACTTAACACTTGTAAATGGAGTGCCAGCACATGGGGATTATAAATATGGAGAGTGGAATTTTCAGTGAAAATCCCACCTGAGATACAGTTCGAAGACCTGCCTCCTGTTGATCGAGTCACTGCTCTTATTTCCCACCCCACTGGCCCAGAGTGGCTGCAATCTTGTCCATTAACTCAGCCAGCACTTTGCTGAAGGGGAAACACGATGGAGGCTCAGTTTCAAATGGTTTCAAGGTGCTGGTGACTTTTACAAACTGCACAGACACCTTTTAGTGGTTAAAGGA
This sequence comes from Xenops minutus, assembly GCA_035221455.1. Taxonomy (NCBI): domain Eukaryota; kingdom Metazoa; phylum Chordata; class Aves; order Passeriformes; family Furnariidae; genus Xenops; species Xenops minutus. Next base: position 111,818,226 of record JAWWEE010000105.1, read on the forward strand.
CGTGTTTATTTCTTGCATTATTGGTCTGATTAAAACAGTTCCTCTTGCAAGTATGTAAAAGGTGCCTTTAAAACAGAGCCTGAACACCTGTGGGTCTAGAGGCAGTCAGGTTGTTTCCAGCCACATTTTGTAAGTCTGTTGAGCAAAGCCAGGCTCTGTGGATGTGTGTTACTTACAGTGCTTGTGGATGCATTAGGCAGCATGTACCACTCCTCCTAAGCTGATTTACTGCTATGGTCTTGCTTTCTTTTATGGTGCTTATAATAATGTCATGCTTCACCGCTTGGAACTGAAATTTTGGAATCTCTATTTTAACCTTTGTCAAAAATATTTCTCATATTTCTGAGAGCAAATAGAGAAGTGGAAGGAGAGAGGGGAATTGTTTTGCTTTTGTGAAATTCAGGCTTAGCAAAGAGGCTATCGTATAAAAGCAAAAAAAAAATGTCATCTGGGACTGAATAAAAAGATGAAGAACAGCTTAGTACAAGAATTTTAGATATGGAAAACAAGTGTGATAACCAGTGGTGATCTGACATGAAGACAGGGGAGGTATGGACATTTTAGGAGGGGAAAAAAGGGCCAACAGACATATAGGTAAAGGAGTTGGGAAGAGAAATTCAGAGCCTTATTGGTTGATAAAATTTAGGCATCATGAGAAACAGGATATCTGGGAACAGAATTGTGAGTACTTGAGACACTGGGACATATTGCCCAGAGAAGCTGTGGCTGCCCCATCCCTGGAAATGTTTGAGGGGGGGTTGGAAATGTTTGGATGGGGATTGGAGCAACCTGGTCTAGTGGAATCTGTCCCTACTGATGGCAGGGAGTTGGAACTGTATGATTTTTAAAGTCCCTTCCAACCCAAACCTTTCATTTTATGACTGCCAAAAAACTGGGACAGAGTTCTGAAAGGTAATGATGGCTTCAGACTGGGACATAAACTACTGAGAGTGTAGAGTGGGACTGTGTACAGGAGATAAATGGAACAAGTAGGCAGGGCTCTGAAAAGCACAGGCTTGGATGTGGCAGGGAGGATATGGGTGTGCTCAGTGTGCTCAGGATGCTGAGGCTCGTGCATCCATCTGAGAACATCATACATGAGCCCACATGGTCATGGCTGGTAACTCTCAGCCTTCTGAGGCCCCTCAGACAAACATGACTGGCTCATGACAAACAGTGGGGCATCCTGACTTTGAGCCTGGAATTAATTTCATCTGTCTGTACAGCTCCACAATGTGAATGTCAGCATCTGAGCCAAGTCCCCACTACAGCCTTGGGAAATGAAACAGGTGCTTGAAAGGCGTATCTGATCTGAAGTTAGTCATCAGCCTCCCTAAGTCTTTCTCCTTGTTGGGTGGGGATCTTTTGTGGGACTTCCTGTCATTTGCTGCTGCAGCCTGTGAGGATGGTGCCAGAGACTTCCAACATACCAGCATCTCCAGATGATGCTACATGGTCATACTTCTGGCTTTATTTAGTTGATAAATATCTTTGAGGATTACAGACAGCACTCTCTGTGTTGAAACCCCCCCCAATTTGATGTTATAAGTTCTGCTAGAATATGTTTAAATCCAGTTTTAAAATGAGAATGAAACCAGTGGGTAATGGTGAGCTGAACCAGATTCTGAGGTGACCCCTTCAGGAGAGATCAGTTTGATTTTGTTGTTGAAATGCCTCCTGCTGACAGATAACCCATATAAAATTTGGATCTGGAAAAGGTATAAAGGAAGCTGAGTGCATGACACTTGCTCAGGTGCTGACGACCCTTTTGATGTAGAAATCTTCTGTTCTGCCTCCATCAACTGCATCACCCCTTTAGGTACTGGATTGCACAACACTGGCCTTTATCCTGGAAAAAATTTAACAATCTGGGCTTTATGAATCTTTGATGTAAGACCAGGGCTGGCACTGCAGCATTCTGTAATGTTGTTAATTAAATCCACAATGTGCATTAAGTTGCTCTGAGAGTTGACATTGCATTAAGCAACTGTGTTAAGCAACTGGTGTCACATGCTTTCTATGATAGTTTTAGGAATGAGATTGTTTTGCTGCTGTGTGCAACATTTTGAGGTGCTAAGGGATGATTTTTAGGCTGTCAATTAATAATGCATTACAAAGGGAATAAATACATGTTAACTCTTTGATCCATAAAGCAATTGCGTAATTGTGTCTGGCCCAGAAATCTTTGAAAGGACCCAACTGTGCAACAGATCTTGGGTTAGGGATGTCTGGGTTGCAGCAAGACCACGGAGTGCTGTGATAAGCAGAAGAACCAGGTAGGGCAAAATGCCACGGGAATGTGAGTGTGTATTCCCAAATCCCCTAAAAGATATCAGCAAGGGCTGTAAACTTAAACAGCATCAGGCAGGTCTTGATTCAGTGCTCAGCCCACTGGTTCACACTCAGTTTTGTGTCCAAAACATCAAACCAAAGAATTTTTCAGCCTGTCCCAGAAGGCCAGCTTTCCTCCTCTTCCCAGCACAAAAGCAACCCAACAATTTCAGCAATCAAGCCAAAAGGATCTGCTGCAGCTCCCTTTGCTGTAGAAACCTCTTGCTCCCCTCCGTGTAACATCTTCCCTGCCCATATAAAATCCCATGTCTGAGAGCTGACTGGAAACATATGGCACAATCCCACGTACATATGAATTCAACAGAAGAATAAAGATCACAAACAAGGCCAGGCTGTCTGTCTCACCCACTTGCATACCTTTCACTTAGAAACTTGCTGAAAGCTTCCCCAAATTTCCCTTCAGAACACAGAGGATGCTTGGAGCTGTATAAATGCATAGAAAGAGAGGCACCCTGACCCAGAGGTCTGCTGGGGGAAAGAAAGCAGACAGCTGGAAAAAGAAGGTGAATCCAGAGTCCCCTTCATTCTGTCCCATCCAGGCTACTAACCATCCCTTGTGTCCCTGTCTATCCCTGTTAGCCTCACTGGGTCTTGCATATAATAGTTTATTGTTTGGGGAAAGGACAATTTTTCTGTTCAGTTTTTGCACAACTCTTGTAACAGCTTTCTGGTTTGGGTGTGAGGCTGCTAAAAGCAGTAACAATGCTACCAACAGTAATAATTATCCTAGTTTTAAAATCTGTGCTTTAACCTTGAATTCATCTCTCTGTGCTCAACTCATATTTGTGGGAGCTTGGCTATTTAAAAAAAAATAATAATTCCATACAAATTGGCCTTTTTCCTGTTTGCTTCACACAGACAAGGATGAGCTCACAGGTCACTTGGTCAGGCAACCTGCTTCACCAGTTACAGGAAGAAACCAAGACCCAGTGAACAAGTTATTAAGGTAAACAGTATTCCCATAGTGAATTAATGGGGATGGTAAGCTGGGAAAATTTTTTAATTCTGTTACTGAAAACCTGACTGGGGCCATAGAAATCACCATCATTTTCAACGGATTCCAAGTGCCTGCAGCATCTGCAGAAACTCATTTGGCCAAGCTGCAAAAAGGAAAAGAGCGTGGGGAAAGGAAATAAGAATTGCCTCAGCCTTCAATGTCTCTGCCATTTGCATGCTGGAGCTGGTCCAAATAACTTTGCCTCCTTTGGAAGTCGCTGTTTACTCCCATTGCTTTGTACTGTGCTAATGGCTCCAATAAAATCCATGCTATTCCTATGGCTCAGGGTGGCTGTCACACGAGTTTATGAATGTGAGATTTGTTTGGCTCTCCCCCTCCACCATGAGTGATTGGGGTTAGAAAGTGTGATTATATTTGGGCAGAGGGAGAGAGATGCTGCGAGAAGGCAAACTGAACAGACATTGTGAATATTTATTTTTTTTTAGATGGAAGGCAGTTGTATTTATGTGCAGTTGTAAAACAGAAAAGATATTGGGTTCTGGTGCAGGAATTATATACTAACTCAAAAAAATGTACACAGTGAGAGCTTATAATAGAAACTTATTCCAGCAGAGTCATTTTTTTTCAACAAACATGTAGATTGGCATGTGGAGCATGCTGTGCTGAAGAGATCGAAGCTTGATTGTGGTTTCATATCTGGCATTCCTGAGTGAACAGAGAACTGTGGTCCTTATTCATAGTATTTCGGGCTGGGGGTAGCAGAGGGGACGCTGCCGTGCAGAATGGCTCTTGGTTTTCAGGGAATAGGAAGCCACAGGAGCAGCCAGTTCTGCTGTCCTTCATTTTAACTCCTCTGCTCTTTGTGGGTCTTTTAGGTGTGGCAGCATTGAGGTAAAATGCCAAAAGAAAGCGGAAAATTTTGTCCTTCTAGATCATATCAGATCAATTAATTTGCTAAAACAGGCTTAACAAATGTAATTCATTATGATAACACAGGAGCAGGCTCTTCTATTTCCGTGGGTTGCTTGGGCTTCTCAGAAGGAAGTCAGGAATGCAATATGGTTATCCATACTGGAATAGCACATAATGTTATATGCTTAGAGATTTCAGAAGAATAGGGCATTTTCAGCTTTGCTTTTTCAGTGTTTGCAAGACTGAGGCCTTATGAAAGCAGTGGCACTTCCAGTTTGTATTAGGAAACTCTGTGGTGCCAATACACTGCTGTAAAGGGCGTCTTGTGGTAAAACACACAGTCTGTCAGCTGCTGAAGAGCTGCAAAGACATCATCTAAATCAAACTGGCATCACCATAAATACATGAATTTGTATGGCTGTGTTAAGTGCTATCTCTTTTTTGGGTCAGGGAGAGGGTTGCCATGTCACAAAGTTCATCAGCATCATGAGCTGGAGGCGTACTGGTGAGATGTCATACAGCATCTCTCTAAACAGACTCTGCCATGGCTCCTACCAGAGGAACTGAATTTTAAGTCTAGTTCAGGGCTCTTCAATCCTTCTGTGGCCCCAAGCTGAAATTTCCCGCTCCTACTTTCTAAGGAACTGATGGTCAGTGTGACACATTTTTAATATTTTATCCATTGAAATGGAGATGTTTAAAGCTCCACCTTTTGCTATTAACTAAGGCTTTGGTTCACTAGAAAAATTTCTTGTATTCAAAGTACATGCCCCTGATCTCATCCCATTTCAGCATTTTTAAATAATAAAATTGCTGGGGCTTTTAGGCTGGCATAAATTTATAATCTTTGTTTTCTTATCCTTTCCATGACCTTATTTCAGCCTTGCTCATGTAGCTCATAGAGGCAATAGAAGATCCTCATTGGGATGGGTTTCAAGAGTATATACAAAAAAAATGACGTTTGTTTTCCTGCTTCCTACTGGATTTGCTGAGTGATGTGCTGCTGAGGAAAAGCTGGCTAGCACTGCAAGCAAGGGACCTGGGCTACGTGCTCTGCAGGACACCGAGGGAGGCATTTGGAAGCTGAAGGAAAGCAGGGCAGAAAGACCCCAAGCAGAACTGATGAATTTGATGTATTCCAGTGATTTTCAGACAAGCTAAGATACATTTTCTCCTCTAATACATGATGTCATCTTCAGTTCTACTTTGTACTCAAGATCTCACAGTAAACCTTGGAGTTTTTACAAAATTTAGATTTGGATTTAAAGTTGATATATCTGATAGAAAGAAATTAAATATTGCCCCATTAATGGGATTCATATCATCTAACTCCTGTAGTGCAACTCTGCCCATCTACCTTATACTAGGATCACTTTATAGACAGTGGAAAAAGACTGGTATGTCTAGGAAGTGATTCCTGAATCCCATTTTAGACATTTCCTTAGGCTGGCAGGACCAGTGTTCTGGAGGAGCCCTTCCACCCCATGTCCTGCAAAAGGAAGGAGCCACCACTTGGGTTGCAGAATTCCAGGGATCCTGTTCTTTCCCTCAAGAAGAGTCTTAACCCTTTTATAAAATTATTGTCCTCCCCCCTGAAACCACTAAGGTATTTTGCTCCCATTCTCACTGTAAAAGGGTTTCAGACCTCAGCTATCCAAAAATTTGACAAGTACATTTTTAGAGTAAATACACTTCATGCCAACATTTGTACTTGAGCCCCCATCACTCTTTCACTCATTAGCTCCTTTTCTTGATAAGAAGAACCAATTCCCACTGCTGAAATCCAACTGTTTTTAGACTCCTTTCAGAAGGAGATTTTAGACTTTTTTTTTTTTAAATTTTATTAACCAAACGCAAGATGAGCATAAACACTAAACTTTTCAGCTAGAAATATTTGAGTGATGCCTGCAAATATCTGAAGGATGTATTCAATGCCCTTGATTAGCAAGCAGTTAGAAGTATTTTTGACTCCTCTTACATTTATTCAGAATTTACTTAAGCAAGTTGGTCAGGTTCTGAAGCAATCCATATTCAGATTGAAATATGGAAGTTTGTGGGAATATCTCACAACACAATGGTGACTGTCATGTCTTATTTTTCTTAAAGAAATGATTTCTTATTGTATAGTGCATCGAAATAGAGTGCTATGTTTTAACTTAGCCTGCTGAAAGACAATATGGGGCTGCATATCCAAAAGCACAGAACTGACATATTTAAAGGGGTAAATGATATTGAGTTTTCAGAGGAAAAAAAAAAAACAAACCCCAAAAAACTATGGAAAAATTAAAGCAGTCTGTTTGAGTTGCCATGGAACATATGGATGCCAGATTGCAATGGTGAAAGCCCTTGCATGATTTGAATGCTTTGACTTTTCACAGTGGCCTAATTATGATTAAGAACTGCCCTCTGCAGCAACGTGCAAATCAGTAACTCGTTTCCCTGTGCAATGAGGAGGAGGAGGAAAGCTCTTTAGGTTCCTTGGCTGGACAATGATCAAGGGCGTTGCTCTTGAGCACTGACTGTCCTTCATGGTATATTATTATTCATGGAAATATTGCTTCCCACTCTTCTAATGGTGACATCATGAAATTAGTGAAGACAAGCCCCCTTTCTCAGCAGGACAGGCGCCAGGATCGGATGGAGACATGACTGACTGGTCCCAAGGCAGATGCTTTCTGGTTTCTGACTGCTCCTGGAGGGGGTTGGTGGGAGGGGCTTGTACAGGACTAACCTTAACAGCTCATTTTAATGGTACACTTATCTTTTCTCTGCTCATGAACTTGCTTTCACCATCTCTAGAGAGTGAATTGGTAAAAAAAGGGCCCCACAAATTAAGAATATGTGTCTGACCTGCAGTGTATTTGACTTTATACTAGTGGAGAATTTTGATTCCCAGTTCTTTCAGGAAAGTCAACCAGTCAAAGTACATTTGCTAAATCATTACTGTCCCATGCTGAAATTACGGTTGAATTTGATAACAGAAGCTAAACTGGATTTGGCCAAAAGGAGTTAGGAAAGGGGTTGGATCTAGACCACTAACAAGGGAAAGGTGATGATTGGAGAAAAGGTGAAAATAACTCTAAATTTGAGAGGGACAAATCTCTAAAGAAATAGCTTACAGCTAATACAACCAAGACGTACTTTCTGGCTGGACTGGGGAAGTTCAAGAAGGCTGAAATCAGGAATGATCACAGAAAGACACAAAAGCTCCACTATAGTTAAAGAAGAAAGTGAAAACATCCAGTCCCATCAAGAGACATATCGCCTCCATTAGTGCTTGTCCCTTCACTCTAATTAGAAAGGAGCTGAAGGCAATTATGCTACTAATTTTTGTGGCTCCACTGTTAGGCAGGACTAACTCAAGCTTTGGAACTGTATTCAGATTACTTATTTCCAAAATCTGTTAGTAATGTATCCACACTGCCAAGGTTTCTCATTTCTTTCCTTCTTTTGACTGCGTAGTAAATGTTCTGAAAGGCAAAGATGGGTCTACTCAGGGTCAGGCCAAGAGCCAAGTGCCTTGGGCAGATAGGGAGCTGTCTGGACAGGACCTCGATGGAGGTTGGGTGAATTGGATTATAAGGATTCCTGTAGCCTTGTGGTGTCCAGAGGAGTCATTCCCTCTATTTTGGTGATGTAATGTGTGTGTCTCTCCTTCCTTTTCCTTTCCACTGGCTACCTTAAGAAAACAAGGTTGCTTTCGGGTTTCATAGAGTCATAGAATCCATAAGGTTGTAAAATACCTCTGAGGTCATCGAGTCCAACTATCAACCCAGCACCACCATCATGTTCACCACTAAACCATGTCCTCAAGCACCACATCTACATGTTGTTCTGAGTACTGCCAGGGATGGTGACTCCCACCACCATCCTGCACAGACTGTTCCAGTCCATGAGAACCCTTTTTCTGAAGAAGTTTTTTTTCTAATATCCAATGTAAACCTCCCCTGTCACAACCTGAGGCTGTTTCCTCTTAACTTGTCACTTTTCCCCTGGAAGAAGAGACTGATGTCTGGCTACAAAGACCGACACATGGCTACAAACTCTTTTCAGGGAGTTGTAGAGAGCAATGAGGTCTCCCCCGAGCCTCCTTTTCTCCAGGCTAAACACCCCCAGCACTCAGTGCCACCCCCAAGCCCTCACTGATGCCACGCACCAGGTACTCCTCAGTGCTATCACTGGGCTTTGAATCTATTTCATGAGGGTTTTTTTCCCCCAGTTTTGCTCATGAGGTGCTGACTCAAGACACAGATGGATTTTTGCACTTATGCTGAGCATGTAGCTGTGTGTGCACCATTTGTAATGATCAGAGCTTTGCAGCTCGTCGGGAAGGAAGATGTCCTGGTGCAATAGCAGCTGTACAAGGATAGCTGATTTCACACTTTAATCCCCAAGCAACTTGCACTGTTATTTTCTCTGCATCTGCTGCCTGAGCTCCTCAGATGTCTCTTGTCATGGGTGCTATGGCAGTGACTTAGAGCCTGCAGTTCACCCCAAGGACAGCTTCTGGCACTGAGGAGCCTCTCAGGGGTGCACAGCTCTGAACAGCCGGTTGTCTCTGCAAAATGCTTCATAGTTTCAGTCCCCAAGTGGCTACCTCTGTGCATTTGACCTTGAGCATCTGGCTATATGTAAATATATATATATACATACACACACACACTCTGGACAGTTTTCTCTGTACTGCTTACAGTGCAGCTCCATTAAAGCTCTGTGTTTTAAATGTTTCCCAAGAGCCATGGTTTAAATTGAGTGGAGTTGACTACTTATATGAAAAGTCATCTTCTCCTGAATCCCATCCATATCCTGGCAAGTGCCTGCCAAAAATATTATTCCCACCTCCTCTACTCATGAAATACACATCTAAAATGCCCCCTGAATGGTATCTAAAAACTTCACAGTTCCTGACCACATTATAATGGTGGAACCCAGCAGTGTAAAAGATGCCTTGTGACTCTGACAGAGATGATGCTCTATTCAGGAAATTAATATACAGGAGAAGTCTAAGCAGAGGCAAGATTTGTGTATATTATTCTGTAAGGGTTATTCATGTATTTGGAAAGAGTGCTGTAGCTGTACTAGTTTAAAATATTTAGTGTGCTTGATAAATACTTGCAGTTCAAAGTACATAAGTATTTCAGTGTATGGCTAGACATACATTGAAATATACACATGTTCTACAATAGAATCAGAATCACAGAATGGTTTGGGTCAGAAGGGACTTCAAAGGACGAGTTTTAACCCCACTGCCATGGACAGGGACATCTTCCACTAGACCAGGTTGCCCAGAGCCCCATGCAACCTGGTCTTGAACATTTCCAGGGATGGGGCATCTATATCTTGTCCTTGCTGGGCAATCTGTGCCAGTGCCTCATCACCTTCACAGGGAAGAATTTCTTCCTAATATCTAGTCTAAATGTTTCCTCTTTTAGTTCAAAACCACTCCTCCTTGTCCTGTCACTGTCTGCCTGTGTATAAGTGAGCTCTGGGCTGCCTGAGGAGGAGGACAGGCAGCTGAGAGGGCAATATTTTAAACCTCCCTGCACAGATCTGCAGAATAGCTTTTTAAGAAGCTCAAGCCCTTGAGTTTAAGCTCAAGGAAACTACTCACATCAGAAGACCTTTGAAGTTTTCAGTGGTTGGAACCACTGTGGGTTAAAACAGGCTCCACAGAAGATGCAAAGAGCAGATTTTTTTTCCTTGACAGGTTAGATTTTTTAATCTACTTAGCATAAAGAATGTTCTCCTAAAGTCATCCTGGCTTATGCTTGGAAATTATGATTTTGTGTCTTCAAGCCTGTGGGACATATGTGCACTGGAAGAGACTGCTCAGCTGCTGGTGGTGGATCAGGCTCTCTTTGGATGCTCTAGGCTGAAGTCAGACCTCAGATAGGTACTCTGAGCCTGAATTTGTTCCTAATATCTAACCTAAACCCACCCTATGTCAGTTTAAAGCCATTTCCTCTTGTTCTGTCACTACATGTCCTTGTCCAAAGTCCTTCTACAGCTCTCCTGGAGCCCCTTTAGGCTCTGGAAGGGGCTCTCAGGTCTCCCTGAAGCCTTCCCTTCTCCAGAGCAAACACACCCAGCTCTCCCAGCCTGTCTCCATAGAAGGGGTGTTCCAGCCCTTAGAGCACCTTTGTGGCCTCCTCTGGACCCTCTCCAGCAGCTCCACATCCTTCCTGTGCTGGGGACCCCAGGGCTGGAGGCAGCTCTGCAGGTGGGGTCTCACCAGAGCAGAGCAGAGGGGCAGAATCCTCCCCCTCCCCTGCTGCCCAAGGACACATTTGGCTTTCTGGGCTCCAAGTGCATGTTGCCAGCTCCTGTCCAGCCTTTTCTCCACCCCTAAATCTTCCTTGACATGGACGCTCTCAATCCATTGTCCACCCAGCCTTCCCTGTGAGGTAAAAGACTTTAAACTGTACTACTTTTAAATGCCATATTCAGCAATAGGAGAAGAATAGCTCTGTGGTTGATACATAAGCATTTTCTCAATAAAAAATGACCCATGATTAGATGAATTTAGAATTTACAAATATTCCTTGATGAAAAAATAGTTGAAGGACTGGAAAAACCACTTCATTCTCTCATTCGGACTTTACTGGGAACCTCAGGGAAATGGTTGGCTTTTTTTTTTGTTTTGAAATACAGAGAAGAAAATGGTTAGTAAGAGCTCTGCAACAGAGATTTATGTTTCATTCCCAGAAATTCCATAGGGAATTGGGAACTGACAAACTGTCATTTATTCTTGCTGTTCAGTTTTCCATCTCTGAAGAGGAGATAATTGTCTTTCTTTCTGTAGGGAGCTGAATTGACATTCCTGTCCTGGCATGCTCTGATTTTTAAACCTTCAAGAAGTTTTCAGCTTCCAGTAAAGGTCAGTCTTGCCCTTATTTATTATCTACAATAACCTGTAAAGGGAGTTTGGGGATAAATGACTCATTATTACGGTAGCACTCAGGAATCTTCCCTGAGTTTGCAACCTGTTGGGGAAGGCCCTGTATCTCCGTGTAACAGGAGACACTGCTGCTCTGAGGAGTCTCACAGGCTGAACGAACCAAGGAGAGGAAGGAAGTCTGCAATTTGTTTTTCTCATTCACCAGGAGAACAGAAGTGCAGAGGAATTGGATGAATTGTTAGGGATCATACAGGCAGGCTGTAGGAGAGCCAGAACCTGAACCAACATCTCCTGCCTCCTAGTATTGTGTTTGTCCCACAAGATCTTTCTTTTCTGCTTGTGGAGCCTCCATTTCCATTAAAGATGTAATTTTTCATTGCAGTTGAGAGCTGTCAAAGAATGGGAAGGAAAAGCTTCTAAACAGAAGAACACAAAGGGAAGCTTGCCCTGCCCACCTTGCATTAGTCACTATCATTAATCCCTCCCTGCTGAGTGAATGGAAGAGCTTCCAAATCCATACAGAGCTCAGCAGGAAGGACTCCCCTTACCTGAAAGGCACTTTTGCAGCATGCTGAGCACTGTGTCCACACAACAACATGTCAGAGTTAATAAAACAAGAGGGGAGAGTGTGAACACATCCACTTAGCTACAGAGCCACAGACAGCGACACACACCCCCCTCTGTGCCTGTGGGTGAGAGTTCAGGGGCTGTTAGTCCAAAAGGCATCTGTCTCCACTGGCAGGGATTTCTAAAAGACCCAGCATGCTGCATCTCTGACTCCTCTAACCATTGCACAGCAGCCAGTGTGATACCAGAGTGCCAAGAGGCCAACTCAATGCCTGGCTTCTCTCCCACAGTTTATTAAGCTGACTAGAGCTTTTTGCATATCATTTTCTAGCAAAGTGATTTGAATTTGTGATTAGTTAAAAATAAACTTTTCTTTATTTTTTTTAACAGTCTAATAAAGCAGGGACTGTAGTTGTGAATAATTTAGCTGATGGATTTTGTGCTTATTCTTGAATAACTTGCTTTGAGGGAATCCTGCCAGCAGTCAGTGGAGCTGGACTCACATACACCAGTAAGACCAGCCCACATCTCTGTCTTTGGAGTGCTATATCAGTGCACTTAGAAACATGTAGGAAAAAAAAAAAAAAGGTGTTTTGTTCAAATTAGTCAATTCCTTCCATCCAGACCTAGAGCAGACATTGTTCTGGAAAAAGGTAATGCTTCAAAATTTTAGGGATTTGGTTTTTTCTGTTTTATAATTCCAATTTTTGTTTATTTATCTTTTAAATATGATTTCCAGCTCAGCTGGATGAAAACCAAAAGGTATTTTGAATTTCTAATAAATTTCTTCTCACAGGGCTCCCAAAGCTCGGTGACTCTGAAAAGAAATAGGATTTTTTGACAGGGAGATTTTCCTTGTTCTAGCAAGTGCCAGGAGAAGAGACCACTGGGAGCCCTGTCACTACATTGTGCTGCTGGCATTCTGCTCCCTAAGTCATGCACTGGTCCAGGTAGGTCCTGATGAGGACAACTTGCATTTGGGATGTTTCCCCACGCTCAGAGACTGTCCCTCCTTGCATCAGGGAACCAGCGTGCTTGGAGAACTCTGCCTCTAGCCAGGCTTCTCCGAGCTTCCAGGCTCCCTGCTGTGGACCTGGGAGCTGAGCCCAGATTGTATCTACTCTTCCAGGCTCTTGGCTCCAGGAGAGACTGTCTGGAAATTTTGGCATCACTCCCTGCCCTACAGCTACAGACCCTGTAATCCTGAAGACCTTGGCTTTGGGAAACCTTCTTGGTGGGTCTCTCCAGGGGCTGTCCTACCTGGATAGCTTTCTGTACATATTTGATCTTGGTGGGTCTGTGTGGAGGCTGTCCACCCTGGAAAGCTCTCTGGATGAATTTGAATAGCTCTGTAGTGCCAGAAGAGCTAGTGCACGAAATCTTGGGCTGTCTCTCTTAGGGGAGCACGGAGGAGAGGTCTCTCCCTCCTGCCCTATCTCTGCCATGGTGTAGATGAGGGTCTTGCTGAAGGATTTGTTCTGGGAGGTGAGATGGATGGGTTTAGAGCTGTAAAGACTGAAGGGGTAGATGAATGAAGGTATTTCACTTCCCAGATGAGAAGCAATTGCAGACTGCCCCCTTCTCCCCATTACGACCCAGGGAGCAAGGCAAATTTCTGCAGATTCAGAAATACACTGCAAAGATGATGTCCTAATTCCCAATGCATTTCATGGAGTCTCTGTTTCTCTGTCATCATTCATACCCACTAATTTTGTCCAAAACATCCTGGAAATAGTAAGACCCTTTGTGGTGTAAATTTTCATTACCGTTTTTTGTTATGAGGTAGAAAACCATCACCAAACTAACAAGGCAGTAACTGATCTTTCATTCCACTGTCTCATAAAACTATTTTCAACCACAAAAGAGAAATGTTGAGGCAGCAATGATGAGTCCTTCCTTCTCTCCAAGTTTTATTCAACAAATTGTGAACACTGCCTAGTCAGGGCTATCTAGGGTATTGATTGAAGTATTATTTACCATAAGAAAATAATTTTCTTCTCAGTTTTTAGAACAGTCTAGGAAATTAAACGCAGGACAACTTGTATTAATTCCAAGTACAGTCTCCTAGCTCCCAGGAAAGTCAGAAAATATTCTTGCTTCTCAACAGTGTGACTTTGCTTCTAGTTAGAAAAAGACATATTTTGGAAACATGGAAGTCAATGTTAGGGAAGAGAATGGTGGGGGAACATCTCCTTGCACTCTCAATATCTAAACGAAGAAGAGCACTGGATCTCTGCAGTCAGGGACTATATTAACATTGCATTTCGAGTACATTGATGACTTTGGAGGTACTTTTGTGGCTCAGTAACATTACCCTTCTTCCAGACACTTGCCTAGATTTGTTTTGCGTTTCTCTGAGTATGAGGGAAGTTTCAGGAAGAGGGAGTGTCTTGTATTTAGCTGAGTGAAGTCTGGTGAGTCTAAGTTTTGCAAACTTCCTGGAGAAATCTTCTCATGGAAAAATATATCAATCCTCAGCCCCTGCGTAGTAAAGCCGTGGGACTGTTGAAAAGCTGGTGGATGACTCTGTTTCAAAATTTCCAGGATGAGAAGACCCTCTCAGCACCTCCAAGGGCTGATGAATGGTAGCCTAGTCCCACTTGCTGAGGAGCCAACATGGAAAATCCACAGGGGGGACATGAGTGATGGAGTCTGCAGTTTGATGCTAGTTTGAATCACAGTCTGATGAGAAGGAGAGAGGGAACAGCCAATACAAACCAACCCCATCCTGTTCTCCCAGCAGTCCCTCCTCTGAAGCATTGCTTGGAGGTGAGCACGCTGGAAATACTATTATTACTCAACTCCTGCTACTGTGAGACCGCCAGCGACTTGTGCCGAAGGAGCCAACTTAAATGACAATAAAGTAAAGCCCTTGGCAGCAGGGAGTGTTTGCTCCTCGGTGCCTGCAAAGGGAGCTCTGGCCCGTGCTCCGCTCTCATGCTGTTTTGGAAACTTGAAGTTGTCCATAAGGCATCGTCTGTGCAGAAGCCCTATCGCCAAGCAGCGGGAGATGTTGTCCTTAGCTGTGACAAATGATTGCCAGCAGTGATTTTGAGGAAGAAAGAGCAGCTTTCAGATCTCCTCCATCCAGCGAGCCGTGGAGCGAAGACGAGCTGCAAGAGCCCGCGGTCGTGCAAACACGGTGGTGCCACTGGGATGGGCCAGATCCTGGGAGCACCGGCCATGCCATGTGGGTGGCAGGCTCTGGCAGGATGCTCGTAGAGTCACATGTCATTCCCAATATTGTGGGGCCACCTCCCACAGAGCTGCGTTGCACTGGCCGGTATGGAGTTCTGTAATTACAGGGAACTTTCCGTACGGTCTGGGTTGCTCCTGGTCTGGCTGATCCTGCCTGACACAGCCCTCTGTGCTTCCCATGTCTGACCTGAGAGGTGATGGACACCTTCCTGTGAGTACTCCTTGTTTCTCTGAATTAGCTTGGGAAGGTCCAATCCCGTTTTCTGACAAGTATGAGAGTCTTTCCATTGATTTCAGTGGCTCCTGGATTGGTCCCTTATTGAATAAACTCAGATCTCTGCTATTTCACACTTCATTTCCTTCCATACCCTTGGGTGAAGATCATCACCTCCTGTTGATTTACTGCACTTAACTTCTCAGGTTTCTCCATATTTTCTTTTTTTTTTTTTTTTTTTTTTTGGAAACTTGGAGTTTCTTTCAAGGCCACATTCAGATTTCTCCATAAAAATTCCCGGAGAGGAAGAATTTCCCTATTAATTTTTATGGTTGAAGAATAATGCACCAAAAGGAACAGAAAAGAAAGCCTTTGACTTCCCTGCATCTTTGTTAGTGTCTCTAATTGCCTCACATTGCTCAGCTTTGTCTCCTATTCCTTTAGATATTATTAAGCTTTCCCTGGAAACACCACACTTACGCTGTGCGTAAACACGGGGATGCTTAAAACCAGACCCTGATTGCAGGACAACCTGCTGAATTTTCTTTCACAAGTTTAAAACCATTTATTCCTGTTTACTGGCTGGAATCAGGGTGCTGGAAGACACACTGAACTGGCTCTAATGTAAATTGTTACATAACCTCTTCTTCCTCCATGTTCCTCCATGCCCTGCATCCCAGATCCACAGCATCCCATGCTCAGATTCATTTGAAGTTCCAATGGTATTCTTTCTGCTGATTCAGAGGCAGATATTTTTCTTCCATGCTGTGATTCTTACACTGAAAAGCTAATAGGAAATGGCATTTTCTTAGCCTGCATGCCGCCTTTTGTATGTATTCAGAGCCACTGGCTTTTAGCCTTCTAGGCTTGCAGAATAAGCATATTTAAGACAGACTCAGCTTCATCTCACTCCCTTTGCAGTCAATAAAATGATTCATTTTCCCTTCAGTTATTTCTGCTCAAATCCACTGGAGTTTGACAAGTTGGACACATCCCTGAATGTCTCATTCAGTGGCCAAAAGGTACACAGAAACTAAGGGTATTTTTTATTTTATAGGACCTCCTTTGAAAATAATGCTACAAGAAAGAAGACAACCCCTTGCATCTCAGATCTGGAGGGATGGAAAATTAAAAATCATCCTTCATAGTGCGTGTGAACATGACAGGAGATTGCAACTGAATGAGCAGGTGGTCCCATGACCCACTTTTGCTGCAAAGTGGCTTTTCAAATCAGAAACCAAGTTTATAACAGAATCAAGTTTAGATTGGATAATAGAAATTATTTACTGTGAGCATCGTGGAAGAGGCTGCCCAGAGAAGCTGTGGATGCCCCATCCCTGGATGTTTTTGAGGCCAGGCTGGGCAGGACCCTGAGCAACCTGGTCTAGTGGAAGTTGTCCTTGCTCATGACAGAGGAGTTGGAAGTAGGTGACCTTTAAAGTCCCTTTCAACCCAAACCTTTCTATGACTATGATTCAAATGTCCAATTGTTAGTGGCACCGCTGAAACTCTGATTTTCACCTGTGTGTCACTTCTGATAGCAATGGTTTATAATGCTGTAGTCTTATCACAGGTACTCAGGGAATGAGATTCCTGCTGCAAACTGTTCCTTGTTTGAGCCTTGCTTTCACATATTTATTGCCTTTGCCACAGAAAGGCCTTTCTTTCCCCAGATAACCAGAACCACCAGCAAAGTTTGTGTCTCTGCTAGGACTCATGAAGTGATACTGCTGGAACCAATTTTCCCCCTGAGAAGTATCAGCACTATATTCTATGTGCCTTAGGGACTCCTTGGCCCTGTTTCAGTGCTGTCTGACCTCTGCACCAGGAGAGGGCAGGGCAGCAAAAAGGACTAGCAGGTCACCTGGGCTTAGGCTGGGCACAGCACCTGATGCTTCTTCCTCCATTCCCTCTTACCATCATTGCTTAATACCTCCCAGTCTCACCTTGTGATGGTAACCAAGATATCTCAGGAGATGTGTTTTTGCTCTTCCTGAGATACACAGGTGTTATTATTCCCAAAATAAAGGTGCCAGGTGACATACATAGAGCTTATGGGTCACTTTATGAAAAGAATATTGGATTGGCATTAATAAATTTTCATATTTTAGGTGCCTGGTCCTTGAGTGAAATTCACACAACCAATTTACTCAGATTCACAGCTTGGACTCTTCCACACCTTTGCAGACTATATTATCCTATTAGATCTCTGAAAATATGAAAGGAAGAGAAGCTGATCATGGATCCTTCCTATGAATTGCCAGAGGACAACTGAAGGAAAAGAATGACACTCCTTCAGACAGAGGTGGTGTGGATTGCTGCCTCTTCAGAGGGGATGTGGAACAGACATAGCTTTTCCATACCTCAAACTTCATTATGAAGCTGCTAAGCTATGGATGAATTTACTGCTCTCTCCTCTGCAGTGAGGCACAGGTCACAGCTGCCCTGCTCAGACCCACACCTTGTGGTGGTACCTCCCTGCAATCCTGGCTCCTGTACAGGTTCTGCTGCTGGAACAGAGCTCAGAGATGTGACACATAAAGAAGAGAAAAATCCTCATCCTCCTTCCTTTCAAGGTCTTGGTGCCATCATCACGTAAAGCTGGACATTGGGAACGTGTCAAAGTGGAGAGAAGACTCCTTCCTTTTCTCTCCCCATCATTCCTGGATCTTGATATCAATCAGAGGCCAGCAGCCAAGAAATTACCATCAGCAGCTTCCCAAGTCCCTCTCAGCTCTATTGCACCTCCTCTTCAAACCAAACATGAGGAGCAAGTCAAGTCAACTTACCCTGCTGAGCTCTGGCCCAAGGGCTCTGGAGTTTCACAGCCTGGGTAGGGATCTATTGCAGGGTAGACTTAGGACCTTTACAGCCTGATCAGAACTCAGATTTTAATTTGGATCCAGTTGAGATATGTGGTTTGAGCATATAAAAAATCTTCATTGGGATATCAGCAAGGATATCCTAATACTCATTTCCATGGTCCCCTGAGTTCCCTAAAGGTAGATGACAACTTTATTCAGTTTCTAGAGAAATTTTTGATGATTCTGCTGCTGGCACCCTGTTTAAACACTGCAGAGATTCTAGTGGTGATACAGGAACACTCAAATACCAGCAATTGTCTTCCCTGTACCAGTTCCTGAGGAGACAGCCCCCAACTCAAGGTGCCACCCAAGCCAGTCATGTTTCTACACCATCTCCCTAAGAGCCATGTCCTGCTTTTCAGGCGTAAGCAGAGAAACAGAGAGGGGCACCCACAGCCATGGGCAATGTTTGTGCTGGTCATAGAATCAGAGAATGGCAAAGTATCTTGAGTTGGAAGGGAACCACAAGGATCATTGAGTCCAACTCCTGGACCTGCACAGGACAGCCCCAAGAGTCACACCATGTGCCAGAGAGCACTGTCCAAACACTTCTGCAACTCTGTCAGCCTTGTGGCTGTGATCACTCTGTTCAGTGCCCAGCCACCCTCTGAGTGAAGAACCCTTTCTAATATACAACCTAAACCTCTCCTGACACAGCTTCATGCCATTCCCTCGGGTCCTATCTCCATAAATCTGGGGGAAAATAGTCAGGACGTGGGGGTGAAAATCTCTGCTTAGTCAACAGATAACACGGAGTTCCAATCCAGCATCTAAACCCTGCTCAGCCTTTTCCTGGATTCCTTGCTTTCATGCAAATCCTGATTAGCTCCTAGGAAAACCTCATCGGGATCTGGATGTCAAGACTGATGTGCATTGTGTAAGAGCCTGTCCACACCTTTGGTGCTGAGGAGGCTTTGCCCTGGGTGCCCACTTTGAAGTTGAGCTGGGCTTTCATTCGAAACAGAGCTCGGCGGCTCAGGAGGGATCGCTGCTCCATGGCTGGTGGACAAGCTCACAGGGATGTGTTAACAGCTGCTAATGTGCTGCGGCTCCAATTTCAATTTCAGAGCACTGTGTGTCTAAAAAAAAAAAAAAAAAAGGGCATCATTTTTTTAAAAAAATCAGGCATTAACAGTTAATAACAAGGGAATATTTCACTAGGTTTGCTTTTGACATAATGGAGCGGGAGGTTTGGTGAAGCAGGAAAGGCTCAGTAAGGCAACATCCTGAGGCTGACATGCAGCACAGAGCAGATGAAAAAGCTCCTACTCTGCCTTTAATTTATGGCATATTTTATTACGTGACACAGATTTAATAAGAGAAAACATAAATATCAGGGCAACAATTACAGAGGAAACAAAACTTGGAACTCATGTCAACCTACAAGGCCCCAAAATTGTGTCCAGAATGTCTTATTTCCTCTGGGACTCTCCTCTCTGGGTCTAAACTGCATTCTCTCCATCACAGCCATGTGGTTGGGTGGTGGAGGAAAACATTGCAATAGCTTCTTTGTGAGGTAGTTGGGAGAGACAAACATATCCAGGGGCATCTCTGGAGAGGCACACTTGTATGCTGAAGGGTTGGTGTAAATGAGACTTCAGCACCAATCGAAGAGGTTTTGAAACAGATGTTTTGATATTCAATTAACCTCAACAGGATAATGGAAGAATGAGCAGATTCGCATTAAAGTAACGTGGATAATGGACATCAATTGTAATACCCCAGCAAAATAAAATGATTGCATTCATCAGGAAAAATTCTCAGCAATAAGTGGGAAAACAGTGTGTAGGAGATGGTCTTGCATCTGTATTTTCATCAGTGGGGCTGTCGCTGCCTTGCAGATCTGCTGAACTTCAAGGAAGGCATGAGGTAAATAGGAAAGATTCAGAAAACATTTAAATAAGCCATGCAGGATCTGAAAAATTCACCTGCCAGTGAAGCTGCATGCTGTGTCCACAGGGCATCTAGGTAGTGATGTCAGACAGCTTAAAGGGTGTCTGCATGATGGAGTTGGTCTGATCTCACCCTGGTCTTTTGCCATGTGTCCTCTATTAGACCTCTATGCCTGCAGCCCAAGTTGGGAAGCCCTCTGGGATTCACCCTGTTCAGCAGGGTGAACCTGAAGCAGGTTCAGCCTGTTTGCCTGAGCTCCAACACGTGACCCAGGTGATGGCTTCTGACCTCACAGCCAGCTTGGGATATGACTCTCAGCTACTTTGCCTCTTTCAGATGCCCCTTCTCAGCTGAGATGCTGAGCATCCTCAGATCTGGGCTTTGACCTGATGGGGAACTGTGCTCGTGGCTGAGGCTGGGTCACAACCACATGTTCCTCCCTACAGGCAGGAGCAAGGTGGGAAAGCTTCTCATGTAGGGAGACAGCAGGAAGTCCCCTGTTTCTCAGCTGAAACTGGAGCCTGCAGTTTCTGCCTCTGCCCGCTGTTTTGGGGTGTTTCTGTGAGTTGGTTTGGCTGTACACTCTGGTCTTGGCTCAAAGGTGGCATTTGCTGATGGTTGCTCTGTCACTGTGAGCCACTGCCACGTGCCTCTTGGTTGACATTTGACTGTGGAGTCTTAAGCCAACAGGCCAGCCTAGACTTTTTCTCAAGTGAAACTTAAGAGCCACAGCCTTAACCACGGTCTGCAGGTACGACTTGGGACAAACACAGCTCATTGCAGAGTGTCTTCTGAAGTTACTGCAAGCTTGAATGTCTTGAATTAGGACGGGAAAGTGTTCTAGGCAAAAACTTGGCACAACTTGCCAGGGTGAGACTCACCCCTTTAGGTCTGTACACCCAAGGCTGTGACAGCTCCTGCAGGATTTGATGCTTCGGTGGTTTCCTGGAAAGGGTTGTCCAGTTCCCATACAAAATGGACAAGTCACTTCATGACATTCTATGGTCTGTGGTGTCCAGCAATCTAAATAGATGGTACAAATGGCTCATTCCCTCTGGTCTTCAAAACTGTCATTAGTCTAAAAATAAAAAGCCTTGAATTCCCCCCCTTTTCACTCTGCAGTCAATGCTTGGAAGGGGGAAGGAGGCTGGATCTGATTTGAACCCAGGAGACAGGTTAGAAACATAATAATAAGAAGCATTAAAGTGAAAATGAAGAGTAGCCAGATCACTGAATTTTAAAAGAAAAACAAACACACAATAAAGCAATACCTCCACTCCTTGGACCAGCTCCTACTCCAAACCACCTATCACATCTCATTAGAACAATGTTGAGCTCTTTGGAAAAGAGGTGCCTGCCTGGGATCCACTTTCAAAGAAAACTGCTGGGAGTTTACTTAGAGATGAATAAAAAAAAAAAAAAAAAAATCAGGGTTTTTATAAGAACCAGAGAGAGTAGAATTCCTCACTCCAAAGCAATTGTTATATTTTAAATATTCTATTAAAGAATCCATTTTCTTCTTTTCCCTTAAATGGCTGGGGATAGGTTTCAACGTACATCTTGAATTGGGCTCCGCAGCGTTAGGATTTCCACTGGCATTTGGTTTTGATAAACCTCCTTTTTTTTTTTTTTCTTTTGCCTTGAAGCAGTTTGTTCTTTTGGCAAGAATACAGAGACTGGCAATTGTAACTCACTTCTTGTTGCCAGCAGTAAGGAAGGCTTGAGGTCCTCTTTTTCAGCTGTAGCACGTTTGGATGTTTGGAACCAGAGCAGTGAAAAGAGGGGGAAAGAAAAAGGGAGAAGGAGAGTGAGAAGAAAAAAAATAAAAAAGGCCCCTAAATCTGTTCTTTTCTCTACTGTAAATTACAACCCTGCTTTTTTAATTTCCTTTCCCAGCACAATGTTATTCATTCACTTCCAAAGTAAACAGGGGGCTTAGAGAGTGAACAGCTTGGAGAACAAACTGTCCTCTTTTCACAGTCTTTACCTGTCAGGAGCCTGATTAAACACGTATATGCTGATGGCAAATATGGTGTGGTGGCCCTTGGGAAGCTTCTGCATCCCAAGGGTTGACACGAGGCTGATCCTGAAGCTCTGAGGTCTTCAGAGAACCGATGGGTTCTTGTTCAGCTGAGCTACTGAATGCAGTTAAAAATACCTTTTCTTTTTTCTTTTTTTTTTCTTTTTTTTTTTTTTTGGTAGTGTAAAGGCTCTGTTTTTCAAACACAAAACTTTTGGGATTTGCCTGGAAGAGATTGTGAAGAAAGATTTCCCAGTTGCTAAGGTCTTTGAAATCCCTGATTTGGGATGATAGACATTTTTCATTATAAAAGGTGAATTGGGAGATAATAGTCCTTTACTAGAAAACAGTCCATCCTAACTACATAACTGCGTCTTTACTGTTTCTGCTTGGCACAACAGGCCAGCCCTCTCCAGCATAATCTCATGGATCTTCCAGAGCAGCCCTGTGGAGGGATGTGATTATTTGTTTCTTGATGAGGAAGTCAGATGTTCCTGCTTCATAATTTCTATTTTCTTAGTAGATTCCAGAATTTCCTTTAAAGAGTCTCTATGGTCTGGACTAAAGGTAAAAGCTTGAGTAAAGGTAAAGTAGGACTCATTTCACATAGGTCACTTCCCACCCATCTCCTGACCCATCTCCCACCCATCCTACCCCCTCTCACACACCCACTCACTTCTACAGTACCTGTAGAAGTAAAATTAATCACACAGGCAATCAGCAACCAGGCTGAGGGCAGGCTGAGATGTGGAGGTTTTCAGCTCTGTCTGTGACTCCACTGATGAGATCACAATAACCTTGAACAAGTTTATTAACCTCTTTGACCATCTTGACATGAAAATACCAGGGGCTGAAGCTTATCATTTTCAGCCACGGATAAGTGTGATGGGCATCAGTGGAAGCAGGAATAATGCTGGAGTGGAAAGGCTACCCAGAATCATCAAGAAGCTGTGGGTCTTGGTGTCCTCCAGCCCCAGCCATTGTCCCATCACTGGGGATGGCTCTGGATAAGTCCTTCTTTCTCCGGGCTTGTGTTCCCACTGCAGGGTTGAAGGACATCCCGCAGAGCTGGGTGACTGTAGCTCTTCCTAAGTCTGCTGCTCCAACAGGAATCACACTGTTGGTGGTGGTGGGGTCTGGGAGAGACCCACAGTGGACAAGAGGGACATGAGAGCCAGTTCTCTCAGGAGAACAGTAAGATGCCCAGACAAATAGACTTTCAGCTGAAGGGAAAGAAAATAAAAAAAGAAGAAAAAGCTAATTTTTGGTCCATTTACTGTGTATACTGGGTACATCTAACTTTCTGAGGTCATTTTCTGGAGTTTTCTTTCCTCCTTGCATGTAAGTGACTAAAGGCTCTGGAAAAACTTTTAGATTTTTCCTGTTTATATATGTGGGCTGATGTTGTGTGTTTCTTTTTTGTGTATATACTTATATATAAATAATGCTGGAATACAAAATAATGAGTGGTTTGTAGAAAAAGCATCCGGAAGTTTCCCTGTATCAAAGCCCATAAAGCAAGAACCAAAGGGGATTGCTGGGTCCGTCTCGCAGGCAACAAAGTCAAAATGGATGCAAGGAAATACTTCTGTCTAAAGCATATAATCACCCTAAGGAATTCCCTGCCACAGGAAACCATTGAGGCAGAGTTGAAGAAGGTCACAGAGATATTTTTAAAGGCTTGGAGGTTTATGTGAACAAGCAACACCCATGAAGTCCTTTGTCTCACTGACCAAGAAGATGGGTCAAATATTAGAGGGGAACAAAAGATATGGCCAACTGTGAAAAAACTTTAGTGTAGAAAAGTAACCATTTTCACACAATGGTTCACTATACATCATTTAAAAAAGAATTGCTAGCAAAATCAAAGTACATCGATATTTGGAAGCACACATTTCAGGGAGCATCAAGTTCTAGAGTGATACAATAATACTGCTATAGAGTTATGACAATGTGTGTAAGAATTTGTAGTGTCAAAGCATCTTCTTGGAGCTTTAACCTTAATTTTTCTCACATGCCTTAGTATTTTTTTACAGTATAGTATTTTATAGTATTTTTTCTCCCTTTTACTCTCTGATGGAATACCATCTCAGCCTGTTAGAGCTCATTGTGTAGGTGTGTTATCACTAGCCACTCATTCTGTATTTAAAAGCTGAAGAAAATTTGGGGGCATGCCTTGTTATCCACCCTCTGTACCTGGGGTTTTTGAGGGCAAGCTTGAGTGTTGCAGTTCATGCAGGCCAAACCCAACCCTTTTCACAGGCATTCAGGCTCAAAGCACTGAGCACACTTGCCCTGAAAACTGCGTCCTCTGCTTTATTTCCAGCAGAGCTCCTATAAATGATGCACTGAAAAAAAACTCTTTGCTTTTGCAAAATTCCTTTTCCTCAAGTAGGATTTTTCACAGAAGTGATTCGGTTTGATTTTTATTACCCCTCAGGGCAATGCAGAGAATACAGGGTGGGCACATCCCACCACAGACTGCACAGCCTGGTACCCCAAGGGTGCCAACCATCTAAATGGCACCTGGGAGTGCAACCACCTCTTCATTGCACTGCTGGAACTCGCCCTGCCATGCTTCTGGTTGGGGACAACTGGCAGTGCCCAAACAGTGTCCCTGTACAGGCTGGAACTAGGACCTTGCAGGCACCATGCCCAGCAGGCAGGTTACATCCAGCCACCCCTTTAAGAAGATTGAGAGGTCATGCTACATGCAGGTGCCACCACTCCTGTTGACCATCATGGCTAGGGTTTAGATTAGACATTCTTGAAGAAATTCTTGGCTGTGAGGCTGGTGAGGCCTTGGCACAGGTTGCCCAGAGAAGCTGTGACTGTCCCATCCCTGGAAGGGTTCAAGGCCAGGCTGAATGGGGCTTGGAGCAACCTGGGCTATGGAAGGTGTCCCTGCCCATGGAATAGGGGCTGGAACTGGATGATCTTTAAGGATAGACTGAATGTGACACTTAGTGCCATGGTCTAATTGACATGGTGGTGTTTGGTCACAGGTTGGACTCCATGATCTCAGATTCCTACCTAACTGACTCTGTGATTCCATCCCTTCCAGTGCAAACCATTCTATGCTTCTGTGCTTCTATGGTCTTTAAGGTCCCTTCCAACCCAAATCATTCCATGGTTCTATGATTCTATTCCCATCGACCTAATTTAATAGCAGAAAAGGGGCACAGTGGGCTCAGGGCTTGGATGCAGCATCTCATGTCCTTTGACCAAGTGCCCAGGTTCCCTTTCTAGTGCAACCTTTTCATGAGAGGGGGAATGAGAGGATTTGGGGTCTTGTTCTGATGAGAGATCTTGTGCAGATAAAGGATTCAGATGAGGCAACAGAACTTAAACCCTGCAGCACAGGCACAGCCACAAACTGCTTATCCCATTCACACCTCTCAAGGGTAGAAAATAACTCTTTTTCTGTCCAGATGGAACAGAATTTGAGAGAAACTAAGTGAACAAGATTGTCTTTCAGCCAAGGGTTGTTATCAGTCATCAAGACAGAGAAATTACATAATCCAAAGTATCAATTAGGCTTTCTGGACTGCTGTCATTTGGATGTTTTTCATTGCAGTCAGCAATGCCAGTAGAAGGCTGAAGAGTAATAGACTTCAATTTTACTCTTTCCTTACAAGTTAATAAAAAAAAATAAAAAGAAGATATCCTACTTCCATATCTGGGAGATCTGTGGTCAACAACTCTGCCCATTGCCTGTCTCTAACAATTCCTATGAATGACCTGAAAAAAAATAAATTGAAGTTACACTGGGGACAGCAAACGTCTGAGCATCATTATGAACCTGCTACCACCCATTATTTCCCTTCCTAGCTAATCTTACTTCATCAGGTCTAAAAATTCTGGTGGGTATGAGTGACTTGTCTGAATACTAGAGCTCTCCCTGCCGCTCCCACCAATGGTAGCAAAAAAGTGGGTATTTTAACAAAGACTAGCACAGAAAGGCTCATACTGGAGTCAAAGGCTCTGGTGGACTGGAGCCACTAGATGCCATTCTCCATCACCACACATCTATTGGTACTTTACATTTTGGGAATGAGTTTGGAATACCCAAACAATAGTGTCCTCTTTAAGGGTAAGTTGGCTGCAGTCCTGCATATCTTGCGGGCTGACCTGAAAGTGTGGTCTACAGCCCACATAACATCTCATTCTCTTGGTCTGTGACTGAACCAGCTTCCCCACGTGAAAGTGTTTGCAAAGGAGACTGTGCCACTGGGTTTACAGGGGGAGGTGTCCTGCAAGGATGAGGAGCAACAGCAGAAAATGAAAAATGAACCAGCTAAATATCCCAGAGTATCAAACAGCTTGGCTGATGACTCGTACCCAGCCCACTGCCAGCTGGTCAGGTTGGCTACTCAGTCTCAGTCACTGAAGATTCACAGGGAGATATAACCCTCCCTCTTACACCTTTCTGGCAATGCAATAATTGCTGTGTCATTAAATGCCTCCTCAAACTTGCCAGAATCAACTGATTTCCAGAAGGAGCCTGATTAGAACACTAAAATCATCATTAAAGACCATTTCATTCCACCCTCCTGCCATGGGCAGGGACATCTTCCACTATCCCAGGTTGCTCCAAGCTCCATCCAACTTGGCCTTGGACACTTCCATGGATGGGGCAGCCACAGCTTCCCTGCCCAACCTGTGCCGGGGCCTCACCACCTTCACAATCACAAATTTCTTCCTAATATCCAATCTAAGCCTATCATCTTCCAGTTTAAAGCCATTCCCTGGATATTTCCAGTCCTACAATTCTTTGTGAGAGCAAAGAGCATATGTAATGTGTGCTCAGTTATGTGAAAACTTCTTTCAAAAGTCAGGTCTTTCAGAATTTTGGAGAATTGTCTAAGCCTCACTGAAGTGATAAGAGACAAGTGTAAGACCATCAAAAGCCTTACAGAAGTCCATAAAAATGATAACTGTAGCCCTTCCCTTAGTAGTCAGTGTCCCTCTCCATTAAAAACCTTCCTTCCATATCTTTAGGAATCACATATGGCTCACAAGTTCAGGTTCATCCCTTCTGAGTATTTTTTATTTCCAACAGTGGGATTTCCAAGACTTTTCATCTGGTGCAGCAACCAATCTGTCCTAAATTTACTTGTCATTAAATCTACCATTTTTTCTTTCTCATGTCTTCATGCTAAGGATGGGGGTTCCTCCAAACTAGGGTAAAGGAAAGAACCACATCAGAATGACATTAGAGATGAACCAGAGTCCTGCCTCTGGAAACTTTCAATCATTTGGCAGTGACATTTATTTAACCAAAACAAAAGTCCTGTGGCTCTGACTTTGTTGTCACACAGCAGCACAGCTCTGGAGAAACTATGCAAGGGACTATTTAAACTCAGATTATAGCAGGTCCTTTTTTTCTTGTCCCTTCGGAACAATAAATTGGCTTAAAATACAAGACGATACCAAATGCTTATTACTCCTGGGGAGAATTAATGAACCATGGCATCTAAACCATCGAGTGGTCAGACCATATGTTACTAGAGATGGTGGATGCTCTGTATTGGTTAGGGATGTTATGAATTTGTGATTAAGGCTATGAAACTTAACCAATAAACACAGCTGAGAAATGAGCATAAACAGTCAATCCATATGAGGGAAACTGCTCACGTGAAGTAAATGTAGCAAAATGCAATTTAATGAGCCTTGTAGGGAAGACTTGCTACATCCAAGAAACTTTCCCACAAACTAATATTGCCTGAGACCAGCTGCTTATCAAAATAATCCTTGGTTCTACTGGACAGTGGGTCTATACACAGGGAGTATAAGAGACATCAGAGACTAATAATCTTATCACTCTTGGGATATTTACTGCTGGCAATATGTGTCTTCCCTCCTATAGCTTGTAGGGCCAGGCAATAATGATAAACTCCAAAAGAGATTGTGGGGCACGTCCAACCAGTAAGGCAGTCACTGTTCTGTGGCTCAGTTTACCCACCATTCCAATGTGATGCCAACACATACAGCCAGTAGAGCCTCCTGGGTTTGTAGTGAAAGGGTTTAATTAATGTGCTAATGAAGGTCTAAGCATTTCAGCTCCTGTATTCCTTGATAGTCTCGAACATCATTTAGAAGATAATCAGAAAAAAGCTACTCATCACAATGAGCACCTTAGGGTCCTGCATGAATTACCTCTGAGTGTGTACAATATGTTGCTGGAATTTTGGCAAGTATGAATAGAATCTAAGAATGGTTTGAGTTGGAAGTGACCTTGAAGATCATCTAATTCCAACCCTCCTGCCATGGGCAGGGACACCTTCCACTAGCCCAGGTTGCTCCAAGCTCCATCCAACCTGGCCTTGAACACTTCCAGCGATGGGACAGTCACAAATTCTCTGGGCAACCTGTGCCAGGACCTCACCACCCTCACAGCCAAGAATTTCTTCCTAATATCTAACTCAAAAATACCCTTTGTCAGTTTCAAGCCACTCCCTCTTGTCCTGTCACTCCGTGTCCTTGTCCAAAGTCCCTCTTCAGCTCTCTTGGAGCTCCTTAAGGTACTGGAACATGTTTTAAGGTCTCCCTGGAGCCTTCTCTTCTCCAGGCTGAACAACCCCAGCTCTCCCAGCCTGTCTCCAGAGCTCCAGTCCTTGGAGCAGCTTTGTGGCCTCCTCTGGACTCACTCCAGCAGATCCATGTCCTTCATGTATTGAGAACCCCAGGGTTGTATTTGGTACTCCAGGTAAGGTCTCATGAGAATGCAGTAGAGGGAAGAATCCCCTCCCTCAACCTGTTGGCCGTCCTTTTGATGCAGCCCAGAATACATGGCTGACATCTAAATCTAACACTGTGAAGCAGTTATGTCCCCAGGGTTTGCTCTGATTTGATGGAGTATCCTGAGGTTTCCATGGGTGGGGGAAAAAGAATTATGCAGTTGGAACCATAGAATAGTTTGGGTTGCAAGGGGCCTCTAAAGGACATCCAGTTCAACCACCCTGCAAAGAGCAGGGATGTCTCCAATTAGACCAGGTGGCTCTGAGCCTTGTCCAACTTGGCCTCGAATATTTGCAGCTCTTTGTGGGAACAAATAGCATGATGTATGCTAAGTTCTGTTAAAACGTCTCTCAAAAATTTAAGAATTTTGGAAAATTGTTCAAAACTCACTGAACTGAGAAGAGACTAATGTGAGGCTGTCATGATAAACCTGCTGAACCCCTGGTGGCAGCAAAGCTGAATTCCTGTTATATACACCAGGTTCCTTCTAACCCCTTTCAGCTCTCCCTTGTTTATTATTCTTCCCTGGTTTACAAGCTCCAGAAAAACTTGACATGGATTATTATACATGAACAGGCTCAACGCATCTTGAGATGGATTATTTCCTTCCTTCAGAGCTGCAAGAAGGCTGGAATTGCTCATGGCTTGGTATCTTTTGACATTTTATTGGAAAAGCTTCCTTTCAGCACAGTAGGACTGTAATGTAGTGAAGTCTGACCAACACAGGCCCATTTACCTGCTGGCGTCTCCAGCACTCAGGTCTATAATGGGATTTGTTGTTCCTGTCATGCTTTACATCTGGTTTTGCTGTTTAGAAAGTGCTAATTTCGACCCACAACAGCATTGAGATTTGTTATAATGGCCATTCTTGTGAAGTGGCCTTGTTTTCCACAAGAACCATATGATGAAGAATAGGACGTAAGGAGAGGATAAAAAAAGTAAGTGGAAAAGGCAACCAAGAAACTGTTGAGTTGTTCGACACAATTTATTTATTCGTTTGCCAAAGTAAATAATTTCTGAGCTATACAATCAATGGGCATTTGGAGTTTTGAAATAATATTTAGGCTCATGGATGCCTGAGCCATTTATTCAGACCTTCAGGGTTAAGACCTGTTGGACAAATGGACTGGTCTGAGTCCTCTATTTCATGTACAAACTGGGGAAGTTCCAGTCTTCCAAAATGAAAAGCAGATGCTGGTGCCATCTCCTTTTGAGTATCATAATTGCAGAAAGTTGGTAGTGACTCAAAGATTTTCTTCTATCAGATGGAAACTAGAAACTTCACCAGGGGAGAATTGCTATCAGAATTTATTACAACACACTAAATAGTGTGCCATGGCTGGCAGAGCCCAGTGAGAAGATGCTACACAACACCAGAGACAGGCAGTGAGTCTGGAGTACTCATGTCACGCTGAGATTACCCAGCCATCAGAAGGAACAGGATCCAGTTTGAAAAACAGTTTTTGGTAAGATTATCTTGATCTGAAAAATTATCTTGATCTGCAAAATTATCTTCTTGAAAATTGCATCTAAGTCTTACTGCACTATCATGTCACAATCCAAGCAGATGCTCCTCCAGCAGTGTTGAGGCATTTTATATACATATTCTGATACAAACCAGCAAGCAGGACTTGTTGCAAATTAACATAACTCTTCTAGTGCACTGTATGGAATTCAGCCCTCTGGATTATTCCATTTTCCAGTGAAGTACAGATTATAATATAGCATGTGTTCTGTTTTTAAAGCAATTAAGCTTAAATATACTTGTTCTTCAGTTTAATTTTCCTTCTGAAAGCACAGCAGTCATCTTCTATCAACAAATCCATTCCAGAATGTTTTTGCTAGCAACTGTTACTAAGACTTTTTTGATCCAAAGTGGAAGCTTGAGAAGGATATAATCATCTCTCTCCAGCATGGGTAGAGACATTTGCCAGTAGCTAAAATACACAGTGAGCAAAATATCTGCCCTTCGGATGTTTTTAAAACAAAGAAAAGCCACCATAACTTTAGGACATAAACCCCATCTGCTTCTCATCCCGGAAAAGCAGGATTCATGCTAGTCTAGGAGTGGGACGGCTGCTTTCAGACAGGAAGGAACAGCTCTCTGGTCCAAGCAATCAAAGACCATATGACAAGAATGACTGAAAGAAACCCCATCATTAGCATTATGTGACAGAATTAGGGTGTGGACTTCAAGAATGCAATTATAGAAGGTTTACTCACAAAACAGACGTCTGGAGTTAGTGCCCTCTCCTGGATCCCCACTGCTGCCCTGGTAGATGCCAGGCTTGGCCTTGGGAGCAGTTTTGGCAGTGGATGCTGTGTAGCCATTGGTCTGTACCCAGAAACAAAACCTAAGTGTGTAAGAAAGTGGCAAAGCAAACCCCAAACCCCATGTCTGGCCCTTAAGGTTGAGGCAAATCACCATTTTATTTTGGTTGAAGCCTTTAGCTCTCTTACCAATCCCTGGAAAACACTTGTTTTTTCCATTCTCTCTATCCTCATCCCACTGCTGGGCATCAAGCAGAATAAACAACCTTGTGCACTGCCTGTTGCCAGGATTTTGGGATTGTCACCCAACCAGTGGACTACACACACACATCCCTGTTCCCTAACTTGTTAAAAACAGAAACAATTCCTACTAGTCAGCATTTTAGCATGTCCCAGTCTCACTGTGCACGTGTCTACACAATTCATGAGCTTTAGATTGCTTCTGAGATCTGCTCCAAGAACTGTTTCAGGTGGCTGTGATGTTATCAGGAGTAGCTGGAGAAACAAAGGTCATTCCACAGAAAAACTGGCAGGTAAGGGAATAAGGAAATGATTTTCAACTCATTTGTTTTAAGGTATACTTATCATACTCAAATATAAACATCTTGATTTATATTATGGCTTTGGCATCATAAACATTTGATAGGATTATTTATTGACATTGTGTTGTTCTTTTTTGGCTTTCCAAAGCAAACTTCTAAGGAAATATTTAAATACACACATGCTACACAATTGGCTGACTCCAGCTCACGTCCCTAACACAACTAGATTATATGAATATTCACATCTTTCACAAAGCCATCCATCACTCAGGGATGCAGGCACATCACACAGTCAGGCTGCTGAGGTAAAGCTGCAAATGGACCTAAATGCTACTTCCAACATGGTATTTTACTGGGATCCTTCAAATTCCTGTGGCTGAGGGCTATGCACATTCACTTTGCTGCTGGCAAAGCCTTGTGGGCCTTGAGTCTCCACCAGAAAAATTACACCAGCCTTGGAATTGTCATCCTGCTCAGACCCCTGTGTCCCATCAGAGGCAAAGCAGAGCTCCCAGGCTGCCTTCCTGCTCCAAGGTCCTTCCTCTAGGATCTGCTTCAGGGCATGTTGTTCTTTGAGCACAGTTATTATACTTGGCTTTGCACCAAGCAGAGGTAATAATGGAACTTTCCAATGCTGCCATAAGTGTCCCACCATATCCTACAGACCAGTGACTGCCTAACCCTCCAAAGAGATGCTCAAAAAACTGCCCCAAAAGTCAAGATGTGGACTGAAGTTCCTGCCTCAAACAAGTGTAATAAATATCTAAGGAAAAAAGCAACTCCCTGTGTTTCCCTTTCACTGTCAAAAAACAATCCATCATCCTGCAGGTTTCCATAAAATTGTGAAAGTGTGACTTAGATACCTAATGTAGAAAAAAATTCAGAGCTTAAAATGCCAGCTAGACTCCCACATGGACAGAGAATCACAGAGTCACAAAGGCTGCAAAAGAGCTCCAAGGTCATCAAGTCCAACCTTTGACTCAATGCCACCATGACCACCAAACCATATCACGAAGTGCCAGGTTTACTCTCTTTTTTTGAAAACTCTGCTTTTGAACACCATGTCTTCCTTCATCCAAGAATCTAGGAGCCTTGAGTCTTGCCCATCCTCCTATTTTCTACAGGTTTCCCCAGGTATTTTTAAGCTCTGCTTTCTGGTTTTGGGTAATTCTATTCATGCATCTAATCTGCTTACAGAGATCCCAAGTGCCTGGTGCCTGGAACAGCCCAGGTCTGCATATAGGACCAGTTTTAAATGACTTTTCCAAGACTAGGCAGAAAGTGAAAGCAAGAGCCAGGAATGGAAGCCAAGATTCTTGTTTCATAAACTCCCGAGTTAACTACTTCTGCTCATAAGAATGAAGCATGAAAAGAACATAACAAATGGGAGGGACAAGGAAAGCTTTCAAAGAACCAAACCCAACATCACCCATTTAGATTTCTCGAATTCCTTATGTTGCCAAAGATTTACAGCTCTGAGCACTGCTGGAATTCTCAAAGCCGGTGGATCATTTTCCTCACAAATTTCATTACTGTAGAATTTGATTTTGTTACCCTCGTGCATCTTGGTAAGCCCCACTTTTTTCCCCAGAGGTTGAAAAGAGCCCTCAGGCTCTGGGGGTACAGAAGACTGCCATGTACAGAAACTAACTTTTATTTTGTTTGCTTTTTTCCTGAAAATAAAAGGAAATGAACAGATGAAACGCACATTGCTCTCTGAGCATTTTTTCTTTTTAATGACATTTACTTTCCCTTGTAATGCTCAACTTTTCCCTGTTGTACTCCCTAGGACAAGGTAACACTGACTATGAACTAGATCCAGTGAGAAACTCTCCCCTCAGATCGTTTTCCTGCCAGGAAAGGCAGGTTTGTTGCTATCTGAATGGTTCCTGGAGGAGGTTTGGCTTTGGCAAATCTTACAGGAGACCTAAGCAAGAATTTGCACTGGAAATTTGTGTTATTTTCTGTCACCTCAGAAGGATGCTTCTGACTTTTGGTGGAAGATTTAAGAAGGCTTAATGAGGACCAGTGACCAGTCTGTGGGTCTTTCAGGAAGGAAAGTAAAATTGGGTCTATATTTCATAAGGCACTTTGAGGTAAAAGAGGAAGAAGGAGGATATTAAGATGGACTTTTTCTTGCTACAATTTGATATGCATGAAAGCAATTTCCACAGCAGTTGCTATAATGGGAGTGTAAACATTTTTTAAACAGCCATCTACTCTATTTCTTGAGGAAAGAAAAATACATAAATAAGTAAAACCAACAACAGTGAAGAAAAAGTAGTGTCCTGGCTTCTGATCAGGAAGGGGAGAAAAAAATTAAAAGAAAGGATGGCTTCTGTACAACATAGAGGAGAAGAAAACCCCAGTAAACAAGACAAAACAGACCTAATTGGAAACAGGGCCCCAGCAGCACTCCAGGTTGGAAGGTAAGGGGAGAGAATGGGAGAGCTGCAGAGAAGAGTAGAAGAACGGGAAAACTCAAAGAAAACCAAGGGGAATTGAATAAAAACAAGTCTGCTTATAAAAGTAAACAGAGGGGGAAGGGAGAACATGCAAAGGGAAAACAGATGCACAGTGAGACAGTGCTCAAGAGACAGAGGGAGATGAAAGCAGTCTGAAACTAGAGGGAAACTTGGAGTGAAAAAAGAGAAACAACCAAAAAATCCAACAAAAATTGTTGGCAGCAATGCCTTGGTGACCTTCATACAGCGAGATGCCTCTGTTTATTCGGGTCCTGGCGAGGCTGGTGACATTTTATCGACACAGAAGAATTTAACACCAAGAGCACAGTGAGGAACATGGAATACAGTAACACTGGCTTACTAGGGATTGTTTTTAAAGTCTCTTCCCTGTTTTGCTTCAGTCATACAGATCTGAGAGGGAGCAGATGAGGAGCAAATCTGAAATTGGGTCATGGTACCTATTTGAGGTCTGGCTTCAGCCCAGAGGATCCAGAGAGAGACTGATCCACCAGCAGCAGCTGAGCATCCTCTTTCAGCAGGCTCTGGGTGCACATATCTCCCATAGCTTTGTTGGAAACCCACAGTGGTTCCAAGCACTGCAACACATGCAGAAGGTCTTCTGATGTGAGAAGTTTCTTTAAGCTGTAACTCACAGGGTTGGGATTTTTACAAGCCTGTTCTGGGGAGCTGTACAAGGAGGTTTAAAATATTGCACTCTCAGCTGTCCGTCCTTGTCCTCGGGCAGCTCAGGGTTTGGTGAGTCAAACTGACTCACTTTTACACAGATAGTATAGGACAAGGGGGAAGGGCTTCGAACTGAGAAAGAATAGGTTTAGATTAAATTTTAGGGAAGAAATTCTTGGCTGTGAGGGTGATGAGACCCTGGCACAGGTTCCCCAGAGAATACCTGGATACCCCATCCCTGGAAGTGTCCAAGGCCAGATTGGATGGGGCTTGGAGCAACCTGGGGTAGTGGAAGGTGTCCTTGCCCATGGCAGGGGGCTGGAATGATATGATCTTTAAGGTTCCTTCCAATCCAAACCATTCCACGACTCCATGACTCTATGATTCCATGACTCTGTGATTCTATGACTCTGATCATGACAAGGCATGGTGGACAGAAAGGACCTGTGCCCTTTTTTGCCAGACTCTATGGCATGTGTTTGTCTTGTTTCCCTTCAGAGTTTAGGGCTTTCTAGAGCATTGGGTGAGCCTTACTGACAGCACTGGCAAAAAGAGCTGATGACTGGTCTTGGAGGTCAAAGATATTCTCAGAGCAAAAGCCCAACATTTTGCTCAGCATTGTGTGATTTTGGGTTAGTGATGTAGCATTGAGTGCTGCTGCTGTGCTACTCCTGTGTAGTGAAAAAGCAGAGGATTTATAGACCAGACTTTTATCTTCTTCCTGCTTTCCTCTTGTAGAGTATTTAAATATGTCTGTCTCTCCAGTTTCTCTTATTGACCCCAATGGCTACGTCTGTATTAATAAAAAAACCTTGCCAGGAGCGATTCTTGTGCTTGGAGACTGACAGTCTGGTTACTTTCATCCTTTTAAACCCTATTTTCCTCTGAAACTGCACCCAGCCATCTTCTGGAAGTGGTTCCAGGAGTGTGCTTGTTCCTGCACCATCCTTGGGAGCAGCCAGGGAGAGATGTGGAAGCCTGATGAGGACAACTGTGGCAGCATGACAGAGGACACCATCAGGGACATCTGTTCAAGGAACTGGTTGTTCCTAATGTGACCAAGGTAAAGAGAAAACTGTTCTGTGACTGCTCATCTATGTCTGTGGGTTCTCACTGTTTTGATTCAAAACTAGTAGAGAATGTACCTGCCAGAAAAAACAAACAAACAAACAAACCAGAACAAAACTAAACAAACAAACAAAAACCAAACAAAACCAACCACCCAAAGAAAAACAAAACAAAAAAAAACCAAAACAAAACAAAAACCAAATCCAAACCCCAAACAAATGCTGGTACAATTTCCTTTATGAAAAAAAAGAGAAAAAATCCCGAATCCTTTTAGGACAAATCCCCGAAGACATATATAATTTCTTCACCTTGTAAAATTTCACTGGTTTGCCCTAAACCCTGGTGTTTGCCAGGAGAAATCTGGAACAAAATGAAATCTCTGTCTAAACACGAGAGGGGTAAAATTCCAGTTTCTTCTTTCTGTTTTGTTTAGAGAAAGGTAATGAGTGATTGTTTTTTGTCAGAACCAAATTCCCTCTTAGCCTAAGTCTCCTGGAAATGAATTTTTGGATCACTTTTGTTATAAGGAACAAACACCACATCCAGCAACCTTTGGATTTGGGACTTAGGTGTGGGCTTATTAACAAATTAGGACAGTACATGATGCTGGGTTGAAGATCCAAACTTGCCCTAATGTTCAGGGAGTGGTCAGATCTGTGGTTTTGGTTCGGCTCCATCGCTGGTTTAGAGGGAGGGAAGTAGTTTGGACTTTGCTGATAAAAGAGCCTCGTGCTTGACTCATTTCACACTGGTAATGTGTTAAATATACCGCAGCAGATTCATAGCGCGAGGGAGTATTTTAAGCATTGCAGTGAGTTAACTGAAAGGAACCATAGGAAATATATACCAGAAGTTAATTTTTTCCAGTTCTTTTCCAGCTCTGCACCCTGCCTGCATTGGCTCTTGTGTCGGGTGGCTTATTTTCACTTAGAACTGTTTTGGAATCATTATAAAACACAACTGGTGTGCCACAGGGACACGGGGAGTCTCTCGGCTTATATTTTGCAGATGTCCATAATTTAATTGGGCCAGCAGGTGACCAGGATTACAAGGTCACCTTATGATGGTGATCAGCTCAGGGCTCAACACGAGCAGCTCACACTGGGGCTCTTGTACCCACACTCAAGCCCTGAGCTCCACAGCCTTCCAGCAAGTCTGCTGTGGATATTAGATGCTCTCTGCCTGAAATCTGTCTGGAGGTTGAGTTCCAAAATCTGATAGTGCCTCCTGGCCCTAAAAAAAATGTGTCAATCCAGTGAGATGGTGGTTTTGCTTAAAGGTAAAGAAATCCAGGGAGTTTTCAGGTCTGAATGCAACAATCAGGGATGCTGGAGTTTATCTTGACGTTTGTTAGTTGTTAGTGGCAGTGCTTCCAGGGAGCTCAGCACATTCCAGGCAGCCACACAGCATCCTTGGCCTGCACGAGCTGGGAATTTAAGAACATGCAAACACTAAGGGAAACAGCAAAAATAAAAAGGTGTTCTAAACATTGGGTTTTTTTCCTTTGCCATTTAAAGTCATTTGAGTCACTACAAGTCAGAGGGTGGCAGATTCTCTGAGGTGGAAATATCCATGGGCAGGAGAGCTGCAGGGTGACCCAGGTGGGCATGGTGAGGTCACCTGGAGCCTGGGCTTGTCCCTCTGCAGGTGTAGGGAGGGCCAAAACCAAGAGGGTCTTGGCTGTAGCCTGGGCCAGAAAAGCCACTCTTGGGCAAAAGAGCCTCAGTGACAGTGGCAGAGGTTGTGACTGAGAAGAACACCAGCAGAGAACAAATGAAGAACGACTCAGGAAGTCACACTGAGGAGTGATGTCCCTTTGGAATGCCAGTGGTGCTGGCTGAAATGGCTGTGATGGCTGGTGACCCTTAAACTATGGGAATACAGCATCTCCTGTTCCACTGGAAAGCAAAATCCTGAAAGGCCAAGATCCTTTTAGGTGGTCCTGACCATCAGCATCTGGTGCTGTCCTGCAGCTTTGGAGAGAGGAAGGAGTCAGATGTGCCTTGGTTCTGGCCAGATTTAAAAATCATAGAATCATAGACTGATTTGGGTTGGAAGGGATCTTAAAACTCATCTTTTCAAAGACCACTGCCGTGGACAGGGACACCTTCCACTAAAACAGGTTGGTCAGCGCCCCATCCAAGCTGGCATCCCAAATGACATCACAAGAGAAAAGAGCATTACATGCCAAAGTTTAGTCACTGAAAGTCAGTGTTGCCTTATCCAGCATGGACTGAACCATTTCTGAGCAGAGCTTTTCACTCACCACCAAAATATTCTTTTGTCTATTCCCTTGGGGGCTGCTATGTGACACAAAAAGTCCTTTTCTCTTTTGCCAGGAGAAAAGCTTCTTCCAGCAGATAAGAGAACCATTGCAGTGACTTTCAGCAGAGCAGAGACAAGTGGATAAATGTTCAAAGGAAAAGATCAGGCAGCTAAATGTATCACCTGAGTATATCAATATATATTGATTTTTGAGGGGTTTCCTCCTAAATCCAGAAACTGAAATTCAGCCCTGAACTCCATATGACTTGGGCAGGCCTTTTGACCTTCTGGGTTTTCTATTTCTGAAGAATTATTAGCAATACAAGGTATCCTCAGTAATTCCAGAAAATGCCCCCATGAAGTAATCTGCAGATCAGAGAGAATAGGGTCAATGTCCAGAGATTGCAAAGGACTGTGTAGAAATGTTTTCAAATAAAGAGATATTACTTCCTTGGGGTAATCTTGTATTTCAGAGTCATCTCACACCACACCCCATGTCTCTTCAGAATGTGGCAGTGGCACTGGAAGCAAAACCCAAGTCAGATCTTGATACACAGATCTCTGCCCTTTCCATTAAACTTGGTGCCTTTAAAATGATTTAAATTATTTATACTAATTT
Source organism: Xenops minutus (assembly GCA_035221455.1). NCBI lineage: Eukaryota > Metazoa > Chordata > Aves > Passeriformes > Furnariidae > Xenops > Xenops minutus. The sequence goes on from JAWWEE010000105.1 coordinate 111,856,757, forward strand.
ATTTAAAATAAAGCAGACTGCTACCAATGCAGGTCCTCTAACAAACCCACAAACTCTTTGCATTTCTCCTGACAGATGCCTTACACAGAGACAAACTTCTTTTAACCAAATTTATGATAACTACGTAGGCTTAAGCTCCCGTGGCTGCTCTGAGAGTGCCGCTGGCACAACACAGGTGTGCTGAAGGGCCCTGAAGGCCCCTCTCCAGAGATGAACCTGTCTACTTCCACTGGGGCAGCAGCAGATCTGGGGGAAAGTAGCTGGTGCTGCTTCTCAGAACTGCTGCTCCAAGCTGCCAAAGGCATCAGTCACATCTCTCTGTGCTCCTCAGCTTTTATTTGGAGACATAAAGGGCAGGGACTTTAAAATATATAATAAATCCACAGATAACCACAGAGGTGTCGGTCCAGATTCAACACCACCTTTTGTGTCCTAAATCCAATCTGTTAAGGAGGTAGGAACCCAAAAAGGCTGCTGAGTGCAGGTTGGGGCATTCACACTGAATATGGCAGCAGCCCCAAAAAGGGTGGAAATATCTCGGCTTGAAACTTTTACAAGTGCTTGGGAGGGACAAGAGCTTGTAAGAGCCTGGAAGCTCAAACGATGCTGAGTGTGGCTCAAAAAGCACTCCCTGTGGACAGACCATCCTTTCGACACAGCCAGAGATTCCCCACTCGCCTTTAAAGCCCGTCGCACGCTACATGTTGCATTGATTGTGCACAGCAGCTGAGAGCTGAACAAATAAGCTGCCGCTGCTGTGCTGGATGGGGAAACATCCTGGTGTTGCTATGACATTCCTTGTCAAGTTTTCAGGCTCAAATGGATCCCACATGGGGCAGAGCATCAGGCTCCGCTGGCAAGCGGGAGATTTGGAGGCTGGAGCGCTCCCCATCTCCTGTTCGTGGAAACAAAGCATCTTTTATGCCTCCTCCCAGCCAGGACAAGGGGCTGGAATAAATCATCAAGTGACCCAGCCACTCCCCTGCTATTATAACAAGCAGCTGGAGGGCCACCAAACCCGGGCACCGCTGCTCGTCAAACAGGCGCTTTCCCGCTCGCCTTTTATTGGGATTCACTGGTGGCACTCTGGGGGTTTGTCGCTTCTTTCTTTGCCTCCTACTGTCCAGAGACACTACCAGTAAAACCCCAAAGCGATATTAAAGGAGGGAGGCTGGGCTGGCAGCCAGCTGTTGCTAACAGATGTGCCTGTGAGCATCACAGAATAAGCCAATTTAGCCGAGCCAGCCCTGCTCGCAAAGAGGAGCCCATTGTTCCATGGGGCACAACAACCAACTGCAGGGGGTTAAATAAATCCCAGGGCACACAAATTCAAGCTGTGGAAAGCTTCCAGAAAGGTGCTTATTGCTGCAAAGAGAGGTTGGGGAGCTCTCTGGGGCAAATAGTATGTGTTCAAGCACCAGCACTACAGCAACAAAAATATATCGTTGCATTTTTAAGCTATCTTTGAAGATAAAAGGAGTGAAAAGTGCATTTAAGGGGTTGAAGTGAAGTTTCCCATGCATCCAGGTTGGATGGGGTCGACTGAAAATCATAGAATCATAGAAAGATTTGTGTTGGAAGTGACCTTTAAAGATCATCTAGTCCAAGTCCCTGCAAGAAGCTGGGACATCTTCAACTAGACCAGGTTGTTCAGAGCCCTGTCCAGCCTTGCCTTGACTGTTTCTGGGGATGGGGCATCCACCACCTCTCTGCCAGGACTTATATGACCTTGAAGATGAAGGAGGTCTATGGGGGAGTCAAAAGCAGATGCCCAAGCCTTTTCCTGATGTTTTAAAGCCCCCGTCCTTCCTCTTGTCTGGAGTCTGTCCTGCACTACACTGAAGTGGTGGCCACTGCAGCCCACAAGGACTTTCTTCTGCCTCAAACCACAGCCTCAAGGAGCAGCAAAAAGGTGAATTTGGTGATGCCCTGAAAACCAGCTGCTTTTCTGGGCCTGCTGCCTCTTCTCCTGGAAAAGGAGAGGCACAGCTGGTGGGAGGCAGCTCCAGCTGGGAAGGTGGGGAGGGTGAGAGGAAAACCATCAGGGAAGTGCCTGAGCAATTTCACAGCAGAGGCAGCGTATGAAGTTGCCTCGGTTCGTGGTCTGCACTCTGGGGTCTGTCTGTGGGAAGCCTGCAGGGGTGTTGCAACCTGCCAGTGCCAATAAACATCACCACAAGACCAGAGGAGCTCAGGGCCTGCAATATGAAAGGCAAAGAGAGGAAAATTAGAAGCAAAAATATGAAGTTAATAAAAATCCTTTATCCAATCAGACTCTAAAGAGAGCACTGCCACAGGCTGGAAGCAGCAGCCGGGCGCTCCGAGCCCTCACTTTGCTTAATTACCTAATAGCTTGCAGAGCCCCTCCAGTTTTATGAGTTGCACATTTATTTGCAGCTGTCCTGCCTTGCAGGAGCCATGGTAGCTGGTGGGGGGGTGTCTCTACTTGTGCCCCCTGCCTGGATGCAGGGCAATGGGGCTCCATGGCCCAGATGCTCCCCATCTCGAGGTCTGAACCAGCTAAATCCTGTTAGGTAAATAATCTTTCTTATAAACTATATACGTTGCCCACTGAGGGGTATATATCCCCCCTCCCTGCTGTTTGCACAGCAGGCCCTCTGGGTGGTTTATCTGAGCCCCTGTTCCCAGGACAGGGAGTTGATGATTTCACGAAGATCACAAACTGTGCCTGTGGCTTGCTGGGGGCTGGCACAGGCTTTGCTTTGGTTTTCCTGCTACAAGACAAGCCCTTCCCAGCTCAGCTCCTCTCTCCTGCTGGGAGCAGCTCCCAGAGCAGGAGGTGGGTTTGGAATCTCTGCTGGGGCTCTGAGCAACCTGGTCTAGTTGAAGATGTCCCTGCTCCCTGCAGGGCATTGGGCTAAAAGATCTTTAAAGGTCCCTTTCAACCCAAAACTTTTTGTGATTCTGTGCTCGGAAACCTTTCATCACTGATGGGTGCATTGTGCAAGGCTGGAGCTGGGCATGGACAAGGTAAAACCACATTTTCCCAGAATTTGGGCAGCACTGTGGACCCTGATAAATAGTAGTTTTTAGCACAGTAAATATTTTATTTAGTTCCAGGTCAGGATGATGCTGAATCTAGTGTAGTTTTCCTCCAAGCTGGACTGATGAGGGTGTGTTGTCTTTCCCTGTGAGATGAGATCCTTGCTGCTTTCTTGGGCATTTTGTCTATGTGCCCCATCCCAGCATCCCAGTTCTGCCAGAACAATCCTACTGTGTCCCCATCCAGTGATTGAGCTGCAGGCATAGGCATTTCAGAATCCTTCTGCTGGCACCATGGCCAATCCAAGCCCTTCCTCCTTCAGCAGGTGGTGAGGTGCCCCTGTGCTGACAAAGGACTGGTCAATATTTGATGCCTCAGTGTGTCCCAGGAATAAACAATGTATGGACACATCTCTGATCGACAAGAAATCCTTTAGGAGGTGCCCATGACTGAGAACTTTGGCTCTAATCAACACCTTGCTTAGCAGACCAAAACATAAAGGTACCCCCTGCAGCAGAGCTTGTCCAGCAATGCTGAGTTGTTACTGCTGGCCTTTGTTTCCAGCCCTTTCCTAGGGGAGGATATGTACCCATATAGCTATGGAAAAACCTGATGACTTTTTCCAGGCTCACAGACCCAGAGGGCAGGAGTTAAGGCTGACGTGCAGGGCTGAACACTGACCATCTGGAAGGAGCTGAGGGCTTACTCTTGCAGCTGAGCACCATTAAGCCCACCTGGTCAATAATCCCCAGGAAATTGAATCATATCACAGAATGGGAGGATAAATGGGTTGAGGGGACCTTGAGGGATCATCTTATCCAACCCTCTGCAATGTGAGAACATCAGAGAGCCTTTGTTCCAACACCTTTTGGTGTTACAAGCTAAAAATGAAGGAGGGGGAAAGGAGAAGAAGAGAAGAGTGATAGGAAAAGGTGAAAGGGTTTAAAACGAAATGAGGGGAGATTTAGATTAAATATTAGAAAGGAATTCTTTACTGTGAGGTTGGTGAGACACTGGTAAATATTTCCTAGAGAAGCTGCCCCATCCCTGAAAATGTTCAAGGACAAGCTGGATGGAGCCATGAGCAACCTGGTTTAGTGGAAGGTGCTTTTCCTCAGGGCAGAGTGTTGGAATGGATGATCTTTAATGTCGCTTCCAACCCAAACTATTTATGGTTGATTCTGTCATAAATGAAGAGGGAATATTTCTTGTGGCACAAATTGTCTCAGCAAAAAATTTCTCTCCAACATCTGATTTCTGCAGGTACCTAAGGGAGATCTTTCTGCTCTCCTGTCTGTGACTGCCAAAAGCTGATGGGCCCCCAGTAGGCATCTAAATACCACCAAAAATTTGACTCTAAATGCTCTGGGGATAATAATCCTTCCTTCCTATCACCCCTTTTTTTGGTGTCCACTTGGACTGTAAATCATCCTCTGTACAAGCTTTCCATACCATGCTTGCATTCATCACAGCCCTGATTTTGGTTAGAGCTTCTGACAATTGCCAGAAATACATTTAAAAAATATTAATAATCATCCCTTGGATGTCTGTAAGTGAAGAATAATGCAGAATTCAGACACAGAGGAAAGTAAACTGATGTGTTCAGGCAAACTACCAGTGTTGCTTAGGGACACAGAGTCATAGAATCACAGAATGGGTTGAGTTGGAACAGACCTTAAAGATCATCCAGTTCCAACCTCTACCTCCAACTAGACCAGGTTGCTCCAAGCCCCAACCAACCTGCCCTTGAACATTTCCAGGGATGGAGCAGCCACAGCTTCTCTGGGAAACCTGTGCCAGGGCCTCATCACCCTCACAGAGAAGAATTTCTTCCTGATATCTAATCTAACCCTGCCCTCTGCCAGTGTGAAGCCATTGCCTCTTGTCCTGTCACTCCAGGCCCTTGCCCAAAGTCCCTCTCCAGCTCTCTTGGAGCCCCTTTAGGTGTCGGAAGGAGGCTAAGTTGTCCCACGAACCTTCCCTTCTCCACGCTGAACAACCTCAACCCTTTAAACCTGTCTCCATAGGAGAGTTACTCCAGCCCTCTGATAACTTAAGTGGCTTCCACTGGACATTTTCCAACAGGTCCACATCTTTCTGGAGCTGGGAACCCCAGACATGGATGCAGCACTGCAGGTGGGGTTTTGGGACATGGTTTTGTGGTGGACTTGGCACTTCTGGGTTAATTGTTAGACCTGATGATCTTCAGGGTCTTTTCCAACCTAAATAATTCTGTAATTGTATAAATTGACTTTTAATCTCAATTTGTCCCATTATCCTGCTTTTATGGTTTTACTCCAGGCAATCTGACAGCAGGTATTACTTGAACACACTGCTCAGAGTGAATAAAACATTCAAAGTGTGCTCGTTGTGAGCACAGTGGTTACATAGACTGAAGCTGGGTTTAATGTCAGATCTGACACTTGTCCCTTCAGAGGAGATGCCCAAGCAACAATAAATGTTGCTCCTGCTTCCCTGTATCTCAGTCCCTAAACCCATCTTGCCAGGACATGATGCAGTGAGTGCTGGCTCTGCCTCTTTTATGAGCTCATCACACGTGAGGATTTGTGGAGACAGGGGGGATTTGTGAGCTGCAGACACTTCTCGGTGGCTGCAGAGGGCTGGTCCATCTGCTGCAGGGTGTACACTTACGTGGAGCCACTGGGGTTGGCTGCCAACTCCCAACAGACAGATCAAAACAGCATAAAACTAGATTAGTATCCCAAGTCCAGATGGAATTCCCTGACGTTACCCCTTAAAAGTTTCAGGTGGAGGATAAAGAAAAATCTTGTAACTCGAAACCTTCTGATGTCCAAATTGTTATGTTACATAGGAAATCTCCTTCTTTCTTACAGCCCCTCGTGGACTTTCACTGATGAGTGACTGGGCCATCTGTTTAATTTCACGATTAACAAGTGTGTCGTGCAGCTACAAACGCTTTCCTCCCAGCGCTGTCCGGCTGCCCATATCTGAAGTGTAGCTGAGTTTGGTCCAAAAACCGCAGCAGGGCGTGTAATTAATAAGGGCAATGTTGTGATATGATAAGCACTGCAGTTTAGTGTGTGGTTGAGCCCATTGTTAACCCCGGAGCTGTTAATTTCAGGGTAATGTTTTAAGCTGATTTACATGAGAGATAAGCGAATTCATCTGTATTACAGTAATAAGACCACTTCACACTTATCCAGCTGCAGATCTTAAAGCAATTTATAAGCATTAATGAATTAATCTCCATGTTCAGTGAGGCTGCAAACAAGCTTACAGTGTCATAGCCCCATTGCTAAAAACCAAATCCAAAAGAGTGGGAGAGAAATCATTGTTTTATCAGAAAAAACTGAGAGAAACTGCCTCCACGTTTTATCAGGTGTTGTAAAAAGCCTATTTTGGGACTCTGTCCTTCTTTTGACACCTGGGACAAAACTCACTCTAACTTTGATGTCCATTCCGTGCTAGGTTTCTCCTTACAACTTTATAGTGAAATAGCCCTTTACCAAAACACAGAGTTCAAAACACAGCACTGATAAATGAAGGGGAGGGAGCGGGTAAGGTTTTCCTGTGGTGTTCCAATCTATTCTTGAAAAAATGCCTTTTATGCCCTATTTACCTGTGTCTGTGTCTTCTCTGTCTCTACTCAAAAACAGCTTGAAAAAGGTCTACAATTTTCACCAGTCAGTCAGGGTCTGTTTCCAGCTCTGTGTAATCAGTTAAAAGGGTCCTCATGCTTCACAGTGGCTCTAGGTCAGACCCCAAGGACAAATGCTCCTTCTTGTTTAAGGTCAGGTAGCTCTGCAGTGAGCAAGCCAAACCCACAGAGTGAGACAAAGACATTTTAGTTGCCCTACAAAAAAACCTCTCACTGATTAATTGGGACTTGCTGCATGTAGGTTTTGCAGGAGGTGGTGGTGCCCTGCAGGCTTTATTTCATGGTGGGACGGGCAGTCCTCAGTAAGGCAGCTGAAATTGTTGCTATAGGGTTTCATAGCAGGAATACAGACTCAGTTAGATGTGACCCTGATTGCTCATGCCAGGCATTTGACTACTCGGTTGAAAGAGTAAATAGGAACTTTAAAGCCTCATCAACCAAATATACCCACAGCTGGAGAGAGTCCCTACATGGTGTAGCATTTCCAGGAGATGGGCAAGATCGACTAGAGTACAAGTCAGATGAGGAGCAGCTGAGGGAGGTGGGGGTGTTTAACCTGGAGAAGGGGAAGACTAGGGGGACCTTCTTGCTCTCTGTACCTCCCTGAAAGGAGGTTGTAGCCAGGTGGGGCTTCTTCCAAGTAAGAAGAGATAGGATGAAACGGCATCAGGGAGGTTTAGATTGGATATTAGGAAAAATTTCTTCACTGAAAGGATGGCCAGGCATTGGAACAGGCTACCCAGAGAAGTGGTGCAATCACTATCCCTGGAAGTGTGGATGAGGCACTTGGGAACATGGTTTAGTGGTGGACTTGGCAGCACTAAGCTAACAGTTGGACTTGATGATCTTTTTTAACCTAAATTATTCCATGGACTAAAGAAAGGAGCTGTAGGAATCCTCTCTCTTCACATGGACAAAGACTCAGAGGAACATCCAGCCAGATTTGCTATGAGCCCCACAACCAGCATCAGTGGGGTTCACCCTTTAGGTGCTCTTAATAAGTGACCATGTTTTCTAAAGCTTCAGTGACCTGCTATGGCCATGTCTGGCCACCAGCATCACAGAATGATGGTCTTCACGTGCTCTGCCCTCACACCTCAGGGCAGGGTCATGGTCTCAATTTGGACTCAATGATCCTAGAGTGCTTTTCCAACTTTAGTAATTCTGTTATTTTATTTCTGACAAGCCCTGAGGACAGGTCCTTCTCCATGGAGCACTGAGACAGGAATTGCATCCTCTGGTCATGCCCCAAAGGCCATCTGTGTGCTGAGCTGCCTGTGCCCATGTCCACCTCACTGCATCCCAAAACAAATCCAGGGCTCTGCTGGCAAGGAATCACAGGGATTCCAAAATTCACACTTACGTGGTGTTGGCAAGGATCTGGTTATCCCAAGGGCTGACTTGCTGTGCATCAAGATATTAGAATACAAGTCTATAACTCTTCCTTAGTTACTAGGAGAAGGGAGTGGCCAAGCTGGAGGAGTCTTATTGAAGAGACTGTCCACCATATGAACAGGGTCCATATCACTGAGATTCAAAGTGTCTGGGGCCAGCCCTGGAGAACACACCCATACCAACCTTTTCTTTCTCATCTTTTCCCCAGTTTCAACATAATTTCTGCATAAATCCCTGTTGTTTCTGGCTGAGATTCATGTAGGCATTACCTGTGGTTCACGGTTTTGTGTCTGAGGAAGTGTGATGTGATTCCAGACGCAGGTTTTTAATTGCTGGTATCACCAAAAAGAATGTCTTATGAATCTTTGTAAAGCCTGCTGAGAGATAGGGACCCACAGGAAAGAGGAAAGCTTGCATTCATCTGATTGGCATTCCCTGATGTATGAGCCAGGACACTCATCATAAGCCCTTCTCTCACAGACAGAAAATAATCACTAACAGGAACTTTCTCCCTTCAGCTCATCTGAAAAAACCCCCAACAAATAAGTGTGCCAAGAAAACTCCTATCCAGGGCCTCCTAGACACTTTCCCAGTGCCAGAGGATGATCTTTGAACATCTGTTCCAGCTCTGCACATGAAAGGCTCACAGGCACATTAGTTTGCATGTCCAGCCATCCTATCTCCAAGGGGGATGCGCTCATCACTGACGGAGCGCTGAGCAGGATGCCATTGTTCATGCTGCATCCAGGTACTTGGCAAGGCAAGCGGGTGACGATGTTCTTGGCATCACACCTGCCTTGTGGAATCAGCCACGGGGGGGATTTCTGCATTGCTATCTCACTGTGCTGCGGAGGAGAGCGGCTGCGAGCTCACAGCTGGAGCTGGCCGAGCCCAGCAGCTCAGGAGGGAGGATTCCATCTCTCCTTTCAAGGCAGAGCTGTGAAAAGTCTTGCACTCGATGGGTTTTTCCTCTCTAGCTGGATTGAAGATGCTCAGTGAACTTGCTGGATGGTCTTTGCTTCAGTTTCTGACATTTTTTAGGTAAAGTGCTTCCCTGGGAGGGGATGGGGGTGTCTCACGGGAGGTGACACGCCACCCTGGTCCCACCAAATGCAGCTAAAGGTTTGCTGGTGGCTTCAGAGCAGCCTCAAAATCACCAGGGCAATGCCAGGAGCTGAGTCCAGCTGTTGCCAGCTCCTGTTGGTTTGCTTTGACTGCAGAAACCACCTTCACCAAAGCAGCATCCTCCCTTTCCTGTCAGCCACCAGAGTACCAGTTTAGATTGTTGTGAGTTTTATAACCACATTTTTCTACTAAATTTGCTAGAAATCACCCCCGAAGGTCAGTTGCCTGAAATGTCTTGTGCTTCTTGGTATATGCCCAGTCAGAACTTCTCTCAGTAAGCAAAGCCTCCCAGGCCAGCTCTGTCAGGTGAGTCAAGTGTGGACTTGTCTTACCTAAAACTCTTTGGTCATTTGTCCCCGCTCTTATCTCTTATCTCTTTTACATATTTATTTCAAAGAAAGTGTTAGGATTGTTCTTAGGCCAAAGTTGAGTTCAGTCCTCTATTATATCTTAGAATCACAGAAATATTTAGAGTGGAAAAGACCTCTAAGACCATCAAGCCCAACCGTTAACCCAGCACTGCCAAATCCCCCACTAAATCATGTCCCCAGGTGCAACATCCACAAGTTTTTTGAACAATCCCAGGGATGGTGATTCCACTCCTTCCCAGAGCAGCCTGTTCCAATGCCTGAACATTCTTTCAGTGAAGAAATTTTTCCCAATATCCAATCTAACCCTCCCCTGGTGCAACTTGAGGCTGTTTCCTTGCTTCCTGTCCTTGTTACCCAGATACTAATCTAGCAGTGTGCCCCTCTTATACTTGGATTTAAGAAGTTTTATGTGGTGTAGAAAACTACCTGCTGGAAACTAGACAGAGAACAACACCTAGCTGCACACAGGGCACCAGTGACAGTTTTTGGTCCCCAGTGGTGCAGTCTGGGGTTACATCTCATTAGTGGAAGCTGAAACATTTCTTCCTGGGCCACATGCAGATCTGCCTGGCTGTGGGACTACATCCTTCAGAACAAGGAGACACAGAGATGGGGCAAAACTCAGTCCTAAACCTTACCAGAGCATCAATCTTTCTCTCTCTTTTTCTCAGTCTCACCTCATTTAATCCAAACCTTACTTTCCAATTTGCAGTAGTGGGTTATTTTTGTCTCTGCAGACACAAATCCAAATCCTGATCTCATTAGTGCTAGTGGCAAAACTTCCAATAACTTCAACTGCACCAGGACTTGGCTCGGTGCGAAGAAAATGTTGTTCTGAAGGCAATATGTACTGCCACAAGGATTCAGACATCCATAAATCCATCAGGCCAATGAGTATTTCCATCTGCCATCCAGCATTCGGAGTGGGGTGTGTTAACAATATGAGCTCGAGAGTGAAAGTTACCAGCAAATACATTTCTGTAACCATTTCTCCCACTCTTATTGATGAGGTTTTTGCATTTACTGGCAGGAGGATAAAGAACAGCTTCCACAGTACAGTAGTTTCTGAGAAGGTTGGGCTCCTGGGACAGCAGCTTGAATGTCAGTGTGATGTACACCTTGAAAATGTTGTAGTTTGACCTGTTTTAAAGAGCTTGGTTTGGTTCTGGGAGAAGCTGAGCATATTTCCCAGCTCTGCCACTGACCTCTTGTATAATAATTTGGTTTCCTTGTGCCTCAGTTCCTCTGCTACAGCGTTTCCAACTGCAACCCTTTGCCTATGCAAACTTTCAGGCAAGGCTGTAATATGAATAACAATAATAGCAGCAATAACAATACTGAAAATCTGGTATATACACTGCATCAAATCTCAGCCACCCACATCTGGCCAGCTGTGTTCTGGCAGGACTCTCACAGCTGAGCAGCACACACGGGAACCCTTTAGCTGGCAAAAAAACATCTTTCCCTTTCCTGGTGAGTAATTTTAAGGACTAGACTGGTAGCAAAGCCAGAGTGTAACCTGGAGGCAATTTTGCTGATGTTCTGAAATGAGTTTTATTTAAGTCCATAAATGTTTTTGAGCAGTCTGTTTTAAGGGAGGCCAGAGTGCCCTGGGGTGACTCTCTTTAAAGAGCTTTGTTTAGTTAAGCATGATTTGTAAACACTGTCTGTCGGAAGTGTAGCTGCCACTATCTTGGAGAAGTGGGCTGAGAAATACAGGTAACCTTGTTTTTCTTAATGTGCTTTGAGTGTTTTCCTTTGCAATAACGTCTGCTAATGCCATGAGCCTGTGTGGCCACAGAGAAAGCCTGTTCTGCTGAATGGCCAAGGTCTTGGGCTAGATCCAGACATCTGTATCTTCAGTGGCCTATGGAATGTCATCATGGGGAGCAGTTGGCATTACTCTGGGATTTGGGGAGATGAACACCTTGGTGAACTCACCAGGTCATTTCTGAGCAAGGAAAATCCCTGACAGATCCCTTCTGCAACCACAGCTGGATGTGCCCCTGTGTGAATAAAGGACTCACTTCACCTCTTTGAGGGAGGACTCAGTTTATGGCACAAAGAATGTCTCACTGGGATGGAGAGCAGCCCTGAACAGACCAAAAAGGCCAAAGCCACAAATCCTGGAATTCATTGTCTGAGAAAGGAAATAAAAATCAGTTATTTCTATCTCTGTATTTGTATTTAGTGGGAGTTAAGACTTCTAAGTGACTTTGGGAAATACTCAGAACTGTACTTACAGTACTTACATATCTCCAAGCATGGACTGTAGGAAAACACGGTCACTGCTATTTCCTGCTAAAATCCCACAGTTTGGTTTCTCTACAAGCACTGTTTCAAGTGCTTTTGGAGGGCCCAGCCCCATCTTCCAGGGATCAGCAGCACTACTTCCACCCTCCAAATCTACTCCAGCAGCTCCAGTTTGGATAAAATTACAATCCAGCCCTCGTACTTCAGACCCAATGCTGATCACCACAGAGGGGAAGGAAGTAATTTTCTTCACACCATATTACTGTGTAGCCCCCACATCACAGATCTCGGTGCTGCTCTTTGTTTTGCATCCTTGCGGAGCATCCGTCGTGTCTGCTGATGGAAAGCCTGACAGAAAACCAGGCTGGACAGACCACCAGGATGCCCAGCTGGGATTTGCCTGCCTTAAGCGACTGCCTGCAAGCTTGGCTAGTGCCAGATATATTTTTCTAGTTGGTGGAGAGAGCGGGAGAGGGTCAGGGGATGATTCATCCCATGCTAAGAGAGGTGTCTGCGGCAGCCGAAATAAATCACCCTTTGGAGGCCCCAGCTCTGCGTTGGGTGTAGGTGGAGCCCGTAAGATTCACCTCTGTGAGATGCCAGACTTCTGTATGGCTGTAGTGGAATGAGGTGTTTTTCACCTCCCCTGGCCATAGATGCTGTATTCCCGATCCTCTGCAGCATTTCTCCTTCAGATGAATGAAATTCCAGAAGATTTGCTTATGCTTAATAAAAAAATTGCCCCGAGCGTGCTGCCTTTTACAGGTTGACACAGGACACCAGCGTGATATGGATGGGATATGGTGATAATAATAATAATAATAATAATAATTTCTATTTTGGAATAGGGAAACGTAACATCTGTAACTCAGCAGAAGGGGCCAGCAAGAAATCCTGTTCCAAAGTGATTGTGCACCAGGATAAAGTGGAAGAGGAGGGGAAGTTTTATTAATTATTGTGCTTGAACCTGAGTGAAATGGCAAACATTGCTGCTTTTAAAACTTCCCAGCTGTTCTTTCCTTTGTTCTGGTGACTGCTTGGAAGTTTGAGCAGTGATAAAAGCAAGGGCTCTTAAAGCAGTTTGCAAAGTTGTAGGAGACTTTAAACAGCTGGTATGATAAAACACCCACATTTCCCCTGACAAATGTAAGCTCCACCAGTAGCTTTTAGTGAGGGGATCTGTACCAGAGCCATAAAAGAAATAAAATGGTTAAGTGTAGAGGTGACATCCTGGGTTTTCCCAGTCAGTAAAGATATATCTAACCAGCCATTATCACACAGGTGCACGTATATCATTCCACATCAGACATCAAGGAAAAATAATCGCCTGGAGCGAGAGAGTAAAGTTCAATGAAAGTTTGAAAGTGTTACACACCAGCACTCCTGGAAGGATAATCAGACACCCCCCCGACCACCCCCCCAAAAAAAAAAAATAAATAAAAATTACTCCCATGCTTTTGCTTGGTTGATGAGTTTGGGTTTTTTGGCTGCATCAAATGAGATCTCCTACAAATCTGTCTTCATTAGACTTCTTTTAAAAACAATTGTACATTTCCTGGAAGCTCATTAACAGGGGAGCATTGCCAGGCTCTTATTCATAATGACCCTGATTCAACAAAGTGCTTAAACATGTGCTCTGGGCCTGATGATTTATTATAAACAGCACCCAAATTCTTTTCTAAGTTGTAGAGAAAACTAAGCCTAGATTTCATTTTCATTTTTGGTGAAAATTCTGCTCAGTTCCTCTTTTCTTTAACTTCATTTGTTTTCAACAATATGTTCAACATCTCCCTATCTGTGATTTCATCAGGCAGTATAAAGTCATGTTGAGCTCAAAATTCTTGGTGACTTCACCACTGCATCTGATTCCTCCATGTCTCTTCTGAAATACTTTCAATACCCCACAGGTTAAGAGGGCAGCAGCTTTTTGAGCACAAGAACATAGAATCCTAAATGGATTGGGTTGGGAGAGACCTCAAAGTTCACCTGTTCCAACCTCCTGCCATGGGCAAGGGTACCTTCCACTAAGGTACTAAATCAGCTTCCTCCAAGCCCCTTCCAGCCTGTCCTTGGACACTTCCAGGGATAGAGCAGCCACACCATCTCTGGGCAACCTGTGCCAGGGCCTCACCACCTTTTGAGAAGAGAATTTCTTCCTAACACCCAATTTAAATCTATCCTCCTTCAGCTTAAAGCCACATAGGTAAAGGTGTTTCATGTAGGTTTAATTTTTAATATTTTTTAATAGTTTAAATACCTTTTCCTATTTCATTTTATTTGCTAGAATAAATTCACTGTTCCCTGCTGAACTGTGATCCAGCTTTGGTCCTCCAGCATGGACTGTATTCCAAATCCCACCAAGGCACCAGCACCTACTGGTGTTTTGCCCAATTTGTTGCTACCTCACCATTCCTGTTCCCACTGGATGAGAGCTCTGACAGCAACTAATCCCTTACTACGTACCAGGCACTGTACAAACATGTAGGCAGAGATTAACATCCCTCTGAAAAGCCTATAACCTAAATAGATGAAATAAATTAGGAGGTGAAGTGATTTGCCAGGAGGAAAAGCTGATTTTTGGATTTGCACCTGATGGCGCCAGGACTCGGTGCCTGGCCATTAATCCCCCACTGACCAGGGCAGGATGTGAGTTATCTGCTGGAGGTCCACAGCTGGAAAACCTTCCAGCCACAGCTTTCCCATTGCAACTCTGCCAGGGACAAATCACTCCTTGCATGACACACAGAGTTGTACAAAGTCTCATTACAGAAAATGTCTTATGTTGTTGATCTTCCAAAGTCTTGTCACTGCCAGCAGGGCACCAGCTCCAGAATGAGTGGATTGTGCTTCCAAAACCCAATTAAAATCATTAGTGTCTCTCTCAGATCAGTTGCCAGAAGCTATCTTTCATGACAGCAACCTCACATTCCCCCTTGTCTGCTTGGGTACCATTAAGAGTCATTCTGAAGTTTATTATCTACCTTTTAAAATATAAGTCATGGTTATTTTATTGTGAGTAAGGGGACACATCTTAAAATGATTATGTATACCCAGATAAGTAATAAAAATGAGAGAGGTCAAGAAAGACAGGGTTTGTTTTGAATCTTATAATTGTTCTGTATCTGCTGCTGGGTTCAAGTCCAGAGCCTTTGCCAAACCTCCCAAAGTCAGATATTTTTGCTCTCTCTGCCTGTTACAGGTGGCAGCGACAATGCTGCTCAATGGGAAGGGGATGGAAGGATGAAAAAGGAGTTCTCAACCAGAAAAAAGCCACGAGACAATATCACCATTTAGGACTTCTTTTTTTTTTGCTCAGGTTTCTAGTTCCCTCATC
This sequence comes from Xenops minutus, assembly GCA_035221455.1. Lineage (NCBI taxonomy): Eukaryota > Metazoa > Chordata > Aves > Passeriformes > Furnariidae > Xenops > Xenops minutus. The sequence goes on from JAWWEE010000105.1 coordinate 111,871,879, forward strand.
CTCCACTGTTCCCAGCTTTGTGTCTTTTGGAAGTGGATAGAAACAAGAGTTTCATGCAAACTAGTCTATGTCTACTTGTGATATGGATAAAAACTTTGACAAAGATTTATACTGCTTACCTGAATACTAAAGAGTAGGGCTGCAGTAAGTCCCTGGACAGAGAAGGGTGGTTTAATTCACCAGACACACCATCAATAAATTAATATAATGCTGCTCACTTCTGACCCCTTACTTGCCCTCCCTGTTAAAGTATATTATCTTTGCCCTTCCTGGTTGGTATAGTGGATTCTCCAGGTACTGACACCGGGCATTCCAAGATCTGTAAGCCACATTACACCTGCAAAGTGTTGGGTGACTGCTGCAAGAGGTGCACCCATTTCAGCTATGCTGAGAGCTGCTTGCTACAAAAATTTATAGGGAATGGCCTTCAGCTGAAGGAAGGTGGATTAGATTAGATATTAGGAAGAAATTCTCTGTTGTGAAGCTGGTGAGACACTGGCAAAGAATGCCCAGAGAAGCTGTGGCTGCCCCACCCCTGGAAGTGTTCTAAAACAGGCTGGATGGGGCCCTGAGCAACCTGATCTAGTGGAAAGTGTCCTTGCCCATGGCAGGGAGGGTTGGAATTAAATGATCTTTAAGATCCCTTTCAGCCCAAACCATTCTGTGATTTTGGCAGTGAAACTGAGTGGCTAAACTGAAGGATTTGGGGCTACTGTGAGCAATTCTTTGACATGGAAACTCATGCTGAAAACATGGTTCTAATAGTTAAGTTCATTTCGATATTTTATAGAGAGTATTGGCTTAGTTCTGTAATAATAAATTCCAGTTTTTCTTCTGTTTGCAGCAATTTCACTCTTACTGGAAGAATCACTTCTGCTCTGTTTCCTACTCACTGATAAGCTCTGGTGCCTTCTATTAAATGGATTTATCCACCTATACAGTTTTTTAAAAGCACGGGATCACTGCAATTTCTCTGTATTTGTAAGTATATAAAATTAGAAGATGGGAATCTATGAATTCTGAGTGATTAAAATGTGGCTGAAGTAGCTTAACAACCCTGCTGTGCTCTGGCTGTTTAGGTGGGCTGACTTTCCAGGTCTCATGTAGTTCTGCCAAAACCTCTTGCTCTTACTCTGCTTCTCTTGAGCAAAAGGTGCAGCTCCCACTAATGATGATTGTTGGCAGCAGTGGCAGTGGAGAACTGAGGTCTCTGAGCACAGACCTGGCTGTAGGAATTTGCCTGCAGTGCCTGGGTGAGCAGCAGAAGACCCAGAGTCTTGCTTTGCCTCCAGCCAAGGCTGGTTACTGATGGTACTGTCCTTAGGAAGAAATTCTCCCCGTGAGGGTGGGCAGGCCCTGGCACAGATTGCCCAGAGAAGCTGTGGGTGCACCATCCCTGGAAATGTCCAAGGCCAGGTTGGATGGGGCTCTGAGCAACCTGGGCCAGTAGGAGGTCTCCCTGTCCATGGGACATGGCATGGGAGGAATTGGAAATCCCATGGCAGAGGGTTGGAACAAGATGATCTTTGAGGTCCCTTCTAACCCAAACCATTCTGTGTTTCTATGGTTCACCCAAGTGCATGTCTGAATGTTCTCAATTAAAGGGTTAACGCACTTTGCTCCTCAGCCTCATGCCCACAGCTGTAGCTATCTGCCTGCTCCTCAGTTCAGCTCTCTTCCAGCTGAAGCCCTGTTCTCCAAGTGCTCCACATGCTCTGGACCATCCCAAGACACCCGTAAGATGGGGCTCCCCACTGCCCCCCAGCCAAGCCAGTCAGTGATCATTCCTTCTGCTCAGGGGTGCCAGTGATTCCAGCACAGCAAAGTGCAGCTCTGGGCGGTTTTGCTCAGAAAGAATGATGGAACGAGTATGAGTTCTTTATGACTGACTCGTACAATGAGCATCTTCCATGGTGATGGAAGGTTCTGGTCCAGGTCCTGCCTCTCTTTGAGGGGATGCAACCTCTTTCCCACCTGGACAGGATACATAACAAGAACAATATTTCCTGGCTTTAGGTGTGTTGCTGCTCAGTCAGGATCAGCTCAAATTCCTTGAAATAGCCATTTAAACCCAAATATGTACAAACCTTCTGCAAGCCTGATCCCTGCCATGCAGGAAGGCTGTGCTTGCTGCAGTTGAGCGACACTGTTCAGTCACAGCCACCTCTGCATCCATCCTGGAGGAAAACAGCAGTCCAGCCACATTCATCAGCTCATAGTGAATGAATATAGTTGCTCTGTGTGTCCTTCACCTAATGACAGGCTACTTTCAAATGTTTTATAGCTTTTTTCTTTCTTTCTTTTTTTTTTTTTTTCTTTTTTGGTAGTAGGAAGCATCCTTCCAGTGAACATAAGACTATTTGATGTTACAATAAACCATTCTGCTGGCTCAAATCAAAGATGAGGCACTGAGGTGTTGTAAAAATCTTTGAATCAACGAAAGACAGCTGGTTGAATCATTTCCCAGATTTTCATATGACTCATAAATTTGTTACATAGTGAGGAAATTCCCTGAAAGCTTCTTGGCAGGCACTACCAGTCTGACCAGTAGCTAAGAAACACATAACCTTCCAGTTATAGGGGGGAGTGGTGTGGGGAGGAAACAAAGAACACTCTGCCTTCAGGTTTAAGCATGGGGTCAACTGGAAATGCATTCCTGACTCCAAAGCCAGAATCCTTCTGCACAAGGGGACAGGACATGTAAGGGACAGTTCTTGGTAGTAATGGCTCTGTCTATAAGAATCTGTGTCCTTCTTCTGTCTCCTTCCACCCACACACACAACTGCACTTGTGCACAGGAACACACATGGCCAGACTCCACGGGGGTGACCTGGTGGTGCATCAGTCAAATACATGAAATTAGACTTTGCCCCTGTTAACCAAGTACCATAAAACCAGAGAATGGCTTGGGTCAAATGGATTAGAAAGATCATCTAATTTCAATCTTCCTGCCATGAACAGGGACACATTCCACTATCCCTGGTTTCTCCAAGTCTCATCCAACCTGGCCTTGGACACTTCCAGGGATGAGACAGCCACAGCTTCTCTGGGCAACCTGTTCCAGTGTCTCACCACCCTCTTAGGGCAAGTGGAGCACTGGAACATGATAGGCAGCCTAAATTCTGTCTCTTTTGGACATCTAACGCATGACAAAATTGCATATGTTTCTGCCACCAAGATCCACATTTCTTTGGATAATTAATGATAAGGACCTTGGAGAGCTTCTAAAGGGAAAAACCTGTCTGCCATGGGTAGGTGGGTTGGGTATTTGTGTTTGGGGCTGTTTGTGGGTACTTACATTCCCTGCAAGACCTTCAAAGGTTTTATTTTTTTCTCTCCCACTGACTATACAGGGCCAGAAAAGGTTTTCTTCAAGGGAATCAATTAATTAGACACCTACAGTCTTGGCACAGGGTGGGGCCTCAGTGACATGGACCTCAGCTCCCTGATGTAGTTCCCCCAAAATCAAACCATATGAATAAACCCCAGCAACCATCTGTGTTGACACAAGCATTGAGCCAAGATCTTGCCTGGCACCTTAGAGAACTTTTGAGCCTGGAATTGTCTCTATTACCCCATAACAATGGAGTTTATGCACAAAACTTCCTTTGCTTCAAATGTTGCTGGTGCAGACAACTGCACCTGGATTGCTCAGTTATCCCTTCTTTGTGCCCAAAGGAAAGGCAGAACAGGTTTCTCTCATCCCAAGCTATGAAGTTGCATGTGACTTCAAGTATCACACAGATAAGCTCACAAGAAATTGTTTTCATGTCCCTCTGGCACATAAGGAATAAAACCTGGGACACACTGATGAAAGCTGGGGTGTAACATCCTTAGTAGCTCTACAGTAAAACTCAAAAATATAGCACTTGGCTGTTGAGTCTTTAAGCTCTGAGCCTCGTTGTCTTTTGAGGAACCCTCAAGGAACCATGGTGATACAAACTCTTGCACAGGGGCTGTGCATGTCTCAGGTTGTAGCAGAGAAGCTGAGGTGCTTTGGGGTGTTGTCAGGTCAACTCAGGGCCTTTCCCCCATCACTGGGACCACAGGAGTAGCCCACAAACCCACAGACCACAAGGAGTGTCTGCAATTGACTCCAGCGTGTTGGATTGGGTGATGGAACCGAGACTTTCCAGGTTAGAGAGTGTGAAGATGATGGGGATCACCTTGCAGAGACTTGGGGACCACCAGAGAGATGTGGGCTCAGGTTTGGGACCCGCCAGCTCAGGCATTTTAACTGGTGCTCCAGAAGTTGTGTGACCTGGCAACTCACCCCGTGGAGTCTGCGCACATTTCATTAATTCATTAGGTAGTTCAACAATCACGTATAAAAGTGCCACCAAAGCCCCAGTGCATGTGCACACACAGGCACATCTCATGGAACGTGGCTCCCTGCTCCCCAAATCCTGCTGTCCTTAAAAGGGCCAAAAGAAAACACAAATGACATTTAGTTTCTTCCCCATGAAAAGCACTTGTAGACCCTGACTAGCAAGAATGGATTGCATTTCAGGGGCTTGTTTATTCACCCGAAGCTCAAAAGATTTAAGAGTTTAAATAAAATGTCTGAATGAGGCTCCGTGTGTGTGTGAGCCTCTGAAATGCTCTTTTCAAGAGACAGACGTCTGACGCCTTGGAGGAGCTCCTTGGTGGCAGAGAGGGGTTTAGCAGCTTCAGTCGGGTGCAATTAAAGCTGCTCAGGGCTTCGAATCAGTTGACAGGACAGAACACTTTGCCTGGTTCAGCCCCATGTCACATATTTGTCACAGCTTCAGCTCCAAACTGCAGCACAAAACACGCAGCCAATGGCCAGGTTTAGGAGCAAAAATGTTCCTAGGAATTCAGAAACTGTACCAAACCGTTCTCCTGACTGCTTTCCAGATTAAGCCTTTTTTTTTTTTTTTTTTTTTTTTTTTTTTTTTTTTTTGTCTGTTTCTTTCGGTTGCTTTAATTTACTAGAGGAAGCAAAGGCAAATAGTTTAATCATAACCATCCCTAGGGGCAATTTAGAATCATTTTCTCATTAGTGTCTATAATATGCAGTATAAGTAATGTTCAATCAGATGGTTGCTACAAAGGCCTGTGCAGACACTGAAATGAAATACACTCCAAAACCATGAATAGCTGAATGAGAATAATCTTGTCTTTTTGTATCTTGCTTCTTTGCTGGTGGGTGAATAGGATATTTCCCCCCCCTTTATCCTCTTTCTGGTTTTGGGGGGATGAATCAAACTTTCTCCTAAATAGTAAAATCAAGTTAGAGAAGTGGAGGGATTCCAAGGCTTTTAACACTCCAGGGAGTTCAATCACAGACAGCCAAAGGCAGGAAGTATTTGAAGAAGGAGAAGAAAATAAAAACATGAGAGAGCAGGAAATACGTGCTCCATAAAGATGACTTAACTGGGAGACGTGTCACACATCCATAAGAAGGGTCCAACAGGAGTACCTGAGGGTATTTTGGGGGAGGCAGTAGCTTCTAAAGCTTCTCAACCTATGATGCAATTATCCCCCTCCCCCGTTTCATCAAACTTCCTTGTGTGGGTCAGGCTTGAAGTCAAACCATGGAAATCACTCCAGTTAAAAAGCAAGCTATGAAGGTCCACAATGATGGGGCAGGATGTTCTTGCATCACCCCTCCTGCCAAAGCTGGCACACAGGGGATCACACCTCAGGGTGGGGATGGGTAGATATGCAAATTAAAAGGCCCTTTACTTGGGTGGCTCTCGGCAGGTGGGATGGGCTGCTCAGTGACAGCTACGCCACATAACTGGGATCTCATGGGTCATCCTCACCATGATGGGGAGCCCAAAAAACACTGCCTGTGATCTCAGCACTAGCTGGGGGCTGAGGAAGGTAAATGTTTTCCTCTTCCCAGAGTTGTGTGCCTCTCTCTGTATGTCTCAGTAGGCTCTTGGCATGCTCAGGGTGGTACCTGCCAGCTTTATGGACCCTGTCTGGGAGAAGAGCAAATTCTGGGATTTCCAGCTGGCCCCAGGATGGTGTCTGAGACTGGATGTTGCCTCTTGGATAACTCAGTTTCTATAAAAAAGAATGCAGTAGCTTCACCAGCCTGCTTTTTATGGCTTGGAAGAGATACTGGTGCTGCTCCCAGCATCCACAGAGATCAAAGGTATGAAATTGGACTCCATAGCAAGGGGTTTTGCAGATCATTTTTCAGGATCATTCAATGAGGGTTTGAACCTCCCAAGTTTCACTTAATTCTTCATAACTGAATAAAACCAAAAATTCAAAGTGAAACTCAACCCAGAAATCCATGTTCAGCTTGGTTTTGGATGGAAACCAAAGGAAATCATTTAATCCCAACATGGTTTCTACCAGAAGCTCTGCTCTGGTCTGGGTTTGGTTGAAGTTCAGCTTTTGCTTCCCTTTGCTGAGCAGTTCATGTAAACTCTGGGATAAGAAGAAACAAATTCAGGAAATACTTGTGTATTTTCCTTTAACTGTTCAAAAATATCTCCTGAATTCTATCAAGCACATCAGTTCCATCAAATACATCAGTTCCAGGAACTACATCAGTCCAAACTCTCAGTAAATTGGAAAGAAGAGAAATTTGTCACTGTTTATCTTCAACACAAATACAGATATCCTAGCACTGGAAGAATTTGGACATGTAGCCTGCAATTTTTTCCCATAGGTAGAAGAAAAAGGAAACTCCAAAACAGATTGTTTGATTTGAGAAACAAAAATGAAAGGCCTAAATAATGTAATAAAGAAGTTTTCCTCTCATTTTTACAGTGTCTGAGGGAAGAAAAAGCATCACACTTACTGAAGGATTGGAGGATTTTTTTCCTGGATCTTAAAAATGATAGGGTTATAATAATATCCTATAGGGCAATGTGTTGGAGCAACTAAGGACAAGCCTAAATATTGCCTTATCTCCTGGCAAGGAAAACTCTGTTAAACAAGAAGATGGCAGGACTGTCCAGACAGTAGGTTAGTAGTGAGTAATGGGTATGGAAAATGGATGTTTCTTATTTTAGTTTAAGTCCCATGGGACACTGTCACAGGGAGGCATGTTTACAAGACACGCTTGTCCAGCTAATATCCCTCACATCCACTTGGCCATGAGAACATGGAGCTTCATGGGAAGGGACACGAAACCATGATTTGTGCTTATGGCATGAGCAGTTCTGTGCAGGAGTATTTAATTCAGCCAACAATTAGGGGCAGACTGAACTGAGAAGATGGAGCACTTGCTCCTTTGGGCTCACAGGTGGTGTCAATAGATCTGGACTACACAAGGCCAGGTTGGGCAGGGCTTGGAGCAACCTGGGCTAGTGGAAGGTGTCCCTGCCCATGGCAGAGGGGTGGAATAAGATGATCTTTAATGCCCATTTCAACCCAAACCGTTCCATGATTCTATGATACTACTGTAAATTGGGATTCTCCTTTGGGCATGCTGGGTGGCCAAAATGCTTATTTCCAGTGTTTGGGGTATGATTATTCCCCCTCAGGGAGCACTGGGCATCTGCAAGCTGTATGTTTTGGCAGATTCACACCTCGAAGATATTTCATGGAAATGCCACTCACTGAATTTTTGGTTGTCCCTCCAAAAATTCCTCATTAATATATCCTCCACTAATAAATCTTTTCATTGTTCAACCAGCTCTGTAGAAAACAAAAGTACCGTTGGGGGAGTGTTTGATTGTGACATTTTTTTCTACTGAAATAATGATCCTCCAATAAAGTTGGAAGGAGCTTGGCAGTGTAAAATTCTCCACTGGGATTGGATCCTCTTGAAAAGACTCACACTAATTTTGCCTTTGTAAAATTAATTTGAATAGGTCTTGTTTCACATGTGGTTGAGCTTCAGAACAGAGATTTACATCTGTGCAGCTAACCTGTGCTGCAGCACTTGTTGCTCCTTTTGACTTTATTCAGTGCACTGAATGCAGTACATAAGCATATTTTAAAGAATGTAAAAAAGCAAACCTAAAGAAAATATTTAAAATACTGACTCACACACTTGATGCTGTTGTGCTTCTCTTCTTACATCGACTGTATGCAAAACCATAATGTGTTTTGGCCAGGCCATTGTCGGAACAGACAGAGAATAATTACTGCAGCCATTTGTTCTGTTACAGAACAGACAAAAATAACTCATGAGTCACGACAACAGCGAACGCTGTGCAGCCAACTCCTGCATCCTATTTGCCATTTTCTAGCCTCCACAGAGAAGAAAAGATGTGATTTTGAGAAATGCCCTGGCGCTATCTGCAGTCCCTCCGTGGTGTTTACATAGCCAGGGCAGGCAGTGTCTGGCACTGCCTTTAGGGATGTGCAGACATGGTTTGGGTGGAAGGGTGTCCTGCTGCAGGCTGTGGAAATGGAGTGTTGCTGGATGGAGCTGGGAAGGGGTTGTGTTCATCAGGAGATACGGCTTGCAGGGCAGAGAGACAACCTCAGCACTGGTGAGGTACCTCAGGTCCTACGTCCAGTTCTGGGCCCCTCCATTCAGGAAGGACATTTTGGTGCTGGAGTGAGTCCAGAGAAGGGCAATGGAGCTGGGGAAGGGTCTGGAGCACAATTCTGATGAGGAGCAGCTGAGGGAGCTGGGGGGCCTCAGCCTGGAGAGAAGGAGGCTCAATGGGGAGGAAGCTTATTGCTCTCTACAAGTCCCTGACAGGAGGGTGTAGCCAGGTGGGGGTCAGGCTCTTCTCCCAGGTATTGAGAGACAGGACAAGAGGACACAGTCTTAAGCCGAACCAGAGGAGAGTTAGGTTGGACATTAGGAAAAAATTCTTCATGAAAAGGGTGATTAAATACTGGAATGGGCTGCCCATCATCGAATTATAGAATATCCTGAGGGACCCACAAGAACCCTTGAAATCCAGACCTGCACAGGACAACCCCAAGAATCCCACCATGTGTCTGAGAGCGTTGTCCAAATGTTTCTTGAACTCTGGCAGGCTTGGTGCTGTGACCTGTTTCCTGGGGAAGCTGTTCCAGTGCTCAAGCACCCTCTGAGTGAAGAACCTTTTCCTAATAGCCAACCTAAACATTCCCTGACACAGCTTCACTGTCACTGGTCACCAGAGAGTGCCTGCCCCTTCACTTCCCCTCATGAGGAGGCTGTAACCCATGATAAGGTCTCCCCTCAGCCTCTTCTTCTCCAGTCTGAAGAAGGCAAGTGACCTCAGACACTCCTGATGTGGCCATGCACTGCCTGGGGCACCCTGTCACCTCAGTGGGGCAGGCAGCAAGCACTGAGCAGCTCTGGACTCTACTCCCAGGCCCAAGGACTGCTCAGATATTTTTTATTTAACAGTGACTGGATATAAAATAAACAAATACAAACCTGGCCAGAGTTTTCTAACCTCTTCCTTGAAGTGCTCCTGTCTGCCTGGTTTGGGAAGAGGTGAAGAGGAGTTCAGTGCCTTGTTGCTCCAACACAAAACTGGGCAGCTCCTGGTCCAGGCACTGCTCAGCAGCAGAGAATTATGAGGATGAGTCTCTTTCAGTTGTGGCTGTCCCTTCTCCTGTTTTTTATTGGGCCAAGTTCTCTGTGGAGGAGACTTGAGCCAGAGGTGGCCAAAGACCAAACAGATCACCTGAGTCCCATCATCTCTGGGAGTGTGGTGATGCCAGACAGAAGGCATCTGAGGTCAGCCCTACATGTGTTACATGAGCACAAAAGCACCAGGACTCACTTTTTATTATTCCTTTTCTTTCAGTTCTGCTGGCACACATCTCGTGTGTCAGGTCGTTCCCTCACACATACACATGTGTGCACCTCATTACAGCTCCTTGTCTCCCTCCCTTCCTCCTCTTTGCCCACTTCCCTGCAGTATCCTCCTTCCACCCTGGGGTTTGGAAGCTGTGCTCAGCCTCGGGAAGAAAACTGCTTCCAGCTGTGGGCTGTGACAGGCTCTCAGCCGCTGAGCAGCTGTTCTGGGGCTTCTGCTCCCTAAACCAACAGGATGGGTGGGGAAAGGCTGATCCGTGCTGATCACTGTCTTCTGGAGGGGTTAGCTGAGCCTGGGTTTGGAGGTCACCATGCGCCTCCAAAGAGAGTTGTCCAAATGCTTCTTCACCTCTGTCAGGCTTGGTGCTGTGACCTCTGCCCTGGGGAGCCTCTTTCAGTGCCCAAACACCCTTTGGGTGAGAAACCTTCTCCAAAAATTCAACCTAAACCTCCCCTGACACAGTTCATGCTGTTCCCTCAAGTCCTGTCACTGGTCACCAGAGAGAGGAGATCAGTGTCTGCCCCTCTGCTTTCCACTGAGAGGAAGATGCAGACCTCTTTGATGTCCCAGTAGGTGCCTCCCAACCAGCTGCCATCTCTTGACCTCTCCTGGCCAACTCTTTGCGGTCATCTTTTGCTTGGTGCTTCCAGGACATGTGTCTGCCTGGCTCAAGCTTCTGTTGTGAACCCTTGTTTTGGCTGATTCAGCAGTTTCTTCAATTACCATCACAGCCACATCGGCTTGGCCGTGCTCCTGGGATCCCTCGCTCCTGCTGGAAGAAAGGGATGCAGACAGACGTTGGAGCATTCCCTGGTGATGCACAATCCGCCTCCTGTGGTCACTGGGTAACTGTAAAACTAAATCAGATCCCTGCTGTTAACCAAAAGGCATCTGCAATAAAAGAAAGTTAAATACAGTGCTGGAGGGGTTGTTTTGCTGCTAAAAACACATTACAGGACTCACTGGGAAATTGGATTCACTATTCTATCCTCATCCCCATGATTAAGTTCACCCCCAGTTTAATGTGATTTAGAATTAGGTGAGGTATTTTATGTTGATTGTAGGTTCAAGGATCTCATTTTTTAATTTTTGTTTTTTCTTCCCTGGACTATGGTAGCATTGCCATTATTAAGAATGACAGAATAAATGGCCTCAAGTTGCACAAGGGGTGGTTTAAATTAGACATCAGGAAAAAATTCTTCACAGAAGGGGTGGTAAAACATTAGAACAGGCTGTCCAGAGAAGTGGTGGAGTCACCATCCCTGCAAGTGTTCAAAAGAACATGTGGATTTAACACTTAGGGACACAGTTTAGTGGTGAACATGATTGTGGTGCTGGGTTGTTGGTTGGACTTGATGATCTTAGAGGTTTTTTCTAACCTTAATAATTCTATGATCCTATAAAATCCACAGGATGGGCTATAGCAGGCATGAAATACGTCAGATACAATTCTTTCTCTGCTGTAGAATCCTTCCCTGAGGTAGAAGATGGCCAGATACTCCCAACCTTCCTGTCTAGAGACCAGATAGGAAGCCAGAGCCAAAAACTTTTCCCTTTACCAGAATTTTGATGCTTTCCAAGCAATGCTGGATGGTTGATCTCTGGGAAAAGTGTGACTAAAGGTTCAGACCTTCAAATCCATGACAGGGTTGAAGGTTTGGCATCTCCCCCAAGAAGGCACTTTGTCACAGTGAAATGACACACTTGTGTCACTAAACTGCTAGAACAGGGACAGAAATTGGTCAGGGCTCTCTAAAGCAATGACTGGTCATTTAATGAGGTGAAAACACCCCATGGGGTGAGGGATTGGCACAGGGTTGGGATCTCCTGGCCTGGGGAAAAGCAGGGTCTGTGCTCTGATCCAGCTTACACCTGCAAGACTTCTGCTCTGGCTCCCTGAGGAAGCACTTCAGCCCTGACACAGCCAGGGATGGTGAGGCTTTTCCTCTGCTCTCCTGGTAACCTGGTCTTTTAATAATCAGTGGCTACACAGGCTGGTGGCTCTGCAGGACTCAGCCTGGCCAAGGCTGCAGGTGGTACATGTGTGGATCTGTTGGCTTGCAGGTCAGAGGTGCCAAGAGAACACCCACAGAGCTGTTCCATGGCGATGAGGCAGGTTTCTGTAACACCATAAAGCTCAAGGCTGGGTTTAGACATGTGAAGATGCACCACAAAGCAATACCCTTGGGATTTATCCCACAGAGCTGAGACCTGAGAAATCCACTTCTCCCATTTCCCAAGTCATAAGGGGGTGGTGCAGTTGGGTATTTGAGCCATGTCCAGCTCATCAGCTCTGGTGAAAGATAAGCACGTTGGCTGGGAAGGTTCTGTGCCCAGAGCTCCTTCCCTCCACATCAAGACAGTGATCTCTGAAGCACATGGGATCCACTGAGAGCTGGGGAACATTAGCATTTAAAGAACATTCCCGACTTCCATCAAACTGCTGTTTCTAGTTTTGCCTGTGTTTCCTCTAAACTTGAAGCAAGATGACCAGCATTGTCTCTTTTCAACTAAAGCACCAGGAAAACAGGGATTGAAAATCCTTGAGGTCACTGTTGGAGCCAAGATGAGCTCAGGATGTAGAGGCAGCAGAGTTTGAATAAACCAGCTGGAAAAGGGGAGTGAGAGTCTAGTTTCAGAGTTCAGGACTTTGTGAATATCTGTGTTCTCCACCTATACAGTCTAGTGAAAGACCCCACCTCTTCCCAAAGCCTTGGAAGTGCTTGGCAGGAGCACAGACCAAGGATGGACAAGCCTGTTCTGTGCTAGAGATTGATCTGGTTGAGTCAGAATTAAGAAAAAAAACGTGTGTGGGTGGAACACAATCTATAGAATAATTTAACTTCTATTTACAGTTATTTTATGGTCTGCCATGCAGCTTAATTAATGTGGCCAGTAAACTCACTCTTTTTTTAAGAACCAGTTACAGTGATTGTTCTGCCCAAGCCCTAAGATAATTCACAAACAATAATAGATAAGAGAGAGACAGCTTTGAAATCAATGCTTTACACAAGGGCCAGATATTACAAAGATCAGTACAATAATTAGGGGGTTTTTAAAATAAATATATCACACAGTTGAATTACTGCAGGGGTGCCTTTGTGTCTGAGACTCAACCAGTAGATTCAGTTCCTTTAATCAGAATTAGTTCTGGAATAGATTTTGCTGGCTATAGAGCTAAAAATGTAATCCTGGCTGGCTCATTCAGCTTTATTAAGCATCTATGACTATTTTTCAAAAGAGGATCTCTTTCTTCTCTTGACAGAAAGGCTCATCAAATACAGACAGAAGAGGAGAGGAAAGGAAATCTCAGCTCCATTGAAGCTGAAGCCAAATCTCCCATTGGTTTCACTGGGGCCACAGTCTCACCTAAGCTGCATAACACGCTTTAAAATGCTACTGGCCTGATAATTACACAAAATAGAACCCACATTTCTGTTTTGTGAGAGGAGAGGGAGCAAGAGCAGAAGAGGGGAACCTAACACAGACATTTGTCAGATCCTATGAGGCATTTACCAGTAGCATGTACTTGGCAAAAGATCTGATATAAGAACTGAATAAATAATAAAACAGTCTGTATTTCCTCGTGTCGCAATTCGTAAATGCTTTCAATGCACATAAATGATCTTAAAAGAGGTACTTGCATTTCCTTTGAGGAATCTTTGAGGAATCCAAATACATCAGAACCACGGCTACAGCTTGGAAACCTGAAAGTGATCTAATGAGGCAGACCCTGTCTAATCTGATATGTGAAAAACCTTTGACTTTGAGTTGAAAGCAAGATTTTTCTAACCCTGACACTTAAGGCATCTCTCAATAAATTATAATAAACCCAGACAACACCCCCCGACAACTGGCAAACAATCAAACCAGCTATGAGTAATCACACCAGCAGTAGAAATGACGCTGGAAAACGCTGCTCATACCCACTCCTTTACCTTTTCACCTACTCTGTGCATCAGTTGTGCCTGAGGCAGCAGGAATTGGTTAAAGCCACCTCATTTAAATACATCAAAAATTTAATGAGGCTTTCTGGAGGGGAGATGACTTATCTAAGGGCCTGCAAGCAACCAAAAAAGCAAAGATCCCCTTTTTTTTAATACACTGTTACTCCCCTTTCCTTCAAAATTATTGAAGTCCTGATTCAGCACAGTGTTTGGAGCCTGTGTGGAACTTTTTTAATTTGGAGTGAAACATTGTGTGCACTTAGTGGAGATATAAGGATGGATTGGATAAGATAGATGTCAAATATACTTCTAAGTCTTTTTCAGGAGCTGATCTCACTCCTAATGTCAGTGCAAGTCTTCAAGAGCAGCAGAACCAGGTATTCTGTGTTTGTAAGGAAAGGTATAAGCAAGAGCTCTAGGAAGGCAGAGAGCACAGGTCTGGAATCAGTTATAAGGACACTTTGCCTTTAGATGAGTATCTGGCTCTTTTTCAACGTGCATTTCGCTCAGCTAGGAAAATGGGGGAAATGCTATTTGATCCTTCACTTCTAAATCCTGCTTGGAAGACAGGTGTTGCTTTGAACCCATATTATGGAAGATAACTGCAAGCTGGGTTCTGAGATGAATGAGAGGCAGATTAAGTCCAGACCACAATAATCTCTCTTCTCCAGCAACATCACTGTCTGGGGTTACTGAAGGCAAGCCCAAGTTCACACACTGGTTTATGATACTGTTAGCTAGTTTGCAGCCAAAACAAAAAGTTCAGACATGGGTTTTGATGCATTTTATGTAGAAATCCATGTTCAGGCCCTGATCACAAAAAACAATGACTCTCCAGTGTTTTCATCAGGGGCTCTGATCCAGTCGGTTGGTTAGAGGAGCTAATTGTGGGTAGTTGTCTCATGTCAGCTACTGGCCTTGGAGCACTGCAGCCCATGTTTCACACTCACTTTAGGCAGTCAGTGAAGTGAGACATCCTCTGACAGAGGCAATCATAGAATCATTAAGGTTGAAAAAGATGTCTAAGATCACAGACTCCAACAATTAACCCAGCACTGCCAAGCCCACCACTAAAACATGTCTTGGAGCAGCACAGCTACATGTTTTTTGAACACTTTCAGGGATGGTGACACCACCCTGGGCAGCCTGTCCCAGTGCCTTACCACCCTTTTGTGAAGAATTTTTTTCTAATGTCCAATCTAAACCTTCTCTGGTGCAGCTTGAAGCCATTTCCTCTTGTCTGTTCTATCACTTGTTAACTGGGAGAAGAGACTGACCCCCATCCTGGCTACGACGTCCTCACAGGGAGCAGCAGAGCCAGGTCTCCCCCAAGCCTTTTCTGAGGACTAAACAGACTGCTCTCATCAGACTTGTGCTCCCCACCCCTCCCCAGCTACATTGCTCTTCTTTGGACACGCTGTTCTGCCCCACTTCTACTTTCTGCCTTGAAATTCGGCCCAATTCATGTCTGTTCTGTACGACCAAGCTGGATTAACACCCTTCAGACCAAATGTGCTGCCCCCAACACTTGTCCCAGCAAACAAGGGCTCAAAACCAGAACAAGCAGCAATGGGAAAAGACAAGATACTCCTTCTGTTGGTACTGGAAGTCTCTATTTGAGGCAGCCAGGGAACTCTGGTGTGTTCTGGCCATCCCTGGCTGCAGTGACTAATTACAGTGTTACACAGTGCTTATTCCTCTGGAGATTTGCCATCTTTGGAAGCGCGGGCTCCAGCTCTGTTGGATTTCTCACAGAGAACCTCCTGTGCTTCAGAGGAGTCTCCCCTTTACCTGATGATTTCTGTTGTCTGCTGGGTATGGATGAGACACCCAGCTGTTATAACTTAGCCCTGCTGTCCCCCTGGCTTTCCCAGGTACACGAATCCAACTCAATTGAAGTAAATGACAGTCTTATCAACTCCGTGGACTTTGAAGCAAGATCCAGCTATGGGATTGATCCAACATGTAAATGCTAAGCCTGATTCCAGGAAGGGAGGAAAATCATCTGCTGAAATTATTTAAAAGCTTGCAGATATATCTTGGCATGCTAAATGGAAATGCATTTCTCAGGGAGAATGTTAAATAATTTTCAAAATAATTGTTAACACACACAGCAACCCCACCTCTGTCAGTCGGTCAGGGTAGGGTTTACCCACTGCAGTAAAGTGTTCACTAGTTTGCATTGTTTATGGTTATACTTAGTACTGTTTTGGTAAGATCAAATCAGTGGCTGGCTTCAGAAATTTAAAATAAAAACTTGGTGTCAGGGTGTGTTGGTCACTCTTGTGTCCACCAAACATATGTATCCAATTCTGAAGCAATTTAGAAAGAGATTCATGGAGTGCTGTTTGGGACATAAACTGGGCCTAAGCCCAAGAAACAGACCTGGCAAGCCCAAGCTCCATCATCACCTATGTCTGGAAGCACTGACATCTACCAGCATCCAAATTTAGCTGAACAGATTTCCTAAGAAGTCCCTTTTAAGCTACCACACCTGAATTCCTTGATCTTGGGATCTCCTAGCCCAGGCCTGCTGGTCCATTCACATCCCTCTGGATCCAAAAGAAGTGAAATTTTTGGGGTAATTTTAGCAGATCTAGGACTGGCTGCCTTAGAGCAGCAGCTCAGGGCAGGTAAAAGGCTAAAGCTCTAAGGCAAGACACTTTATTAGTTTTCTGTCATTACTGAGATAGACAGAAACTTCAGGACTCTGACTAAAGACAGGGAAAACTGTGAACATGTTCAAGTGGTGTGTAAACAAACTGAACTACAGAAAACACTGAGCAATCCTCCTGCAGGTATTTCTCAAACAAACCCACCTCATATCTGCTGCTTTGCATTGGCAAATACTCACTTGCTGCAATTAATGACTGGTTAATTACATGTATTTCAAGAAAAGTCTTTTGGGATTGATCATTTGTGACTAAAACTATTAAGGCAGAGTGTTAGAATACCTGTCTAGCTCCCAAGCTGTCAAAAATACAGGACACATCAAAGAGGCTCTGCTGCAGCCCTAAAAAGAAAGGAAATAATTGTAGTTGTGGTATTGGTAAACCTACAAGGGATTTCTGTTAATATCTCCAGCTACCACACAACCACAAGAACTGTCATGATATGCCATGATTTTTCCTTTTGGGTATAACCATTCAAGCTAAAATACCCCATATGCTACAAGATTGATGCTCAATACTTTGTTCCAGATGTGCTCTGGCTTAGGTAAATATTTAACACATTTCTGGAAGTATGTAGTCTATAATTGCATTAATACTTCAGAAGAATGATGTACTGGTGAGTAAAGGGAAAGATATTCCAAGGTTGGCTGTGTACCTACTCCTGCCAGCGACCAGCAGATTTCAGGCAGGTTACACTTAAAAATAGCTGATTATCATTGGTGTCCATGGATGGCACTGAAACAGCCACACAGCCACAGACCAATGTCCCCCAATAACATTCCCAAGGCATGAAAAGAGTGACACACTGTAATCTGGGAAAACTGCAAACAGCAAAATCCTCATTTAAATTCAACTATGTACAAGAAATTGCATGATGCATCCAACTGGATGTATTTAATTGCAGAATTCTGTGCTGTTAACAATACAGTTTTGCCTTTTTCCCCCTGTGCATTTCCACAAATAAAATACTCAAAGTGCAAGAGCTGGAAGCAAGATGGATCCCTGAAGAAATGATGAACACCACCACAAAAATAAAAACGTGAAAGCATGTGATTTTAAGAAAAATCTAATTATTATAGACATCTCTAATGAGATGTCCAAGTGTGGCAAACTCCTGTATTAAGAGTATTAGGAATAGCTGACAAAATTTTCAACAGTAACAACTAACTCAAGTGTGTGTACTGAGAGGAAGGTTTTGAATAAAATGAAGAAAAATATCAAAGAACAGGAAATAATGTAGTCACCCCTTTCCCTAACCCCATCCTTACCCTTCAGGTCAAAGCAATGAGAAAATTACATCCCACTGAGATGTGGTGAAAGGAGAAGAGGAGGAAATAGGAGGATTTTTTTCCACATCCCACCCTGGGCAACAAAGCAGATGATTTTAAAGAATTAATACTCAGAAAATGTAGAGATACATTTTCCCCTGAAGTCTATAGGAACCATTAGGCTATTTTCGTAAAACTTACACCCACCCTGTTCCAGGATGGTGACATTATGCCAACTGCCAGTATGAGCATTTGAGCATCCTGATAAAACTGGGAGTGTTTAGCCCCATGCACAGAGGAACATGGTACTACCTGGATCACAAAGATCCTGCACAGCCACTTCCTATTACCAATTGCAAACTTGGAAAATAAAGGCAGCAGCAGGGGAAGGGAAGAAAGACAATTTACCAGACACAAAAAAGAGGGCTGGGATATGGAAAGATTCAGTTTTAGTTAAAAGACATTATTACTTCATTGTTTTTTAACATTCCAGGTTTATTCAAAAGACATTATTGTGCAGGCATGTATCTTACAGGTCTTAAGACTGATAAAACACTAGGAACAATGTGAGAACCCTAGCAAATGAAGACATGGCTAAAATCATACCAGAGTGATTTTTTTCTTTCAATAAAATTTTGGACATTTCAAACCTATTTTTAACAGAGCTACTCATACCTAGAGCATTTGGAATAGTCCATTAAAGGAACAAAAGTTGACAAGATGCAAACTGCAGACTACACTTGATTTCTGCAACTGCTGGCAAAAGCTGCTGAAGTATCTGCACACTTCAAAAATGTTACATCAGTGATAAATGGGATTTTGTGCTTTAATATTTTGCTTGAAAAGTCTCTTTATCCAACATGAAGTCAGCAAATCTCTGCTGGAGCTCCTTTTCTCTCTCCTGCTGTCGCTGCACATCTTCCTTCAGACACTGCAACGAAAGCATCATTAAGCAACCAGTCTGTTTTCCAACAGTCACATCATGAAGAGCTTGACCAAAGGTTAGGTTTTCATTCCTTCAGAGGAAGGGGTCAGAATTGAGACAGTTCATTGCTAAAATTACTTATTTTAAATATAAATATAAAACAGAGCAGCTGAGGTAAAGCATCAAGAATCACAGCTTTCTTACTTCAAATCTCAGGTATCTCACCCTGTCTTTGACAGAAAGGAGAGATTTTAAATTGGAACCTTGCCATGTACTAAAAGCAGGTGCTATTAGCAGCTATCAGCTGGTTTTATATATTTTTACTGTTATCTTTCACTAAATCAATTAACCACTTTAGAGTTTGTAAACACATC
Organism: Xenops minutus; assembly: GCA_035221455.1. NCBI lineage: Eukaryota > Metazoa > Chordata > Aves > Passeriformes > Furnariidae > Xenops > Xenops minutus. The sequence continues at coordinate 111,890,769 of JAWWEE010000105.1, forward strand.
TATCAGCATTTCTGAACCATCTCTGCAAAATCAGTTGTAAGAACTGAACCATTTTAGCATTTTTATAGCAAGTGGGTGAGATCTGAGACTCAGTGGTACCCTCTGTCATGGAAGAAAAAAGTGTTAAAGGAAAAACTGTGCTCAGGTGAGTACTTATTCCTTGGAAAGCAAGGCTGGCACTGGCTCAGATGTAGAACTGAGTCCTGGTTGAGGGTTGCCTCGTTAGAGGAATAAAAAGAGAATATCCTGGAGATCCCTGAACTAAGAAAAGTGGCTCCAAAGCACTGATTTCAGGTATATACCAGCATTTAGTCCACTGACTTTCAGGGAAGTAGGAGATTTTACACAAATTTTACAAGTTCCAACAGTAATTAAAACCAAAACAAGACAAATTAGGAGGGATATGGAACTTCTGCCGATATGCATTTCAGTTTATAAAATAAACCACACAAGGAAATAAGAAACCCCCAAAGTTAAAGAACACACTGGCAGATTAGTCCCAGCTTCTAATATGTATGACAGAACCTTAGATATTGAAGTCAACAGCAGATGAATCTTGTAACAGCCAAAAGTATAATTTTAAAAGAACATTAAAAGTTTGATACCAACTCAGGCTGTGAAGCTCAGAGCTCATGTCTTGTGAAAACATCTTTTCCACAGAGTGCCTGTGTTTGACCTCAGGTCTTACATTTGGGAACCTCACCTCCAGTCTCCGAGGGATTGCTGCATCCTCATGTTTCTTCAGCTCCTCGAAAGTTCGCAGCTCCAGGTGGGCCTGCTCGATCTGGTCCCACAAATCATTCAGCTGTTTGATGAGCCCCATTGCTCGAGACTGGTAACCACCAAGCAGGATCTTCAGCTTCTTCTCCATCTTGGCAGCCCTCTTTGCTTCAGTTGTCATGTGGCCTCTGTTTATCTGTGTTAAGGAACACAAGAACTGTTTTTATTTACCCAGAACTCAAAGTCAAGAGAAAAAAAGAAAGTTAAAATATTTGTGGAATTATACCAAATTGATCAAGTTCATACTGCACATTTTACACCAACCCAGACTTCTGGATTAAAACCTTTACAATATACAAAATACATTATTGCAGGGGTGAAGTCCAACAGCCCAAAGAGGGGTCATGACACACTGTGAGCACAGCTTTACAGACAGGAATTCTTACAGTTGCTGACCTAAGGAAGTAGCCAAGTCACACCATTGCTTGTTAGGCCACATCCCACTTACACAGGGGATGTAACTTGCCTCAGTAATGGAAAACAAAGTAAAGATATTGTGCTCCACCTTTTCAAAATTATATTCTTAATCTGCAAAAACAGCCACATCTATCCACACTTCTGCCTATTCCAACAGAGAAACACTGCAAGGGACAGCAGAATGACTATTTGAATGAGAACTAAATTCCACCATCCATCTGCAAGTACTTTCCTAGGACAAAATCCTGGTAACTCACAGAGGAGGCACAGGATAGTGACCCAATTACTTACTGCCTGCTTCTAAAGGGTATGAAAGACAAATCCTACCAAAAGACACAAACAAACGATACATGGTCATCTTGCCAAGAACAACCAGGTGCCATGAGGAGAACTCAATAGGTGGTGACTCCTCATTCCTGGTGCCACTGCAAGGCATCTCAGAAGGACTCTTTGATTCAGACCAGCTGAATGCTGGGCCTGATTAAGTGTCCAAGGCAAGGTTGGTCAGGGCTTGGAGCACCTGGGATAGTGGAAGATGTCCCTGCTCATGGCAGGGGGTTGGAATGAGATGTTCTTTAAGGTCCCTTGCAACCCAAACAATTCTATGATCCTATGAAACCAACAAATAACACAGGACTACACCACTGAGCACAACTGTGGAGAGGTTCACATCTCTAAACAGCGCCATAAGGTTCTGGGTTGAGGCTTTTTTAATGCTATTTCCTTAAAAAAAAAATTCCTTTTTTTCAGAAAGCATTGTGTGAACAATGCCAAACTGACCAAAAAAAGGCATCAGGCTTCTCAGATTTTGATTTTTGGCACAGTTAAAGATAAATTAGTGCAGGAGATGAAGAAAAATATATAAGTTTCTCAAATGTTGAAATATAAAAGCCTAACTCAGAACCACAGTGTCTGAAACACCCATCCTTGTCTTGTTTCTTTAAAAATCAAAGCTTTGCTAGTGAATGTTCTTACACACAAAGAAATTGCCAATGATCAGCCAAAAGCAGCAGCTTTTCACTGCTACAATTACCCAATATATCATCTCTTACCAATGAAACTGAACTCCATTGGGAAGGAACTACTTTCTGATCTGCCCTTTACAGTGCTAACTACAATCAGACAGCCCCAGCCATCACAGTCTTAGGCACTAAGCTACTGCAAAGTGCATTTCATAAGCCTTCCAACTGTACTGAAGTACCCTCTGTTACACAGCTGCATGTTTCTGTAACGCCCTCCTACTCCTTAACAATTTATTCACTCATTTAAAACAGTTTTAGTTGGTGGTGCACAGATAAACAAAGTGAATGATCAGGGGAGCAAACTGTTAATGGGTGAGTGAAAGAGAAATCTGACTTTCTGAGCTGTCTGGTTTGCTCCTGGGGAGAGAGATGCAGACTGCTATGCTTTTCAAACTCTGTTTGCAATGTAGACTTCAGCTATGCCCAAGGTGCTTTAAGCATACAGAAAGGCGCCTCTTTTCCAATATTTATATAAATCTAGAGAAAATTAAATAAATAGATTAGGGATTTGTGAGGATACTCTCTGATGGAAAAGCATGAAAGCTTTAAATGTCTTCACTGGTAAATAATATGCTATTACTGCAACAACAAATACAGCTGTGCGGTCAATGAACTATTTTCCAATTACTGTTTCTTGGATGAAAAATGTGTCTTCAGAGCCACTGACATTTAGAGATCATGGAATAGATGGATACACAGGCAAACAGAATTCTGTTTGTAACACAGGCCTAATGTAACAAAGGTCAATTGTCCATGTTGCTCCACAGCATTACAGACAACTGAGTACGCTTGGTGTGAAATGAAACTCCCAGTGTCACTGTTCTAGAGCAGCCTAAAAAATATCATTTAGAGAAGTTACGCTACTTGTCGTCCTGACTGAAGATCTTATTCTTTACTGTGAGGTTCTGAGGCCCTGGCACAGCTTTCCCAGAGAAGTTGTGGACTCCCCATCCCCTGGAAGTGTTCAAAGCCAGGCTAGACGAAGTTCTGGGCAACCTGGTCTAGTGGAAGGTGTCCCTATCCATGGCAGGGGTTGGAATGAGATGATCTTTAAGGTCCCTTCCAAACCAAACCATTCTGTGATTCTGTGCTCTCTCAACCTAATTTTCTAATGAAATGTTAAACACTGAGTACCTGAGGACATAAATACAGATATAAGCACTTGCTGGGCTGTAGACATGAACATCTGAGCTTGTCACATGAGGCCTTTCCACAAGCAGGAGACAAACTGGCAACTCCAAGACATGCTCATCTGACCCAGGGCCTCAGGACAGAGGCCATTGAAGGGCTCTTCACTGACTATAACGGGAGCACAGACTGCTTGATCAGACATTTCCCAAGGTCAGGTGGACCTATCCCACCCTGGCTGTGTAAGTTTTAGTGTATTAGATATAATAAAGCATTTTTTTTCTCCAAGAAAAACAAAGCCAGTTTAAGTCTAATGCTTATTATGGTATCAGACCTCAATTATTTAAGCGCTCCTGAAATTTTCAGACAATGAGAACTGGACTTAATGTTTCTGGGTTGTTCTGGATACTGGATTGTTACTTTTAACTACTAGGGCTTCTTAGTTTATATGTTGCTGCTCAGCCCTCACTTTTCTACTCAGCTCCTTGTCTATCTTGGATTATCACAGGCTTCACTGCTGTAAAAAGTAAAAAAAATCAGAAAAGAGAGAAAAAAACAAAAAAGCCTCTCAAGTATCTAAACCCAGAAATAACAGCCCTTTCTTCCTTCTCTGCTTATAGAGAGAAATGTGAACACTCACCACCTTTCCTCCTCCCTTCCAACTACAAGATTTTAGGACCTACTACGAAAAGGTCAAAGGGAGGTCTTAGCTTTTGTAACAAATACTATTTATTAAAAATTGCTGACTGCTGCATTAATGCCAACAACTGCATATAATTTTAGTTCAAGCTTCATAAAATTTTAAGGCTCAGATACCAAGCTAAAAATTCCAAACAGTTATGAAGAGGTGTCTTTAAACAGTAGTCTACATTATTTGCTTAAAGCTAAGAAATAGATTTCAGTAAAATCTGACAACCATTTCCCCTCCTCAACCTAGCAGAAAAAGGAAAGACATTTGAAAGATTTCTCCACTTATTTATTTTGTACTGCTCCTTGGCTGGCTTTGGTTCTGCTGACTTTTATACCAGCTACAGAAAAATGAGAACAGGATGTACAGACACAGGGTAAGATGATATATGATGTTAGGGCAAGTGTGAGAGCCTCATCTCATCCCAAATCTCTGATGTAAAAGCCTTCCCTCATGTCTAGTAGAGTTGTGTTCAGTTTTCAATACTGCACTAGAGAAGTAAGGAAGAGAAACCAAAACAGAGCAAGCGCCATGACCATAATTTTACAAAACATGATCTAGAAAAGTGAGAGTGAGTGAAAAAACAGAGGGTTTTCGGTTTTTCCTCTGTCTAACAAAAATAGAGAGAAAGAATAAAGACACAAAGATCATTGTGAAAAATTAACCTCTTTTTACGGCCACTGAGCAAGAAAGAGGGATTTAAATTTGATAGGGAAATTTTAGACAGACGTTTAGTTGTAAGGTTTAACTAAGGACAACAAAGAAGAAGGAAGGACTCCTAATGAGAACAAACATCCACTAGTAAAGACTTAAGAAAAACTGACCCTGAAGAAGGAAGAGCTCAAGTGCCTTAAAAACTGTATTTTCAGAGCTCCTCATCTCACCAAGTCTAATGAGGACACCCCTCCTCAGTTCAAAGGGCAGTTTCTCTCTACTGACTGTTTTGTTTTCCTTCCATTAAATGTGGAGCTTCTGGTAATCCCTGAACAGCATTAAGCTTTAAGCTCTCTTGTCTTTTAATTGACCTTAATCATGCCTGATGGATTAAACAAACATGGAAGAAAAACTGTAGCATGTTCTGACTGGAGCCATAGTCAAAAGTAAACCAACTCGTTCCGTGACCTTGGAGAATCAACATATCATCATAAAGCTGCTTCACTTGTGCAGAGAAACCCTCTGCCAGCTCCAGCTACCCTGCTGAATAGGTTACTCTTGGAACATATAGAGGACTACACTCTGAATGTTACTGAAACTTCCTTCCTCACCTCAGACCCACAAGTGGCCCCCCCATACCCAATTCAGCTGGCAGGAGACGGATTAACTTCATTTCAAGAGCAGGGTTCGTGAACTTGCCTCATGTTGGCTCGGCCAGCTGGAGCAGCTGCAATGAGGGCACACACACCAGGACATCCAACAGTGTCACAAGCACTTCAAACCACCGTAACGATGACCAAAACACTGCAAGCATCCTCTGGGCACAGTGGGTTCATCTGCCTTTACAAGCTTGATGGTGCACTCGACCAGAGCATGCTTTTTTTAAACAAAACCTCATTGATTACTCTGCTTTTCCAATTCCATGATCTTGGACAGAATTCTCCATTTTTTAAGCTTGAAACGCTGTTTCATCTGTCTACAGTTTGACGAGGCAAAACTCTCTGTACAGCCCTGCCTCTTGCTTAGCCACGAGTTAGTAAAAGAACAGTCAACTCTGCCGCAAACTGAGCCTCGGGTTTAATATCAAACAAAAATTGTATTTCCAGTATAGAACAATATGGGCTCAAATCTATCAAACTGACATGAGCTCAGCTCATCGACTGGAAGCACTCGATGGTTTGACACAATTTCACATCTCTGCTGTCACACTGAAGATCACAGAATGGTTTCAAGGGACCCTTGAAGACCATCTCATTCCAAGCCCCTGCCACGGACAAGGACACCTTCCACTAGGCCTGGTTGCTCAGAGACCCATCCAGCCTGGTTTTGAACACCTCCAGTAAAATGCTCTACTCAGTGTACAAGAAGGAATGAGGATCATTAAGAAAAAGGGCTGAGCAGTATCAGAACAGTCAAGGAGGGACAGGGTGTGAGAATTTCAAAAGGAAAAAAACAGCAGGAATTAATTCTAATTGAGTGGAATCACACCAAGTTTTCATGGCAAGATTCAGTCAGAGAAGATCCTCAAATTAAGGCATTGCTGGTAAGCAACTGTAATTTCACAACTGAAACCAGACAAAATGTTCAGAGCCTGTGTGCCAATATAAAGCCACCTTTCCCCAATTGAATAGGGAAGCCTTGACATACACTCCTATATTTGCCATGTAGATCCCACAGCATTATGACTTATTGATATATGCATGACACTGTTCTCTCTTCTCACAGCCAAATCTAATAACCCAAGACCAATCTCCACTTGAACCACATTCCTTAAATTATAATGACTTCAAACTCTGTACTGTCTTTACTCAACAGTTAAGAGTGTATCCCAAGCAAGTGTTCCCACAGTAGTTCCCAGCACCCAACCTCCAGAACTAGAATAATCTAGAAAGTTAATGGCTAAGTCAGCAGCCACTGCAGATTTACAGTGATGACATTAAAGTCCACTTTGAACATTTTTATTTGGGAACTGTTTTTTAGACTAGCAGTGCTGTCAGTGACACCCATATATGCTCTCTACAGCCCCCTGAAAGGAGATTGCAGCCAGATGAGGGTCCACCTCTTCTTCCAGGAAACAAGTGACAGGGCAAGAGGAAACAGCCTCAAATTGCACCAGAGGTGGTTTGGATTGGGTATTATGAAAAACTTCTTCACAGAAAGGGGTGTCAAGCTCTGGTACCCAGGGAAGTGGTGAAGTCACCATCCCTGGAAGTGTTCAAGAGTTGTGTGGATATGGCACTTTAGGACATGATTTAGTGGTGAACACAGTGGTGGTGTCAGGTTGATGGTTGGACTTGGTGATTTCAGAGGTATTTTCTAACCTGAACGATTCTCTGATTCTACCTCAATCATAACAGAAATATGTCTAGAAGAGCATAGCTTAAGAAGAAAAGCAAATAATTTACTTTTACTAAACTTTTGGAAGCTCTCTACCCCTCACAAGTTTAAAAAAACCAAAACTCTAGTAAGATCACAGACAACAACAATTCCCGAGAACAACAGCTCTGATGAACTGTAAGCAAACATGGGCTACTGCTGTGTTTGTGAGGCAGTAGGGCAGCAAGCACAGTGCAATATCTTCAAGAACCATCCCTGCACACCCAGACTGCTGCACTGGTCCCTTCCAGAGGAGAGGCAAGTCAGCAAACAGCCTGGTTCCCTCTCCATACACAGCAGAAGCCCCATGGTGAGCCCAGAGCAGTCAATTTTGAACAGTGATGGTATGCAAAGGTCTTTTGCACTGAAGACTTTTGCCAATGCTGAACTTTATTTCTAAGAACGTAAATTATCAAATTTTGAACAACTGCACAGTGAAAACCACTGATAACCCTCTGCTGTGATCCTCTGGTTCCAGCTACATTTCCAACAGACCTTATTAAAAACAGCATATTTCGCAAAGGCAACACAGTAGCACAAAATAATATGGGAATATAAAAGCAAGACTACTGAGGATTTCCACCATATTTTAGTTTTGTGAGTAACTTCTCTATTCCTAGTCTTACAAAATCTCTTATTTTCTCCAAGTGTTTTCTCAGTAACGGCACACCTGAAAATGCAAAAGAAACTGCAAGCTTTAGAAGCCTGTAAACCAGAGAGAAATTAAAATACAATCTCAAATAAACTAGTAAGGCATACACCCTGCTGCATTGTGTCCCCTGCAACCCACAAAACTCCAGCTAAGCAAGTGCTTTTCAGTATAAATTCAAAGGACTTGGGCTGCAACCAAAAGCAAAAATGGACACTGGTAAATTATCACCTTGAGGTATCTTGGATACTGCAAAGAATAGATAATTTACTACATTTTGCATGTATGGTGTACCTTGAGCTCCTTCCCCTGTAGGCTTTCAATAGTGTTTATAATTTAGCAATCAAATGAAATGATAACATTAACTACCACAATTTCAATAAAAATATTTGTATACTGCAAGCCAACTTTATGAACTGTCTTCAAAGGAAAAGTAATGCTGGCAGGAAGTTTGTGTGTTATGAACTACAAAGGGAAGCAACTACTTTGTTAAATAGGTGCCTCTACTATATCATTTCATCTTAGAAGGTCCTTAGTGTAACACACACCTTAGTAGGAATGCTTTTCTTTATAAATACATGGTTTGGAAGAGAAGGAAATAAAAAGTACTGCAGAGAACTGAAGCAGTAAATGCAACTGTAAGCATCAGAAAACTCCCATTTCTGAAGTGACTTGCTCTGCAGTGTAAGCTCTCCTTGAAAAAATATGTTGGACTTCCCAAAGCTACAGGAAAGATCAGAAAATTCCACAAATCTAAGCTGTGCCACGGACACATAGTGAGGTCACAGGGATTCACTCACATGGACCTCAAACTCCCCCTCTGTACTGCAAAAGATTCACATACTAATCTTGTAACACTCTTAAACCACATTAAGTAACACATTCAAAGAGTCCAAAACTCCCAAAATAAAGAAGTGAAAAGTATTTCTAACACACAGCAGTACACTTCAACACTAGAACTACTGCTGGTGGTGCCTGGACAGGATATCCAGCCAAACAGAAGCTCTCCACAACCACCCCACTCTGCCTCCTCAAGTTCATCAATAACAGCCCAAATCTGTTTGTGATATCACCATCAATTCCAGAAAGATGAATGCCACGTCAACATACACAAGGCTGCCACCACTAAATCACTCAGGCAGTGAGAACAGGCCAATTAGAGGAAGACGACTGTGTGTCCACACCATCAATCCAGCCAGGAATCTCCCAGTGATGAACAGCCCCAGGAAGAGCCAGGTTTTTTTGCACAGGATCTGCAGGGTGTCAGCAGTCCCACGTGGAAGTATTAGACAGCGACTACCCAATGTGCAGCTGTGCCAAATATCACTAAACTCTCATAGTTTTTTTTCTCCAATGATTTTAGCACAACAAAGCAGAAGCAGCAGCCCCAAAACTGACCAACATCAGTTGCTGTTGCTGGCAAAATCTATTTTACAGTTTCTACTCTTCTCTCAAAGTACAGGCAAGTATCTTGGGGTACTGAAAGCTGAGCTAAAACCCCTGCTTTTCATTAAGCTTGTCTGATACTTCCCATTAAAATATCTATTTCAACTGATATTGCTTTCAGACGATTTTCCTTGGAAAAACATTAAAATGAAGGTGGATTTTGCCATTGCTGAGAATGGGTGGGGGAGGGGATTGCTGTGCTTTTTTACTGCATATTCATTTGTTCATTAAACTGTTATGGGTTTTTATTTCTTATTTAAAAAATGATTCAGCAGGTGACCTATGCTTAAAAAACTGTATATGTATATCTTGCTTTTAGGAAGGGCCTTTTAAATAGGTCAGGCCACAGACCTGCACTAAACTGCATTTTGCATACACTTGGGAGAGATTTTCAGCTCAAATTTAGCTTTGCAAAGTCCACCTGCACTCAAAAAACAGTGAGTTGTGAGAGGCAGCGCTGTCTGTACTCACTGCACCTGCAGCTGTGGGGCACAGAGAGCTCTGCTGGCCCCTCTGCCTGACTGAAACAGGGGGTAGTATTTTGGAACACAGTAAAACATGAGAGCAAGGCTGTGTGTGGAAGCGCACCAAGCCATCAGCCTCGTCCAGCAGCACTCTCAGCTCCCAAGGGATGCAGCTACATTAGTGAGAGAATCCCATGATTGCAGTGACCGATCATTGACAGAGAATCCCAGAATGGGTCAGGCTGGACGGGACCACAATGGATCATCCGGTCCAATCTCCTGCTCAATCAGGGCCATCCCAGAGCACATGGCACAGGATTGTGTTCAGATCTGGAATATCCTCAGTGAGGGAGACTCCACATCCACTTTGGACAATCTGTTCCAGTGCTCGGTCACTGCAGAGCAAAGAAGTTCTTCCTTATGTTCATGTGGAACATCTGGGCATCAGTTCCTACCCGTTCCTCCTGTCCCATTGCTGGGCATCCCGAGCAGAGCCTGGTCCATGCTCTGCCCTCTCCCTGCAGGCACTGACAGACAGGGGCAAGGTCCCCTCTCAGTGTCTCTTCTCCAGGCTGAGCAGCCCCAGCTCCCTCACCCTTTCCTTGAAACACTCCAGTCCCTTCATCATCTTTGTCACCCTCTGCTGGACCCACTCCAGGAGCTCCGTGTCTCTCTTGTCCTGAGCAGCCCAGAACTGGACACAGCACTCCAGATGTGCTCACCAGGGCTGAGCAGAGCGGCAGGATCACCTTTCTGACCCGATGGGACACAGCTATTTGGATTTTGTTAAGGGTGTTCCACAGAGTCCCATGCAATTTTGGCAGCAAATAAAAAAAAAAATTTACTTTTTTTTGGCAAAATCTCTGATTCATGTTTTGCTTCCTGGGTGACTGTCTTGTGACTACAGAGCAATGAGCACTTAGAACAAACATAGAGGAGTCTGATGAATGGATGACTTGACCTGCCTTACTTTGCTTCAATATCCTTAATAAGCATTCCACCACCAACTACTCATTCAAATATTGGGAAGAGATGGACAGAGATCAACAGCACAAGAAAGCCCACACAGAAGTAACCAATTTAGACTGCAGAAACAGTGCACAGCATAAAGGCATAGGGCCACACACCAAACAATAAGGGGAAAACAAAATATTCAAGAGCTACTCATTAAGCAAGTACCATCCACCCTGAGCAGTAAATGAGTCTGTGGAAAAACTAGGCTGCAATCACAAAATTAAAGACTGTCTCATAAAGCATATGCATAGGCAAATTAAGGCTGTTTGTGCATTCCCTAACTTGGACTGTTTGACTTTGCAACTTTAATAACGCCCTTCTAAATGTCGTTTTGGGCCTAAGATATTTAAATTTCAAAAGCATTTGTACACAAATTAGGTGCAGCCCTCTGACTCCTGGCATGGTGCCCACCTGGCCCCGCTGCCATGCACAGCCAGGCTGCTGCTGTGCTCTGACAGGAGTCCTGGGGAATCAGAGCACAGTGAGCCCGTGAGGCAGTGCTGGGCAGGGCAATGGTGCTCTCTGCTGGCTGAGCAGCAGCACGACAAGGGCTCTGCCACTCATACTAAACACTTACCTACCACTCTCCGTACAGGTGAACTGCTCCTGGCCTGAGAGGTTGACACACAACTGCGGAATCTGTACCTGGATGACATTTTTGACTGACAGGCTTCACAAAACACACATTCACACCGTATTTCATGTGTATGAATCAAGTGAAAATTCAGCCTTTCTGGCCTCTCTCATGTTATTTCTATGTCAGCAGCTGTTTGGGGAGCTTTAATTCTCACAACAGTAGATATATTGATCTTAAATACAGAAAAACTTTTTTGGTAAAGTTTCCTTTTACTGTGGAACAAAATAATCTGATACCTGCAGAACTTAGAGATACTTTTAGGCTAATATAGTATTCTGTAAAACATTTAATGACTTACTGCATCCTGGGAGAAACATGTTCCATGGAAATAAACCATTTCAAACCAGCTCACTTTTAATCACAGATGATGCCTTTTTTTTTTGTTTGTTTTGTGGTTTTTTTTTTTTTGTTTGTTTGTTTTCTTTTTTTGTGGGGAGTGTTTGGGTGAAACTCTAAAGAGGGGACAGGACA